>CAMTDV010000006.1:38214671-38684637 GCA_947069175.1 Scalesia atractyloides
GCGACCGTACAATGCTTCGAACGGTGCTGCCTGAATACTCGTATGATAACTGTTGTTATACGAGAATTCCACTAAAGGAAGATGGATTTCCCAACTGTTCCCAACGTCCACCACGCATGCCCTAAGAATGTCCTCCAAGGTCTGAATGGTCCTTTCACTTTGACCATCCGTCTGAGGGTGGTAAGCTGTGCTCATATCTAAGGGCGTACCCAACACTTTCTGAAGTGACCGCCAAAAGTTGGACGTGAAACGAGCATCTCTGTCTGAAATGATGGATGTTGGCACCCCGTGCCGAGAAACTACTTCCTTAATGTAGATGTGAGTCAACTTATGCATCTTATCTGTTTCTTTGGTCACTAGGAAGTGTGTAGACTTAGTTAGACGATCCACGATCACCCAGATGGTATCGCAACCACCAGGAGTTCGTGGGAGTTTAGTGATAAAGTCCATCGAGATCTGATCCCATTTCCACACTAGGATCTGAGGTTGTTGAAGTAGCCTGATGGCTTCTGGTATTCCACCTTGACTTTCACACAAGTCAAACACTTGCTCACGTAGGTGGCTATATCCGCTTTCATGTTGGGCCACCAGTACGCGGCTTTAAGGTCTTGATACATCTTGTCCGAACCAGGATGGACAGAGTATCGAGATTTGTGAGCTTCGTCCATAACTAGCTTTCTGAGGTTTCCATAGAGAGGTACCTATATACGGTTCATGAAATACCGGATTCCATTGGGTTTCACTTCCAAATCACGTTCCATCTTTCCCACAGATTCGGCCTTGATGTTCTCTTCCTTAACTGCTTCTAGTTGCGCGTCGCGTATCTGTTCGGGTAACCCAGAATGAATTGTGAATTGTAGTGCTCGTACCCGACGAGGTTTCAAGAGCTCCTTCCGACTGAGGGCATCAGCTAACACGTTAGCTTTACCCGGGTGATACTGAATGGCACATTCATAATCGTTCAGGAGTTCGACCCAGTGACGCTGTCGCTTGTTCAACTCCTTATGATCAAAAATACGCTGGAGGCTCTGGTGATCCGTGTAGATTGTGCACTTTGTTCCATATAGGTTGTGTCTCCAAATCTTAAGTGCAAACACAACTGCTCCCAATTCCAAGTCATGTGTCATGTAGTTCTTCTAGTGGACCTTCAATTGTCAGGATGCATACGCGATGACCTTATCACGTTGCATGAGCACACATCCCAATCCATGAATGGAAGCGTCACAATATACCACAAAATCATCCGTCCCCTCTAGCAAGGATAAAATGGGCGCACTACAAAGTTTCTGCTTCAGTAATTGAAATGTTGCTTCCTGTTTGTCACCCCAAGCATACTTGGTGCCCTTCGGAGTGAGAGTGGTAAGCGGTTGTGCGATCTTGGAAAATCCCTCGATGAAACGTCTGTAGTAACCGCCAAACCCAAAAAATGGCGGATCTCTGTCGGTGTCCTGGGTGCTTCCCAGTTCTTGATAGCATCAATCTTGGTGGGATCAACGTGTATACCCTTTTCATTCACGATATGCCTGAGGAACTGAACTTCCTGAATCCAGAAATCACACTTCGAAAATTTGGCATATTGTTTCTCCTATTGAAGTAGTTCCAGCAATAACCGCAGATGCTCAGCATGTTCTTCCTCACTCTTAGAGTAGATGAGTATATCATCGATGATCACAATGACAAACTTATCGAGATACAGCTTACACACGCGGTTCATGAGGTCAATGAACACCGCGGGTGCATTGGTGAGGACCGAAGGGCATGACCAAGAACTCGTAATGGCCATACCGAGTGCGAAATGCCGTCTTGGAGATATCCTCCTCCCTGACACGTAGCTGGTGATAACCGGACCGTAGATCAATCTTGGAGTAGTAGCTTGACCCTTGAAGCTGGTCGAAAAGATCGTTGATGCGAGGTAAGGGGTACTGGTTCTTGACGTTAACCTTATTGAGTTCTCTGTAGTCGATGCACATGCGGAAGGTCCCGTCCTTCTTCTTGACAAAAAGGACCGGAGCTCCCATGGCGAAGTACTGGGTAGGATAAATCCTTTTTCCAACAATTCCTGAAGTTGGGTAGACAGCTCTTGCAGCTCTGCTAGAGCTAAGCGGTACGGGGCCTTGGCGATAGGAGTCGCATGGCTCGCCAATTCGATTTCAAACTCTATTCGTCGATGTGGTGGAAGACCGGGTAACTCCTCTGGAAACACATCTGGAAAGTCACGGACGATGGGGATATCTTCAATCCGCTTCTCGTACTTAGGCTGCTCGGTGACCAGTGCGAGCAAAGCAAAAGAGTTCTTCTTCCAGAGATACTTCTGAGCTTGCATGTAAGAGATGATGTTTGTGACGACGCCTGCCTTCTTGTCTTGTACCATCAAGACTTTGTCGTTAGAGAGCGGAATACGGATAGCTTTCTCGAAACAGAGAACTTCAGCTCGGACGTCGGATAGCCATTCCATTCCGACTACCACGTCAAAACTACCAGAATAGTTGTCATCAGATCAATGGTAAAAGTGTGACCCACGAGTTTGAGTTGACAGCCGGTCACTAGATGAGTCACATCTACATATTTACCATCGGCTAGTTCTATGACGTAAGGGGTCTTTAGGGGTTTAGGTGTGAGATTTAGGTTCTTCCTAAAAGACTCAGATATAAAACTCTTATCCGCACCCATATCAAAAAGTACAGTAGCAAAATGATGGTTAAGTGGAAACTTACCGGTGACCACATTCGAGTCGTTTCTGGCCTCCCCACGGCCTAGCGTGAATGCACGCCCTTTGGCACCTCCTGTGCCACCATCTCCATTGTTGCCATTGTTGTTGTTGTTGTTGTTGTCGTTGCTATTATTTCCACCATTGTTGTTGTTGCGAAGTTGCGGGCAGTCTCGCTTGAAATGGGCAGTGCTACCGCACTAGTAGCATCCCCGGTTATTACCCTGGTGCTGGTTTCTGATTCTGTCGTGACATAATCTCCCCGCGACAATCCTTTGCCACGTGTCCTGCTTTGCCACATCGTTGGCAGCGATTTCCGGCGCAAGGGCCGTGATGATGGAGGTTACAACAATTACATTGCGGCTTCCGACCCGCATAGCCGCTTGAGTTCTGGGTGTTGTTGGCAGACTGATTGTTGTGACCCCGATTGTTGTTGAAGTTGTTGGACCGCTTCTGGTTTCCTTGTTGTGGCTAGGCTGATGAAGACTGTCGAGCATGTGAGTCTTCATATTTCCTTTTGTTATCAGGGACAATTTCAGTTGCACCCCTAGGTGGCAACTTCCTTTACTCCACCGCCTTATCGGTGAGTTTATGTGCCAGCCTAATCGCTTGTTGCTCCGTTGTAGGGTTGCTAGACATTACCATGCCCTGGATCTCAGGGACCAGACCCCCACGATAAAACTCAAGTCGTTTAGTGACGGTGTTAGCCAAATCAGGACAAAGGAACACCAGATCATGATGTCTTGCCGTGTACGCTTCAATTTCTGACCCGACCATCTTGTGGTTCCATAACACTTGTTCCAATTGCTGAACTCTGTCCCGCGGATAGTATTCCTCCTTGATTGAGCTTTGAACTTGGTCCAGGTCATTGCGTTCGCCGCAACAAGCCCACGCGTTTGGACTTGTGCATTCCACCAGGTTAATGCCCCATCTTCCAACGTCCAGGCAGCATACTTGACCTTATTAGCTTCGAGGCAATTGCACATTGCGAAAACCGATTCAGACTTTTCGACCCAACGGACTAGTCCTATGGGTCCTCAGCTCCCGTGAACTTGCTCGGTTCCGCATCCAAGAACATCTTGTAGGGGTTAAGACCCCCTCCTGAGGATAGAGGATAGGTAGTCAGCGCGAAAGTCTACTAGCCGAACTATTAGATTTTCCCATGAAAAATTAATATTGGTTACCTGCTGGTGCATTAGGAGCACCTGCCAGAGCAGCGTTCACGTGTTGTTGGATTAAAGCGGCCAATTCTTCAGCTGACATGTTGAGATTTCCACGACGACCGGTTGCCATTTCAGATCTTCGCAAGACAACACAAACACATACCGATAAGTATATATCCAATATAGTTATCATATTCCACACTTCAATGATCACACAATTTATGTCAACCCAACAAATTAAATAATCAAAAGGAACATTCGATTAAATAAATTGTAATGTCTCACAAAATACCAACCAAACATATCAATTTAATTATAAAATTTCCAAGTTCAAACATAAGTGGAAACAAACAAACTAAAGGAAACAAAATGATGATTGGCGAGACGGGTTAGTCATCTATGTCTCCATCCCCCAAGTCACTGTCACTGCCGTCTTCCTCTTCAGCGTTTTCAGCTTCAGTAGCCGGGTCCTGTTCCGGCTCTTCTTCCTCCGGATCCTCCTCCGGGTCTTCCTCTGGATCCTCTCTTCGTCTTCTACCGGCGCTGGAGGGGCCGGTGCTGGTGCGGGTACTGGGATAAGTGGTGCTTGGTTCTGCTCCAGTTCATGAATCCTCCAACTGGACTCAAGAACTCTGTCTTCGAGCCAGTCAGCCCTAGCTGCTTCAGCACGAAGATCCTTAGCTAAAATGCTTCGAACTCTCTTATTCTCATCTTGCTCTTCCTCGAGCTCTTCAGTTTTACCAGTCAGCTGACGTATCAGCCATCCCTGTGCTTCGATAGTCTCTTGCATTCTCTCCAGCTGTTCCTGTTGTTACCTTAGTACAACTCTAAGTAGATCGTCCCCCACTCCTGAAGAGTTGACCGTTTGACCGGTACACAGTGGTTGGACGGGAAGACGACTCCCCTCCTAGAGCAAGTCTTTTCCTGGCAGCTGAGCGTGTCTCCACGCCACGAGGTGTGAGGGTTCGACCATGGGTGCCTTCCCCGGCGCCCTTGATCGTCGAGAACTGTCGGATGATGATGACGACGACATAGCCTGCCGGGTTGGTGAAGTTAGTTACGAGCTGCGTATATCACAATATATATATAAATATATATATATATAAATATATATATAAAATATATATAATATATATATATATATATATATATAATATATATATATATAATGATCACATAGAACAATTGTAGTATAGCACATAACAAGATATCACAGTTCGGTGCCAGCTAAGTCTAGTGTCGTGTAACAGCTATAGTTTAGGTCTACTTTAAATGCAAACCTGGTTCGCTATAGCTAGTGGCTCTGATACCATCTGTCACACCCTCAATTTCCACTTGCGGAGTATTACCGCGAGGCGTGTGATCAAACCAGAATCTCAGACACTAGCAATGTCGAACGACTCTATATGATTTATTTAAACGTTTTCCAAAAATATTTATTGTAAACATGCATAGTCATTTTCAAAGTTACAAAGTTTCAAAGTTTAGCGGAAGCATTAGAGTAAAGTAACGGACGCCAACATAAACGCCAAAACCAAAATCCCAAAAATAATCGTTAGTAAAGACTCGATAAAAATGTCTTGATCAAATGCAAAGTGCGTGCACCTAGCGCGCCTAGCGTCCTGAGAAACATGCAAAGAAACAAGTGTCAACATTAAAGAAGAGTGAGTTCACAGGTTATAAGTTCACAAGTTCGGTTTAAAAGATTAGTTTCCCCCGTTATCCCTAACCTAGAATAACGACATAGTTCCATTATTCCTAACCCTGGAATAATCAATGTTGATTCGTAAATAAGTTCAATGTCAACATGCAGGTAGCGAGCCTAGAGTTACGTCACGTAAGAGTTCGCGATCGAAGCTGACTGTTGTTGCCTCTGTGTTGCCAGGTCTATCACTGGCCATGGCGAAAGTTAGGCCAAATTAATCACCCGTTGACCATTCCTGGTCGGCTAGCGCGACTAGCTCGTGTGGGGCTTGTCGGGCCCAGTAGTACTACTATAATTTCCCCGCTATCTAACCCAATACTAGCGATCCGAGAGTTGGTTGAGGACTTCCGTGATAAAGCTAATTAGTGACCACAACATACATTAACATTAACTTAGTTATCGAATAGTTAACGACGTTAAATTCACATAACATAAAAAAATAGAGTTGTAGAGCGTATACATGTTCTCCCCCTGTTGTTAAAAACTGGGTAAAATAGGGGCCGTGAACTCACCTTAAATTGCTCGGTTAGATAAGCGCAAAAGAAGTAAAGGATGGAACCGCTAATCGCGTCCTAACATGTCAACCGATTTAAAGTTAGTGTGTGAACACACTGACACAAAACCCTACGCATAACTAACACACAGTACGACACACATAATAACCAGGTCGAAACCATAATCATGCATGCAAAATATCACCATACGAAATAATGATCAATCAACTTGTCACAAGCACAGGATAACTCATACAACACGTAGACACACCCACAAGCGCAAGTTATCATGTTTCAGCTTGTACATTCATATCTGGGTTGTTTTCGAGAATTATATAAAATAGTTCCTACGTTCCAAAATTACAATTTTTTTACAGGAGGTGTCAATTAGACTGTAGAATTTTGTACAAAATTTTCAAGTCCTAATTGATTACCAATTAGCTATAAGAATTTCTTTACTAGGCTGAAGTCAGATTCGTCATTTTCTGACTGCAGTCCACGAGAAAAATCATTTAAAAATCATCGTTCATCCGGTTAATGAATCTAGTGGAAATTTTCGGAAACTCCCGTCTCCAGTTACTATACAAATTTTGTGACCTAACCCCATGCAGATTATGAGATACGTCTCAATAAACAACCTGCAACTTCTGCAGAAATTACGCAGCTTCATCTGCTGCACTAAATAATCATTTAAAAATAGCAACCGACCTCAGAAATATATGAATCCAGCGCTATTTGAAGTGTTTTTCAAAAATACACGCTTTTGGCTTCAGAAAATCAACTTTTCAATAAATAATGATCAGGTTACAGCCAACTGAATTTGGCTATAAATGTCAATCAGCTTTCCGTTTTCGACTTTATTGTATTAGAACATGTTTAAACGGCCATGACGCTTAGTTGTATCGATTAACAGCAGGTTAACGTATCAATATCATCTAATACATCAAGATTCACACAAACCCTAGGTGAATAACACCCTTACATCATAACGAACGCAGCCAGAATTTATGCATACTTCTAATACTTACATGATCGAAACATTATTCCAACATGATTCCTAAACTACCAATTAACAACATGATATCAAACTAACGCAGCCACGTATGACACAACTTAAAACCAAGACAATCAAAAACACTAACCCTTCAAGAAATATACGAGAGAGGTAGAGCCTGAGCGAGAGAGAGAGAGAGAGACCGAGAACAAGAGCTAGCGACGGTGGGGGGGCTGCCTTGCGCCGACCGAGAGAGAGGAGAATGGGGCTGCTGCCGTCGAGTTTCACCAAGGGAAGGAGGTTCTAGGTTTTGCCAAAACTTCAAGAATGCAACATGCATACATACGTATGCATACATAATGGGCAAGGGGGCAGTTTGGGCTTGTCCTTGGGCCGCAAGGGAGGGGTGGCGGGTTGGGTTGGGTTCGCAAGGGGGGGTGTGTGTGGCGGGTTGGGCTTGCGTGGTCACAAGGTTGACACGTTCCGCGGCTCGGTTCGGTTCGGCTATTTATTTATTTATTTATTTTTTACAATTCGATAACACAAGGCTTATAACTAATAAATCGCGAAATCGAAGCGTGATACAATAATCCACAAGCGTCTAATAACACATAGCACGTAATTCAGATATAACTCCTTAGAATTTCAATAATCTACAAGCGTCTAATAACACATAGCACGTAATTCAGATATAACTCGTTAGAATTTCCAAACATTGTGTATTTCTGAAATACTAAAGTTAGTGTAGTTATTGCGTGCGCGTAACTAATTCTCGAATTAAATTAGCGTAGGAACAAAGACGATAAAGTTGTGCGTTTAAAGTACCTGAAAGACCGGGATGTTACAGGAACCATTGGAATGTGTGGTCCATACACAACATATCGCCAACAGCCGGTGTTTTGCTGAGCCAAGATGTGACCCATCCGACGTTGCCATATAAAATATTCATTTCGTTTCAACATTGGTGGTTTAAACATGGATCCAATGTTGGAATCCTGTGTGTTTTGAGCCATTTCTGCTTGTTTACAACAGATTTGTGTTTTAAAAACTTTGAACGTAATAAAACTTTGTATTCAAGTAATACAATCAAACTAATTAGCAGGGAGAGCCGATCTTTCAAATCAAATTGATATTAATCAAATTTGGATTGACCAAGCTCATATACCAATTGTTTGGATCTGAGTTTGATTTACTTGTAGTTTTTGTTTTGAAGAATGGAATATGATTGAAAATCAAAGTAAATGCAACAGAAAACTGAAAATTTTACTACAAGTAAAGGTCTTTGTTTTCATCATCATCATGCTTTCAAGTATGTAAACTTTGCATGTGATTCACAAACTCTCCCTCAGCCTATTATAAAGCTTGATAGTACAGAAAATGGAAGAAGATGATTGGTGTAAAGATCTTTGTAAGAAGACAAGAATAACTGTTACATTGACACTAGTATTTATACTAACTATCTAACCACTGGGCATCTTTGATGACGTCAGGTTTGATAGTGACATCTAACAATAACCTAACTAACTAGAAATACTGATCCCTAAAATCTGTTAGTGCAAAAGCACTGTTACATTGAAAAACAAATAAACTAAACTCTGAGGCTAAGCACTGCTTCCTTTCTTCTGTCAGACCTTTGGCTTTTGTGTAGGCAGATGTTTGCATGTATCAGACTTTAGAAGGCAGTTTAGACAGTCAGCGGTTCTAAGTGTTGTTAGGAGGACCAATCCTCTGATAGAGTATTTAGGCTTTATGTCATCTGTTCCTTTCTACAGGTTTCAATCCCAACACTCGCTTGGTAGAGTAAGAGCGATAATAGTAATCCCCGGGCGTCTCTTCAGGACGGATGGGGGATTCATCTGTTGGATCATCAACAAATGATTCAAAAGTATGTGCAGCAGAAGATGAGCCAATGTTCGTCGCTTGGCTATCATGGTTTTTTCTAGGTGAGAAGGTGGAGGTATTTTTGGGTCCTCAACAGTTTGTTTTTCAGCATCAGAGGGGGCAGTATCATTCAACTGCTCGCCAGCAGGATCTTCGACAAATGTTTTTATTTGCTCTTCTTCTGGAGCAGGTTTTTCTGGCATATCAACAATGGTGGGCTCTGGGCCAATCTCGGTCGTTCCTAGGTTCACATTATCATACCCTTTAGGCTTTCAAATTCTGGTTGAGGCGTGTAGGGGTCGATGATGATGTTTGCTGCACCATCTTCACAATTTTTTCTGTAAATAACAAAAACAAATAAGAAAAAGTTTTTCAAAATACAAATGAAATGTTAAACGTCCTTACTAGGAGAAAATTTTTCTGCAAGAGCGTCCAAATTGCTCTTCTTCCCGATTCTTCCCCACGCAGCTTTCTTCGGTGGTGGTAATGGTGGTTCAGGATCAGTGTTTTTTCTTTTCTTGAGGTGCAAGGCACCAATGTTTCAGGACTTGATGGCACGCTGATCGGGTCATTTGGATTCGCCGCAGGAATCTCTGCCGTGTCCACCTTTTCAACCTTTGGTTTATTTAAACCTACAGGTGCAAGACCTTCTAATGAGTCCAACACCACCACGTACTCACACCAAGAGCCAGAGACAAGGCGCGTACCTTCTTGATCTCTGCCTTAACGGTTTCAGGAGCCTTAGGTGTAGGAATATCAGGTTTTTTGGGAAGAGGAATGACAATAGTAGGTTTTTTTCTTCTTCTTGGAGTCAGGGCCTACGCCGAAGTCTGACAAGTCACCTACTAAGATTATCACAAACAAAACAATATGCGCACCATAAGTTATATTGCAATATTACTCTAAGAACTAATGTTAGTGGTAATACTGCAACACTAACTCAGGCATCAAGGGAAAATTACTTACCAGCAGCAGAAGAGGATGGCGCATTAAGCTCTTCTATCTTAGGCAGCTCAAAATTTCCCAAGATCTGCGAAAACCATGGTTCTTCGTCAGCACCAACAGGCATAACTTCCATCTTGCCTTTATCTCCTCGGAAGGATACCACATATAAGGAAGTAACTACAACAAAGCGCAAGTATGAGCATACGAATATGGGGCTATAAGTTAAAACAAAAACGACATACCTATACCCTCTTCAACGTATACAGGTTTCTCGCGCCGACCTGCCTTCCAGAGCATGCTCATCCCAGCCGCGACTAAAGCCCTTTCTGGAAACATAATATTGGATGCATCCTTCAAATCCTGGTACCATACTTCATCAGTGGGGATGGCCATCCTTTCAAGCTCGATCTCTTCACCCCCGCGGAATGTCATTTTCATGGGTATCACAGCAGCTTTAATGTAAAAAAAATTTTGCTTCCAATCATGAAAGGATTTGGGAGGTGCTAGCAATAATCTCTTGGCTGGTAGGTGTTGTTGAAATGAGTAAAACCCTAACGCACAGTGTAGTTGATAAAAGACCCTAAATCTATCAACAGGGGGAAGGATGTTCATTGATCGGCAAACAAACATAGGGTTTACTGGGATATGTGAAACTTATAGAAATAAAGAATCTACAATAAGGAATGGGTCACAGGAAGTCGGAAATTACCCTCAGCAAAGTAATCACAAAACAAGGTAATGTACCCTGCCGGAGCATTCTCCGCTGTGTCGGTATCGTCTAGATATCGGGCATCCCATGACTTTGGGAACTTGAAGTTAGTAACCAGACTGTCAAAGGCACTCCGGCTCCAATTCAACGTAGGTAAAGATGGTGTCGATGACATTTCCAATGTATCTTCTAGAGTAGAAGTCGTAGCATGGAAATATGACAAGGATCTGATGCAGATATCGACTGATTTTGAATCGTAGTAGCAAGAAAGTATTTGCAGAAGATCGAGGAAGAAAGGAAAAAGAATTTATGTGAAGGCACAAAAAAAACGGTTCATGAAGAAAGGTTTATATAGAGATCGCAATAAATGCCTGCAGAAAACGTGCCGGAAATTATGGGTTTTCACCAAACCCTAGGCGACAGAAGGGCGAGTGGGGAACAGTAACCGTCCCCACGTGCGCGTGTAATCGCCAAGAGCGGTTTTGCAATTAATGTTGAACGTCTGGCACTGTTGACAGCTGTCACATAGTACGTCGAACGTCACCTCAACACAATGACAGCTTTTTCAAAATTCAAAATTGCCTCTCCTTATCCAGGAAGTTGTTTCCTTCTCTATGAAGATTTCTTTTCCTTCAGCGCAACAAAATTATTTACAGGAATACAACAAACACTATAATTTTTATTAGTCCAGTGTTCCACCTACTTGCCACTCGCGCATAGGAGCAACACTGGACTGGGGGGACTTGAAAGTGTATGTCCCAAAACCTTACGCCAAGCAAGTGACCATAGCCATTTTTATCCACAAAGCAGACTTTGCGTATACGATATTACAAGAGATAAACCTCATTTTTCCATGCGCCAAACATCTAAGAAGAAAAATGACCATTTAACTACCTTGCGGGGGCTCGCGCAAGGAAATAGTTAAGTTTGAATACTTTCCTCATCAGATGACTTCCACAAGCAAGGAATTAGGGAAAGAGGTACTTATCACCTTTTTTGCCATGCGCCAAGTATTATGATGATCATCCTCTCTGATAACCTTGCGCGGGTCCACGCAAGGAGTTGAGTTGGAAACAATGAGTAAAGATCTCAGATCACAATTGCTCTCAGGATAATCAGAAAGGGACAGAGAATATTTTCTGTTGCAACAAACTGGACACATGGCGAATAACAGAAGGTTTATAGCTGTAAAACTTCTAGAAGCCATTAATAATCAAATCGTGCAAGGGCATAAACGGTTGCAACAGAATTACACGTGGCGCCATCTGGTGCACTCCCAAGAATCACGATGATGGCATATTTTCGTGATAGACACAGGGTCATCATCATTCGCCACGTAGCGATTCCCCAGCCGATGATCACATCACGATCCGTGTGACTTGAAGAGCAAGTTGATGATCTAACGGTGAGATCTCAACACTGTGAGATCACTTTTTCTCTCCTTTTGGGCCAAAATCCGGCTATAAATAAGTACTTCAGGTACGAGTAAAACTATTCACTCTCACTTACTCTCTCTCTTACTTCACTTAAACTATTCCTATCAAATATGTACTTATTCTCACGCTGGAGGGTGGTCACGGAGAGAACCCCCATTCTCCATGTGGCGAGTCTAACGGTGGTTTGTTTTGCAGAGTTAACCGGAGATATAGTTCCAAACAAGAAGCGAAGGATTAACCTATTATATGCAGAGACAAAACCCTAGATCTAATTCGATTCCTATCAGTTAGATCTATTGTTTCTTCAGAAATTGTTCCAACAAATTTGGCTGGTTAGGTGATCAAAGTCACTGATAAAAATGGAAATAAAATCATTTTAGAAAAAACTTGAGGGATCCTCAACTTTTGAGGAAGTTGAGAAATATCAATTTAAACCCACATGATCTGATGAATGTGACATTCTTGAAAATTTCAAGCCAATGGACTTTTCAACCATTGATGGTGTCAAAGCACCAAAGGTAGGAGTAATCCCTATCAAGGATCTTCCAGCAGATGTTACAATGTCTACTGAAAAGAAGTCTGAAAAAGGGAAGAAGAATGAAAAGGTCAAAAACTTGTTTTGTGATTTTTGTGAGAAAGGAAACCATGTCATTCAAAACTGTTTTCTTTTAAAAGCATACGACATCAACAAAACAAGCATAATACCAAATTCTTCAAACTGCATCATCTGTGGCAAAACCAACCACATAATCCAAGAGTGTGTTTATCTTCAAACCTTTAACATTAAAGTAAAAGAAATTAAATCAAAAACTCTTAAGAATCAAAATTCAAGCTTTGTTAAAAATAATCTAAGCAGACCTTTGAATCTGTTCAAACATCTGTTACAAAAGATTTGAACAAAACCTCTGTTCCCAGAGAGCTACGAGTGATAGATGCACCACCTGCAGACATGTACGCAATAGGATATGGCAAACCTGTATATCAAAAGGTTCCTCTTAGTTATGAGGGTTACAAAAGACCCTCAAAGCCAAGAGTTAACATGCATCCTCATGGTTACCAACATCTGACAGGAAATAGCTCACAACAGTGGTTACAAAAACCTGATCTAACCAGTGTCCATTCTCCTGAATTTGAGATTGGACAATCTGTGACCGCAAGCCATTTTGGCTTTGGAGACCCACCTAAACTAATTGTTTACTAATGTGTAGGGAGCTTCTACTTGCCTTGACTGTATATGGTATGTAGATAGTGGGGGCTCTAGGCACATGACAGGATGTAGAGACCTACTCAAAGATTTCATGGCTCATGGATGGGTGATAATATCTTTTGGTAACAACTCAAAGGGGAAGGTGTTGGGGTTAGGGACTGTTCAGGCTAGGAAACTCAAATTTGAGCATGTTAATCTCATTGATAACCTAAAATTCAACTTGCTGAGTGTCTCACAAATGAGTGACAAAGTGTGATACTCAGGACGAAACAAGGTACACCACAATCGGTCCAAAACTTTAAGCATGCTTAAAACAATGATTGTGCGAAAATAAAAACATGTGTGACTTGTGTGCTAGATTAAATGATACTTGTTATGTCTTGGAGGAATCCGAGACCACCTCATGGTTAAATAATACTAATAAGGGCCAACAGTGCGAGGTTGGTGTCCTTAGCCTTTGAAAACGTGTTAAACGGGTGCTTACCGTTTAACAGCGCATTAAACATTTGATGATGATTATTAGGCCATCGGTAGGGCTTTAAGATTCTGAGATCACAGAACATCTTAGTTATGTTCCTTAGACCATGACATAAGACTTGAAGCAAATCGGAGCTCGGGCACGCAAAATGAGGCAGTTTCCCGGTTAGGGAAACGCCTTTGTTTTGAGAACAACAAAAGGCAATCAAACATGCAAGGAACGGTCAATCAAGCCTAAAAACACTTAAACTACCCTAATACGAGGCTATTATGATTAAAACATAACCGGGCTCGGGTTTCGAGACAGTTATGCATGGTTTTTAAAACCGAGTCTTTTAACACTAAAACGTGAAAAAAGGAGAGGTTTCGCAAATCGGGGAGCGTGTGGGACTCGAAAACGAACCTAAATGCAAAAACGAAGATGAACATCATCTTTTTAACACGAAAAACAAAGCACGACAAAGCAGGGGGTGGGGTAGGGCACCCCACCATTACGACTGCCCCCCTTATTATATATATATTTTTTATTTTTTATTCTTCATTTTCACCCAAAATCTGCTCATAATCCACTAAAACACATTATTTCAGCCAAATCAAAGGTATGATTCAAGTTATATATGGTTTTGATGAAGATTTCTTGTATAAGCATGAACTAGACTATGAAAACTCTTTTTAATCCATGTTAACGGATGATTTAAACTTGGTTCTTGGCTGAATAAGAACACTCAGGTATTCCTTGATGTTATATGATAGCCAGATCACAAAACTTTGGCTTTTGATACCCTAATCGACCTATCGACCAAAAGCGAATAACAAAGTGATTAATCGAAATACAGTAAACAAGGCTTGATTGACATGGGTTATGGCATGTTTGGATTGTGCTTGCTGTGTAGGTACTAATTATAGCACCCACGCACTTCTGGACTCGATAAAAATGCACGGGAACGGAGCTTGCGCTAGGTATAACACCCGAAACCTTAAATTATCTTAGGCAGAATATTTTTTAGACTATAACTTGGCCTGTGATGCTTGGATTGAGCTGAAAATTGGTGTGGTGATGTAGAGTATTGACAGGAATGTCCACCTAAAATTTTAGAACTTTTGGAATTTTCTATGATTTTTGGTGAATTTTTTACTGTTTTACCGAAAGAAATTCGGGAAAAATACCAAACGGAGTCTATAAATCACCAAAATGTGATGATGTGAATTACCTAACACACGAACTATCCCCAATGCAAGTGACTAATGTAAGCCCTGGGCAGTGGATATTGCTATTGGTCTGACAAACCCAGTTATTGTTACTGGTAGCAACCCTACCACCGTTCGACAGGCTATCGAACTCTCTTCTACCCTGACTGAGTCTCAAATTAGAAAAGGGAAATTGTTTCGCAATGGCGACAAGGAACAAGCTACTTAAACCACGCAAGACAAACCCAAAGAAACCAAAGCTGAACCTTCCAAGAATTCTAGGAAGCGTAAGGCTTCACAAAACCTTGTTGTAGTTACTCGACCCAACCAAGCTGCTCCCAACCAACCAGCGCAACCCCCTGCTAGAAGACCATACAATGGAACTGCACCTTTGTGCAACCAATGTAACCTTCATCATCATGCCAATGTTCAATCCCGCAAATGTTTAAATTGTGGGCTTATTGGTCATACAGCTAATGTTTGCCGAGTTGCTGCTACACAAAACCAAGTTGTTAACAGCCCTACTCAGGGATTGCTCCTAACGCTGGAGTTAACGAGCCTCGTGCCAACAATAATGCAGTTATAAACAACTAGGGTTTTACATTTCAGTTTCTTTTGTTATCCAAGACTCGTGTACTTTTTCCAGTTATTTATGTAATGATGTTTTAATTATATGCCTAGTTGTGTAATGTGTGTTGTTATATCAATTGCGGGAATTCTCATTCTTTACGAAAGTGAACGACTCAAGTAATGTACCTCTTTGCACTCGCACATTCTTTACCAAACCTATGAACTCGTCTATCCGTGGAAAACATTACAGTTTTATTGGCTGGCGTGAAACACGTGAGATTGCATGCATTATTTCAATTATCGAGACAAAGTATCTTTCTTTGACCATAATTTATCACTTGACAAGATAAGCTATGCAGACTATGCAACGAATTAAGTAATTATGGGTGCACACATAATTATGAGATTCGATGCATAGAAACCATAGTGAGTCTTGTTAAGTGTGGTGATATAAAATCTTGAGTGATTAGATAACGGGGTGATTATAATATCATAAGAACATGGTGGAAACGCCGCTGGTACTTCCATATATAAGTGTTCTTATTGTATTATCTGTCGTAGCGTTACCCAAATCACTTGAGGATTTTATGTTATCCCAAACCATATGTGTTAACTTAAACAAGAATCAAAAGCCATATATATTCATTTCCGTTTCTGGTGAAGTATCCATTGAGGAAAAATGAACTAGCTACTCATTTTTCGCTTCTCCATAGATATTCATTGGGAAATGAATAATCCATTCAAAGTCCACATTCATTTTTGTTTCTAATGAGTATCCATTGGAAAATGAATTATCCATTCATTTTCGCTTCTAAAGAAATATCCATTGGTAAAATGAATGAATTCATTCCGCTTCTGAAGAAGTATCCATTGAGGAAAATGAATTATTCATTCATTTTCGCTTCTGAAGAAATACACATTGGGGAATGAATAAATCATGTTCTGATCCTTCATTTCCACTTCTGTCGAAGTATCCATTGGAAAATAAAATATCCATTCATTTTCGCTTCCGAAGAAATATCCATCGGGAAATTAATAATCTATTCAACAATCATTGATTTCCACTTCTGACGAAGTATCCATTAGAAAATGAATTATCTGTTCATTTTCACTTCCGAAGAAATATCCATCAGGGAAATGAATAATCTATTCAACAATCCTTCATTTCCACTTCTGACGAAGTATCCATTGGAAAATGAATTATCCATTCATTTTCGCTTCTGAAGAAATATCCATCGGGGAAATGAATAATCTATTCAACAATCATTCATTTCCACTTCTGGTGAAGAATCCATTGGAAAATGAATTATCCATTCATTTTCGCATTCGAAGAAATATCCATCGGGGAAATGAATAATCTAATCAACAATCATTCATTTCCATTTCTGACGAAGTATCCCTAGGAAAATGACTTATCCATTCATTTTCGCTTCTGAAGAAATATCCATCAGGAAATGAATTATCCATTCATAATCCTTCATTTTCACTTTTGATGAAGAATCCATTGGAAAATAAATTATCCATTCATTTTTGCTTTCGAATAAGCATCCATGGAGAAATGAAACACAAGCTAAATCCTTATAGAACCTTCTATCTCAATAGTCGGATTACTAAAGGATAGTCACAGTACTATTGGTCAATTTGGTTTTACCATAAATCAAATCCCTCAACTCCACTTTCTGCATTAATCAAGGAAGTATCTATTAGGAAATGAGCATCGTCAGGTATAACAGCCTATTCCCACTTCCTGCACTATCTGAGGAAGTATCCACAAGGGAACGATAAAGTTATGCCTTACGTGGAGATCTTTGATGGGTTATTCTATATAAATAGATGAAACCTAGATTCCGCGCAAAACGATGGCTTGATTCAACTTATGCAAACGGTTTCCTATGAATAAATTTCGGGACGAAAGTTCCTAAAGTAGGGAGACTGTGACAACTGTGCCTCCAGTTGTCATTATCATATCTCGAACAATTTCATAAGCAATAAAACCTTGTGTTTTATTCATTGAATTATGGAACTTGTACGCACTTCCAAAATTTTTGTAATCATTAAAATCTTGTACTTTAGTTATTGGAATGCAAAAATATCATTCGTTACACATGACGGCCATTTGCGCGTTCGTTACGTTTTCGTCGTAATTAACCGGAAACCGCAACCATACGACCAAACGAACCGACATCCGAATATTTTTTAGCACATTTCAAGTTCCCTATGCTTTATTGTCCTTATAGAGCTATAAAATGGGGTTAACGGGTGTTAAAAGTGCCAAAACGCGTCAAAATCAAGTTCAGGGGCCATTTCTGCCAAATTTGAAACTTCAGCCCCTGCAAGGGCCTTACGGACCGTAAGGCAAAACCCCATACGGTCCGTAAGGGGTCCCCAGCTCATCATACTTGTTGCAAACAGGTGGCAGCTTCTTGTTTATTCCTTGGACACCAAGCAAATCAATTTTGCACCAATTCACCTGCATTTGACACTTGTTAGGACTTCCATAAGATCATGCCAACACATGGGACACTTGGAATGATCTTGTTGATCCAAGAACACTATAAATACCCATCAAAGTTCACCTCATTCCTTGCTCAATTCTTTTTTCTCTCAAACACTCTAAGTGGAGGCTACCACATTGTTGGATGCCTCCTACCTGAGTTGTTCTTGTATTCTTGGAGCTCTTGGGTGTTCTACAGCACAAGTAAGTGCTCTATACTTGTCTTGTTTCATTTGTTTAGCTATTTCAAGCTAAAAGTCAAACAGAATTTGACTTTCAGCTTTGACCATTAATTGGTCAAGTCAAAGTCTAATTGGACTTTGCAACGTGATCATAATCACGATGGTTATGATCCATAGCGATCATACCTACTGATTACCACGTTTGCTAGTTGTAGTGACGAGTCAATGTTTCGGTCAATAATGCGCACTTTTGCGCATTATATGACGGAACTATTTCCGGGTATCAAAACACTTTGTTTTGATACCAAATCAGTTTTATAAACTAGGTTAGGCATGCTTAACATGCTAACTCGTCACTTGTAGTTTAGTGCTTGCTTAGGGTCGTAAGTCGAGCGTTCTCGACCACCGCTTCGACTTTTGAATCCGACCCGTTTGGTCGATCTTAGGATCCGGCCAAACTTATATTTGGGACCATAGTTGTATAGGAAATAACCCTTTGAGGTTATACCTTATGGTCACGTCGTTTGGTTAGCATTATGTTAAGTCGCCTAGTATGCCTGTATAAATGACCAAAATGCCCTTTTTGTGCATAAATTGATTCTAAGCTTATGTAACCAACATTTTGCCATATAGACTCATGTTACAACTATATTAAACTTGTTTGGCATATAAGACTTATGATATGGGATATCTAACCATCCGATCACGCGTTTACGCAAATGCTATGTTAAAGTAGCGTAAACTACCTTAACGAGCCATTATGGGTCAAAAAGCACTTAGGATCCTTTCCAAACCAGAATGTAAACTTTATTAAACCATTTCATATGAGTTCCAATACTCGTTTGGTTTATAAGGCTTCATTCTATCCAAATCCTCTTATTAAAGTCTTGATGTTAACATAGTTGTCCGATATTAGGACATACATAATTTCTCAGACTCTTGAGCTTTGGTTTATCTTCTTGAACAAGGACTTTCTTGCAATCCCAAGTGAGTTCATAGTCCCCTCTTTTACATTTTCAAATGTTTTGGGGTGAAACATATGTGCGTATATCTACTTTCGTGTTTTCATGACACAATACATGCTTTGATTACATAGTACATATAGTACATGGTTTCAATTGCATTTGCTTCATATGGTGTCTTAGCATATTTAGAATCTTGATTTTCAAAGACATTTCTTACTATGTATGTTGACTGAGCATACTAGTACATGGTTTCAAAACATTTTCATACATGTTTGCATTGTTATTGACATATTGGTGCGTTGAACTCGACAATGATACATTCATTAACATTTATGACCGACCGGTAGTATGTAATGGTACCATAGGTTTGACACCTCATTCCCGCTTCCTAGTTTTGGAAGTATCCATTGGAGAATGACAGAATCCGATGAACATTGATAAACCCTTGACCGGATAGGGGTTTATCCGACAGTCAACAAGGCTTGAATGTATTCGCCAACAATCCATAATATATGTTTTAACATTAATGGCAATGGTTTATAAAACATGACATTGGTTTACTCGATATTGGTTTACATGACATTGGTTTACTCGACATTGGTTTACATGACATTTGGTTTACTCGACAATTTGTTTACTCGACATTGGTTTACTCAACATTGGTTTACATGACATTTGTTACTCTACATTGGTTTACTCGACATTGGTTTACATGACATTTGTTACTTGACATTGATTTACATGACAATGGTTTACTTGAAATTGGTTACTTGACATTGAGTTACTTGACATTTGATTTATACTTGACAATTTGGTTTACACAAAAACAATGGCTTATTCATGACACTTTTTGGTTATTAAGATAACCCTACATTACTTCTTTTAGATCATTGATTTTCATATGATTTATAAAAGAAAAACATTTATATATGGATTCATGACTATTTTGAAACCATTTAAACATTTCTTTAAATACTCAAAGCCATGAATCTAAACAACAAAACCTATGTTACTCACAGGTATTTTTATGCTGATGTACCTATTTTCATATATGTTTCAGGTTTATCATGTGATGATTGTTGTTGCGTGTTACACATAGGATGGACTCAGGCCTTAGTGACTTTAAAATTTGAAAGACAATTTGATTGTATTTCGTTTTTGTTATTCCAAGACAATGTAATTCTTTATTCAATAAAACAAAACTTGAAATATCAGGTGTTGTGAAACAATTTGTAACGTGACTCCCCAAGTGTTTCCACCGTGTGTTGTTGTTATACGTGATTTGG
The DNA here is from genome assembly GCA_947069175.1 of Scalesia atractyloides. NCBI lineage: Eukaryota > Viridiplantae > Streptophyta > Magnoliopsida > Asterales > Asteraceae > Scalesia > Scalesia atractyloides. The sequence goes on from CAMTDV010000006.1 coordinate 38,235,075, forward strand.
GGTGTTACATCGTTGTCGATGTTCACTTGATTTACCATCTGAGCGTTTGACATTGTTGCAGTCATGAATGCAGTGTGAAGATCTTCCATCTTGAAAAACCAACAAATTTTACTGAAAAACACACGTTCACAAACTTTGAAAAACGATCAGTACACTGACAAGTTCGGGCGAACTTGTAGTTGGTGAGAAATCAGATTGATTTTTACACAAGTTCGGCGAACTTGTGGTTGAGATTTGAAAATTTCTCCCTGAATAAGTTCGAGGGAACTTATGGTTGAATTTCAAGAGAATTGTTAAGTTCGGGCGAACGTATAATAGAAATTCAATAAACTTAATCAAGTTCGGGCGAACTTGATGTAAGTTTAGTTGAAAATTGATGTAAGTTCGAGCGGACTTCTCAAAATCACTTGAAATAACAGTCAAGTTCGGGCGAACTTGATTAAAATCAATGAAATTAATCAAGTCCGGTCGAACTTGATGTTAAGTTTGGCCAAAGCTTGTTTGCAAAACATGAATTTTTGAACTTTTTTATATCAATTCATTTGAATTTAATGTTCAAACTCTCAGGGGTTTACCACAAGTGTATTTTACATGACATATTAAAAAATTAGCAACTTTTATCCATGAATTCATTGTTTTCTCTGAAAAATGAAGAAAACATGGTAGAAAGAGGTAGAATAAGAGTAGATCTTGCAATGATTGCACCAATTTAGGTACCGTGGCTCTGATACCACTTGTTAGATCGAAATTAAATTGTTTCTATTGTCCATATAAGCGGAAATTTTATGACAAGATTAACCGAATATGCAAGATTATTGCTTAAACGTTGTTTTATTGATCATAATAGTTCAATACATTCAGTTCCGGATCCAGCAGAGCTTCGCCGTCAGAGTGACAAAGTTGCAGAAGTTACAAATGAAGGAATCAAGACCTCTATTTATAGAGTTGCAAGTTCGCTAGGAGGTGATCAAGTTCGGGCGAACTTGACTTGATCAAGTTCTGCCGAACTTGATCTTACAATGTTATTCCGGGTGAACTTGTAACCTATTTACATAAATAACCTTCATTTTCTAGTCTAATCTAGCCAAAACTATACAGACTCGATCCAAGATTAAGACATAGACATATGCACTAACAGACTCCCCTTGGATATCGTCTTCGTCTTGATCAGTCTTCAAAGCTCTACTTTTGTCTGACACGCCCAAAGAAGTTCTTGATTGGCTTTTTATGACGTTCTTGTTCTGGAATTGGCGTTTGATCTGTAGGTGGCACTTTTGTCATGAATTGAAACCTTCTATGTCTCGCCTCCCTACCCATTTCATGTATACGTTCAATGCGCGCTTCTTCCTTCAAAAACTTTTTGCGTTCAAGTTCTCTCCAGCTCGATTCCCACATTCTACCAGAGTTAACTTCATGTGCATAGCAGACATTTATGACCCTCTGATATTGCATCGTTGCTCTTTTTCACGTTCTTCAAAACATATCTTGCTATAGAATAGACATTTGATATCCTCCTTCGAGCAGTTTACTAGCCACATTGGGTCTAGTATTCGTATCATTCTCCACAGCCCTCTCAAACCTTCAGCCCCAAACATTTCAACTCTTTCTTTCGTAATATCCAGATGATCTTCAAATCGTAACACTATCACTGCTTCACAAGTATTAGGATCAACCAGCCACCACTTAAACAAAGGATAGAAATTTTGATCGATAGGCATTAGAGGCATGTTCCTTATTGCTCGAGGACGCTTCATTATCAACGTTATGTCTTTTATCCCAGTCTTCTTATCTATTTTGATACAACGCTTAGGAATGAAAGGCTTCCAATACCTGAAACCTTTTGTTGCTTCAAACTTGATCATTTTCCACAGTAATTGATCAATGAACTTCATAGATATGTGACGTTACGTGTCTGTACTAGCTCCTCAACATCCCAGTAAAGAAGTGTCTTGAAATCTGCCAGGTATCTGAAGTATTGTACTCTAAACTCCCTCTTGATGGCATACACGTTCAACTCTTTGAACCACCCCCAACTTAGTGTATCTCCCAATGACACATCTTTATCTCTGGTAAAGAATGCTAATGGACGTCGAAACTTTTGTTCACGTGACATCTCTTTAAACCAGGACTTCTTCGCTTGCGCAATCTCCTCTTTTGTCATCGGTTTAGGGATTTTTCCTTGTCGTACATACTCTTCGATCTTTTCTTTCAACATGTCTTCATTTAACTGTTCGTACATCTCTTCAAAAGTTAGAAAACTATCTGTGTTCAACCCTGTGTACTTCTCAGCTTCATCTTTTTCATCATCAGAAGACCAATCTTCAACTATAACCCTGTTGTATTAGTCAGCATCATATCTACATTTGTAATGATACTCATTCGGCTCAAACTATTCACATTCAGACCTTGTTCTTCAAAGTCGAAATCGAATGATTCAGCTCAACTTCAAGTAGTTTCACCAAATCTTCCTTAGAATAGTTATGCACATACTCGCCTTCCTCAACATTGTGTTCGAGCATCAAGATCAAAGGCTTTATAGGAACCGCAGCAACAGGCATAGCTGTAACAGCATCAATCATATAAATATCATCTTTTTACCCCCATGTCTGCTCCCCTGAGTTTGATCTTCCATTTGATTAGATTCATCATTCAGCAATGATGTAAAATCAAACTCTTCATTCACTTTCGCATCAACAATTTTTAGACCAACTCCACCTTGATCATTATCATCATTACCATCATCATTGTCGGAGTCGTCTTTAGTATCGTCTGCATTATCATCATCATCGTCTTTATCTTCAGCTTCATCATCGTCCTTCTTTTCAGATTCTGTTTCAGGAACAACCACACTAGACTCCGAAGCTTTTGTAGACTCAGCTATTGGCTCAGTAATCTCGGGCATGCTTTCAATCATGTTCTTACCCTTGCCCTGTTCAGCTATTTCCTTATCTGCCTTTTCTTTGGCTTCCTGCAGATCTATCCGTGCATATTCAACATCAAAATCAATACCAAGACTATTCGTCAGAACTTTCTACAGTCTGGAAAATCTTCGATCATTCAACTCTTTTTCCGATCGTAATTCTGCTAACTCTTTCATTAATCTTTCATTAGCGTCTTGCAAACTTTCAATTAGAGCCTTTAAGTAGCCTCTGTCACCTTCTAAGAACTTGACTTTATCAGACAAAATCTCTTTCTTAACTTCACTTTGCTTTATCAATCTTTCTAACTCAGCTTTCTCTATCTCGTTCTTAGTAACTTTGTCTTCCAGAATTTTTACACGCTTTTCGAGAACATCGACGTCTGATTCTGGAAGATATCATTCAGATCTTGAATATCTATCGGCTCATTTGGAATATCACCAAATAGCAGAGCTTCGCCGTCAGAGTGACAAAGTTGCCGAAGTTACAAATGAAGTAATCAAGACCTCTAATTATAGAGTTGCAAGTTCGCTAGGAGGTGATCAAGTTCGGGCGAACTTGACTTGATGAAGTTCGGCCGAACTTGTCCTTACAATGTTATTCCAGGCGAACTTGTAACCTATTTACATAAATAACCTTCATTTTCTAGTCTAATCTAGCCAAAGCTATACAGACTCGATCCAAGACTAAGACATAGACATTATGCACTTACATTTGGGTTATTGGTTAGTAAAATGGCGAAAAGCATAAAAAGCGTCGGTTATCGTAAAACTTTTTGTTTTTGTGACATATATTTGAACCAAGCATTTTCAAAATAGATTTTTGAAGGAACTTGTTTGGTTATTGAAAAAGCTATGGTTATAATTCTTTTTAGGTCACAAGATAACCGAGCTTTTTACTAAAATAAATGGGTTTGAAAGGAAAAAGGTTAGTAAGTGGTTGTCTTGCGGGTTTTTGAAACGAAAAGGGGTTTAGGCTCAAAGGGGTTAACTAGGGGGATTTTGGTAATGGGTGAAAAGAAACGAAAATAATAGTTTTGAATGAAAAATGGGTTAGTCCTAATGCCTCTATCATTTACTTACTTGGGTTTAAGTTGGTAAGGACCGGGAATGCATCGTCTTGGCAAATTCTAGAGTCGTAAGAACCAAGCAGTTATTCACACAAGAAACGAAATGAGCATTTAGTTTAAAGGTGTATGCATGTATGCTCAATAAAGGCTCAAAGCTCACTTAATGTGGGAATGGGTTTATATGTGAACAAGTATATATAATCAAATTTAAAAAAAAAATTGTTTTGCCCTTTTTTTATAATTTTCTTAACCGGTTCTTTTTATCACGACGCTATCGGTTGTAAATTTGTAAAAAAAAATTTAGAACTTATTATTCCCAAATTAAACCAATACAAGTAAAAAAATGAAAAATTTAGAAAAGATTTGGGGTGATTCGCAGTTCCAATAGAGTTTTATGTAAGGCTTGTTATTAGGACTTGCTAAATTCAAAGTGTTAGTTACCCCCCCCCCCATATTTAAATTACACATTGTCCTCAATGTCTCCAAAAATTAATTTTTCGGTTGATTCGAATGCGTAAAAGCGTGTTTAAAAACAAATTTTATGTTACTGGGCATCTGGGCACGGGCCCGTGTTGACTGGGCACGGCCCCTTGGTGATATTGCCAATATCAAAAACTTACAGAAGGTTACCCACGGGGCGTGACTAATGGACACGTCCCGTGGTCAGAGGCTGGAAGTCTGCTTTTTAAGGTATGGGCACGGGCCATGGTTATTGAACACAGCCCCGTGGTGGCAGTCTGCAGTTTCTGAATCTCAGGTTCTGGTTTTAGCGTCTGGTATTTGGTCTTGTTTAGCACTAATTTTCAGTGCACATGGAGCTCCTATACCTATTTTGCCAATATCACACCACACAAAGCATACTACGATACCAAATCCTAAATTACGAGTGTTTATCATCCATCACCACAAACAAAGAAAAATAAAATACGGAAAGGAAAAAGTTGTTTGGAAGAGTAAATTGTTCAAACCATGGCACGCAGGCCGGTCAAATTGTTCAAGGGGTAGAGAGATTAACGGATGCTGACTTCATCACCTTACCACCATCGTCACCACTCAGTCCATGTCCTCGTCCTCTTCACCACGATACGCCATGTGATCCAAGATATATGTGATGTCTCCTTGCATAGTATTGATGGAACGTTCCATCGCTCCAACCCGGGTGTTGACGTTGCTGGCCATGTTGTACGTATTGCGGGTGCACAAGAGGTTTTCCTGCAAAAGGTCAGTTAAACTTTGAAAATTAGGAAACCCGCCTCCTTGAGAGGAGGAACCCGTCTGGTAGCCATGGTATTGAAGAGGAGGGCGGTTAGGGTCATCAGCGAGGGCTAGGACTTCTTCCGGGGCCCATGTTTTTCCTTCAGCATTCCAGAAGCGGATGGTCCTGTCGCCCATGTCTTAGATGAACCCCACGGACCGGCATAGGTCAATATCAACCTTCTTGGACTTTGCACCTTGAGTAAGTGACTTTGGAACACGTTGGACATAGTTTTTGAACAGCTTGTAGATCCATCCCCAAAGAAGATTGGTGTGGGTGGATTAGCCAGTTGGTTTGCATGCATGTTCTTGAGGAGTATGTTGGTGACATCGAGCGGTCTATGGGTGTGGATGCAGTGAAGGCATGTGAGGTCATGAATGCTTACCACTCCTGTGCTATCTCGCCGTTGATTTAGTGAGTTGCTTAAGACCCGATGGATGTATCGGTAGAGCGGGTCTCGCAACTGAGAGCTTTTGGTGATGCTTGGGCTGTATGCTCCTTCTCTAATTTCGGACCATGCTGTTTGCCTCATATTAACCGAGATTTCACGGAGACCACCCGTGACATGCTCATCAGTTGATTCTTCCTTGGCGTACAACCCGACGTTGATACCAAACTGGGCCATGGAGATGGAGAGAAGTTGCCCGGCTCATCTGAATTGAACAACATCGTAATCAAATGGGTCTGCCTTGGTGTCGAACTTGAAAGTGCTATAGAACTCCATATTAAACTCATAGATTGAGTGGAGCTTCTTGTCGAGAGCGGCTCGAAGTGGGCCTGTGACCAACATATCATATCGACCTCTTTGACCTATGAAGTCTAGGGTTTCGTAGCATCTTTGTCTTGGTCCTTCCTCCGGCCTTGTTTGAAGGACTTTAAAGCGGTTTTGGTACTCCCATTCTGATGTCTTAAACTTCAGGAACTTCTTTGCCATTGCTTTATTTCCTTATACCTTGCTTGTTTGGAGATAAATTTCTTCTTCCTCATCCTTGATGAATCCTTGATAGAGTTTAAGCCTTTGCCCGTTAACCTTGAATGGAACGCCATTTTGAGATTTAATCTCAACTGCACCGTGTGGGAAAATATGGGTGATGGAGAAAGGCCCCGACCATCTAGACTTTAATTTTCCGGGAAATAATCGAAGTCGTGAATTAAACAATAGCACTTGACCTCCTTCTTGAAATTTATAAGGTTTAATATGTTTGTCATGTAAATTCTTTATGCGTTCCTTATAAATTTCAGAGTTAGAATAAGCTTGAGTTCTCAGCTCATCTAATTCGTTTAATTGATAAAATCGATTTTTACCGGCTGTTTCATGGTCTGAGTTTACGTTTTTTAATGCCCAGTAGGCCCTATGTGCTATTTCTACTGGCAAATGGCAACTTTTTCCATAGACTAGCTTATATGGGGTGGTTCCTATTATTGTTTTGAAAGCGGTTCGAAAAGCCCATAAAGCATCGTCTAATTTTTCGGCCCATTCTTTTCTATTTACCGGTTTTTCCGAGTATTCTTTTTAAACCTCTATTGGTTACTTCGGCTTGTCGTTTGTTTGAGGATGATAAGCGGTCGAAATTCGGTGATGGACCCCATATCGTGTTAAAATTTTTCGAGTTGATGATTACAAAAATGGGTGCCTCTATCACTTATTAAAGCTTTTGGGGTGTCGAAACGAGCGAATGATCGTTTCAAGAATCTTACCACAACCCTTCCATCGTTTGTTGGAAGAGCTTCGGCCTCGGCCCATTTGGACAAGTAATCCACAGCCAGAAGTATATATTTGTTTCCTTTTGATGGTGGGAAAGGACCCATGAAGTCTAAACCCCATACATCAAAAATTTCACAAACAAGAATACCATTTTGTGGCATTTCATTTTTGGAAGAATATTACCTGATCGTTGCCATGCATCACATGTTTTGATAAGATCTTGTGCGTCTTTGTAAATTGTTGGCCAATAGAATCCTGAAACAAATACCTTTCGAGCGGTACTAGTGGCTCCGTGATGTCCTCCATACGGTCCTTCATGACAATGGCGGATAATTGTTTCTGCTTCATTTCCATGTACGCATTGTCGGATGAGTTGGTCAGCACAAATTTTGAAAATATATGGATCTTCCCAAAAGTAGTGTTTTACATCGGCAAAGAATTTTTTTCTTTGATGATGTGACCATCCTTTTACGACTATTCTACTAGCTAGGTAGTTGGCGTAGTCGGCGTACCATGGTTCTTCCCGATATTCCACCATTTCTAAAGATCCCGTTGGAATTTTTCGTTGACGAGCTCGTCCTAATTGTTTCCAAAGCTGGGTCTTCCAAGCGAGATAGGTGATCTGCGGGGGTGTTCTCGGCTCCTCTCTTATCTTTTATTTCGATGTCAAATTCTTGGAGGAGTAGGATCCACCTGATTAAACGTGGTTAGGCATCTTGTTTTTTAAATAGATAATGAATGGCTGCAAGGTCTGTATAAATTGTTGTTTTAGAAAGAACAAAATAAGAACGAAATTTATCAAAAGCAAACACTACAGCTAGGAATTCTTTTTTTGTTGTGGTATAATTTTCTTGTGCATCATTGAGAGTTTTACTAGCATAGTATGTTGGATGAAAATGCTTATCTTTTCGTTGTCCCAGAACTGCTCCAACTGCAAAGTCACTTGCATCACACATGATTTCAAAAGGTAATTTCCAATCTGGCGCTATCATGATTGGTGCATTGACTAGCATTTCTTTTAGTGTTAAAAATGCATGGTTGCAATCCTTGTCAAAGATAAATGGTGCATCTTTTTCAAGTAGTTTAGTTAGGGGTCTTGAGATTTTTTAAAAATCTTTGATAAATTGTCTATAAAATCCGGCATGCCCTAAGAAACTTCTTATGGCTCTAACGGAGGATGGAGGTGGTAATCGAGAGATAGTGTCAATTTTTGCTCGATCAACCTCCATTCCTTCGCTTGAGATTTTGTGACCGAGTACTATTCCCTCCGTAACCATGAAATGACATTTTTTCCAATTAAGGGCGAGGTTGGTTTCCTCACATCGGGATAGCATTCGTTCAAGGTTATCGAGGCATTGGTCATATGAATCTCCGATGATAGAAAAGTCATCCATGAAAACTTCCATGGTTTTTTCTATCATATCATGGAAGATGGCCACCATGCAACGTTGGAATGTTGCGGGGGCATTACATAGACCAAAAGGCATGCGTCGATAAGAAAAAGTTCCATAGGGGCATGTGAAGGTTGTTTTTTCTTGGTCTTCTGGGGCTATTGGTATTTGAAAATAACCTGAAAAACCATGTAAAAGATAGTAAAATTTGTGACCGGATAGTCTTTCCAACATTTGATCAATAAAAGGTAAAGGGAAGTGGTCTTTCCTTGTTGCCTCATTTAATCTACGGTAGTCTATGCAAACTCTCCATCCGATGACGGTCCTTGTTGGTATTAATTCGTTTTTTTCATTGGTTACCACCGTCATACATCCTTTTTTGGGAACTACTTGAACGGGACTCACCCATGGGCTATCAGAAATTGGGTAGATGAGTCCAGCATCAAGTAGTTTGATGACTTCATTTTTAACCACTTCTTGAACATTTGGATTAACTCTACGTTGTGGTTGTATACCGATTTGTAGTCATCTTCCATTAAAACTTTGTGCATGCACATGGAAGGGTTTATTCCTTTTATATCTACAAGCTTCCATGCAATCGCGTTTTTATGTTTTCTTAAAATTGAAATTAGTTTTTCTTTTTTCTAAACTAGTTAATTTTGATGAAATAATTACCAAAAATTTTCCATGCTTGTCTAGAAAAGCGTATTCCAAACCTTTGGGAGCTCTTTGAGCTCAAGTGGTTGGTCTTTAGGAGACTCCTTATTTGGTTGCTCTTGGTCGAGGACCATAAAGGTTTGTTCAATGGCGTCTTCTTCTTGGACAAGTAGGTCGAGTTATCGGGTGGCTCATCTTCATCTTCAATTAAGGGGTCGTCATTGCTGAATGGGTATTTCATAGTTTGGTCAAGATTGACGTACCTTTTGTCGGCCGCTAATTGAATTGCTAATTTGTTTTGTTTCCGGTCGATCAATGCTTGATGGGTTTTTATGAAAGGTCGTCCCAATACAAGCGGAGCATCATCGAGAATGATGAAGTCGGTGGGGACCGCCGCTTGGTTTGTTTGAATTAACACATCCTCAACTACTCCCGTTGATTTTATCATCTTTCGATTAGATAGAAAAATAGGGATTTGAAGTGGAGAAAAATCACTAATATTTAATTTTTCGAAAATATAGTTAGGCATTATATTAACACATAGATCTTTGTCGATGGTGATATTGCTAACAAAGTTATTTTGAAAGAAACATGAACCGGTGTTATGTTAATTTCAATTTGTTCATCTTTTATTAGCGTAGTTTGATCATTTGTTGATTTGATGCTAACCATTTCGTCAACTTTAGTGTTAGGGTTTAACTCTTTTTAAAACTTAGCGTGAGTGGGTACCAAGCAATGGTTTTCGAAAGAAGGTGGTAAAATGTTATTTTATTGAAAATTTGCCACTTTTTCGAATTTTATGGTTGTAGACTTACCTTCTTCTTTGCTTGACTCATGCATAGGTTTTTCACTTACTTGTTCTTCCATTTTTACTTCTTCGATTATTACTTCCTTGGTACAAACAGCCTCTTCCGTTGCTCTAGATTCTTTTAGTAACTGCTCGAGAGTTTTAAGATGTTCTATTATTCTTTCGGCTTCGGGAAGGATAGTCGGTGGTGTGTCAAAATGAGTGGGATAAGTGTTCCAATCAAAGCTTGGTTTTGGACGTTCAAAACTAGGTTCCTGATAATAGGAATATGAGGGGGATGATTGGAGAACGTCACAATATTGTACCGGGTGGGGATCAGCGCAAATGGTACGATATTCTTCCTCATAGTAATCATCCTCTAAATAGTAGTGAGTGTAATCTCCTGAATATTGATCCATAAGGAAATATCTAGCAGATTACAGAGTCTCGGGACCAGAAAATAAAAAGTTGAAAACAGAACCAGAAGCTCACCACGGCGCCCCGTGTTCAGTGAGCATGGCCCGTGGTCAGACTCTATATCTGAGCATTTGAAAATTTTGTTTCAGTAATATGCAGCATGGGGGCGTGTCCAATGAGCACGGCCCCCCGTGTTCAGCTTACTGTAAAACTAAAAAAAATCCTAAAAATAAGAAAACGAGCGCGCAGTTTTAAAAAATGTTTTGAAAAATGATTAGGCCGTCGATTTCAAGCTTTCTTAAAATCCTTTTGTCCCCGCAACGACGCCAAAAACTTGGTGAGCGTCAAGCGTACTATATTTGTTGTTGTCATTTTAGGTTCATTTTATGCATTAGTCAAGTTATAAATTTATAAAACACGATATTCTACAAACACTAAACACACACTTGGGCAAGTGCACCCATCGTGAGCGTAGTATAGCGTTGGTAAGATACCGAGATCGTCCAAGAACACAAGAGCTTTTAATACCGGTTCATCGTCAACGTCTAATCAATCTAAATTTTTCATAAAGATGTTTAAAAACATAAAGATAAATAAACAGATAAATAAAATAAAATACAAATAGACAAGATAGATTCACTTGGATCCAACTTCTCTTTTATGTATCCTTTGATAGTTTTTGCACTTTCAGACTTTTTAAGAGATTATCTTAGTTATAGTAGTAGGCCCCTCTTTTGAAGGTGACGTTACCCTCAACTCAGTGGTTTGAGTCAGCAGGGATACAATCCAAAAAGGTCAGAATATTGGAAGACAATTAAGTAAGTTATTAATGCGAAAAGTGGTAGGCCCCTCTTTTGAAGGTGACGTTACCCTCGGCTAAGTGGTTTGAGTCAGCAGGGATACAATCCCAACAAGCCGGTTTTAGTATTAATAGTAGTTTACATATGAGGGGTTCAAGCCATTCGTGCCCCCGCCATACAATACCCATAGAGTATTGAAGGAAGCTCTAGTAAGCTTGAACCAAGTCCTCGCGGGATCCATACACTGAACGAGACAAGAACTTTACCAAACTACCCTTCTAACCCCCTTCCAAGTAGTTAACACGCTTTATATAGACCGTAAAGACACGAATGAGCAAATCAATGACATCATGAAGAAATGGTTAGGAAAATTCACTTTCAACATAAGAAACTAGTTATTAAAGTCATTAATACATACCCAAATAAAAAGTGCCGAAAGATTAAAAACTAAAAGTAATACATAAAAGATTAGTCTTCACCAAGTGATGTAAGGAATTTAGCCAAGCATGGCTTTTGTTTGACAAGAACCCTTACAATCTATCTTGGATCCCAAGACTACTACACACTCTAAAGAAGATTGCTGGATGATGGTGGTGGGTGTTGGTGTTGTAGTGGTGGTGGAGTGGTGGCAAAGTGTGAGAGAAGTAGTTTGCTAAGGGATGCCTTTGAAGGGAACCAAGCACCCCTATTTATAGTCAAAACAGAGGCCCGGCCACGGCCCCGTGTCCAGTGGGCACAGCCGTGGCCATCATTCTTCTCTTTCTTCATTAATTGCATCTGTCAGCAGAGGGCCCCACACAACCCATGTCCTCTGGGCACAACCTGTGGTCAATCTGTTCACTGTACTATCTGGATTCTGCAAATCTTACAGTTGAACACGCCCCATGTTGGCCTGGGAACGGCCCCGTGATGGGCGTAGAGCTTCTGCAGGTTTTGTCTTGAAGTGTGAGGTCTAACCACGCCCCGTGTTGGATGGACACGGTCCGTGGTCGTCTTCTGTAACTTTGTTTTTGTCTTTTTGGGGTGTTGCTGAGGGGTCGGGCATGGTTCTTTATTCCTTCTTTTCGTATTTATGTTGGTTTTGGCTGTTTATTTGCTTCTTTCGTTCTTTTATGCTCTTTTAATCCTGAAAATACAAAAGGAACAAAGAAACGTGCTTTTCCAACATTAGTACTAAAAAGGGTTAGTTTTATGCCTCAACTGATGTAATTTATATGTTGCATTTTGCACACATCACCTACACTAACCGGTTTGAACAGTTAAGCCTACTCTGCCCCACTATGGTCACACCTTTGGATCGGGCCATTGAGAAATACATTGATGGCTTACCTGATCCAATTCAAGATAATGTCATTGGCAACAAACCGGCAATGCTTAGGGAGGCTAAGGAATTAGTTGCTACCCTAACTGAATCCTAAGTTAGAAAAGGGAAACTTTTTCAAAAGGGAGACAAGAGACGAACTACACAAGAAACAAAGGGTGAACCTTCTAAAAATTCTAAGAAGTGTAAGACTTCAAAGAATTATACAATTGCCGCACCAATTCCACTAAACTCGGTACCCTTTAGGGGATTCTATCGTGGAAAGCAACCTCGGTGCAATCGTTGCAACTATCACCACCCAACAAATGCTCCATGCCGCCAGTGTACAATATGTGGTCTTTTTGGACATCTAGCTGCGACATGTCGTATCCAAAACCAAGCAGCCCCTACTCAAACTCGTCCTCGCTACCCAGCTGGAGCATGTTTCAATTGTGCTGATCCAAATCATTTCAAGCAAAACTGCCCTAGATTTGCTAATGCTGACTTAGCTCATGGATGGGTGTTCAATGTTAAGGGGGTTCAAGTTGATGATCAAGAACTCATGATCATTTGAACCTTTACGTTTTCTTTTTGTCATCCAAAAACTATGAACATATCCAATATTATTTGAAATGACAATATAAAATTCAAGAAGTTTTTCTTCATTCTTGTTATTCGTATTCCATTTACAAATTCAAATGTGATTACACTGAGTTTAATTTACAACTACAAACATCGAGGATTCTGTTCTTTAGGAACCAAATCTTGCAATTTAGCATATTATGATTGCACATTAATGCATTCATACAAGTTCTGCACGACAATTTCTATGAACACTATGTGACTATCGCCACTACTTTTGTTTTCATGACATTACATACATGGTTTGTTAACCTAATATGTAAAGCACATGATTACAAATACCTTTTGGCTTTGTATATTGACATAGCATACCTAGCACATGGTTTCAAAATATTGTCATGACATACTTACATTGTTTATGACAATCCAAGCTTAGTATATGATGCATACTACCAGTTTGGTTAGTGTGAAACATATATTAACATTTATACTAGAATGAAATACTTGCTACAAATATTGGTTGGATGCAAAACAAGTATTGTTATCATTACTAGTATGAAACATGTTCCGATTCAATAGATCTTGTGATTATGACGATGCATATTTGATTTAGATGTTACTTTGACCTTATTATTTTACTTAACAAGAGGAGCTATATGGACCATGTGATGAAACGCGTAATTATGGGTGCACACTTAATTACGGGGATCGACACATGAGAATCATAGTAAGCCTTGTTAAGATGGTGGCATAAAATCTAGAGTGATTAGGTAACGGGAAGGGTATGACGCAATAAGACCACGGTGGATACGCCGCTGGTACTTCCTATATATAAGTGTTCTTATTGTGTTATTCTTCGGAACGTTACCAGAGTCACTTGAGGGTTTTATGTTATCTTGGACCATTATGTGATTGTGTGATTATTTGTTATATGATTATTGAATGCAATGGACAAGATGAGTACATTCATTAACTCTATTCAATCTGAACCGGAGTATGCCATATGTGATACCCATGACAAAACCAGGTACACCTTAGTTGGTCCTAAACTTTAAGTCATGCTTACAACAATAATTGCATGTAAACTTGCATGACTTGTGTGCTATTCTAAACAATATCGATAATGTCTCAGAGGAATCCGAGAGCACGTCATGTTTAACATGAACGGAGACTTGACGTTTAACAACGCATCAAACCTTTGACGTTGATTATTAGGTTATCGGTAGAATCATTTAAGATTCCGAGTTCCAGAAAAAACTTAGTTTTGTGCCATAGACTGTGATATAAGGTTTGAAGCTAATCGAAGCTCGGGCAAGCAAAACGAAGCAGCTTCCCAGTTAGGAAACGCCTTCGTTTCGGGCGTAACATAAGGCAACCAAATGTGCAAAGAATGGTCAATCAAGTTTAAAAACACTTAAACTACCCTAATACGAGACTTTTATGATAAAACATAACTGGGTTCGGATTTCAAGACGGTTATGCTTGATTTTTAAAACCGAGTCTTTTGACAATAAGAACGCGCAAAACGGAGCCCCTTTCGCAAATCGAGAACGCATCCAGGACCCGAAAACGAACCTAAACGCAAACGGAAGATAACATCATCTTTTAACACGCGATACAAAGCACGAGGTGGCCCCATGGACCCCACCCCAAACCGCCACCCCCCATATTTTATTATTTTTTTTCTTTTAAATTCTTTTTATTATTTCAGTTTACTTAATTCCTTCTTCAAATCTGAACTAAAACACCTTCACATCAGCTGATCATCTTTCAATTCTTCACTAAATCAAGGTACTTTCCTGAATTTCAAGTGATTTTAATTGATATTTCTCGATTAAAAGCGATTTATAACCGAAAAACTCATTTTAATCCATGAAATTTGGAAGTTTAAACAAGTTTATGGGCTGAATAAGAACATCTTGGGAATTCCCTGGTGTTATACGGTAGCCATGGTCAAAAATCTTTGGGGTTTGATACCCTAATCAACACCTATTCGACAAAAATCGCATAACTATTCGATTAACCGAAAAACCATGAAACAAAGTTGGATTGATCTATGTTCTAGCATATTTGGATTGTATTTGATGTGTAGGTACTGAATATAGCTCCTACACCCTTCTGGACTCAAGAAAAACCTGCGGAAATGGAGCTTATGCTAGGTATATCGCCCGAAAACCGAATCTAGAGTAGGCAGATTGTTGTTTTGGGTATAACTTGGTCCGTGATACTTGGATTGAGCTGCAATTTGTTGTGGTGATATAGTGTGTTTTCAGGAAAGTGCACGTAAAAGTTTAGAATTTTTGGAATTTTCTACGATTTTTGGTGAATTTTTGACTGTTTTACCGAAAGAATTTCAGAAAAATTACCAAACGAATTCTACAAATCACCAAGTTTTACAGAGACACTAAGGAACATACGTGGAATATTTTGGGAAATTTCAAGTCCATTGGTTGAGTTTTGTTTGGGGTTAAAAATCTGCGTTTTTTGCGAGTTTTCGGTAGCCGGGAACGTACCGAAACAAAATCGGAAAAATCCAAATTTTTGTGAGAAGTTCCTGGACTTGTAAGCGATGTTTGGAATTGTTTGGTAATTTTTGGACCATTGGTGATGATTAATGTTAATTATTTGATTAAATATTGTTTGATAAATAATTTATTTATATAAGGAAAAAGCCAAAATAAATTCCCACATTATTTTAATAAACTACAGATTTTTACTGATTTATATAAAAATTTACAGATTTTATTCAAATTCTAGATTAAATGGGAATTTATGGAATTAAAAATGGGTTATTTTAAATCAATTTCAGCAGTTTACCGTATAACGAACTTGCAGGAACCGAGAGCCGACCCAACAAGACAAATACTACAACTGGAACCCCGGGAGTATTCTGGGAGATTCCCGGGCAAATTGGACACTAAGTGGTGTGTCCTAAGACAGTTCGGGAAAATTCCCGACGGTGGAAATGGAAACTTAAATTTTGGCAACCTAGACTCCCCAAACACTCAAACTCTCTTGATGGGAAGTTAATCATTCTTATAACCACGTGTTGGCACTAATGGTATTCCCATACCATTACCCGAACACGTTAAACTACTGACTTTGGCTGGCACGGGAAACGGTGCCCGGAAGCCAAGCTAAAAACTAATACTACCCTGACCTCCATCACCATGCCAATGTCCTATAGACTCAATCCACGGTGAAAACTCCTGATCGAATCCAAGTTATAACCATTACCAACCTAGATACTTATTTGAGTCCATACTTGCATGTGTGATATTAAAGTTGATCCAGTTGCTTGATCACTCGTTTGTTGAGACTACTCGCATTGTGAGTTTTCACTTCTCCAATTTTAAATTGTTTTACTGTTTTCTGGGGACTTGCATGTTAAAAACTTACACCAAGTTGGGAATGAGTTTCACCCCACCACTTTCAAACTGTGTTATACTGTTTTTGGAGTAACTTGCATGTACAAACTATGTTAATTGCACCAACTTGTGATGATATGAATTATCTAACACACGAACTACCTCCCCACTACAAGTGATTAGCGTAAGCCGTGGACAGTGAATAGTACTATTGGTCTGACCAACCCAGTTGACGACGGATGGTGCGATGCCGGCCAACTTACAACTGCACTTGTCCTTAACTCGGTTATGTTGTTAGACATAACTACATTGGGGCGTTGATCTGCACGAGACGCAGTTGGTGGGCCGGGAGTGTCTTCGTGACACGGTCCGGTGGGCGGCAGTGTCTGGGATGACACGGCCCGAGGCAAAACAGTCAAGGTTTCACCTGTGTCCTCGTGTAATTCCATCGGTGACTGTGACCAGTGCAATCAAACTTGTTAATACATTTGGTTCCACAACAACTAAACCAGTGGAACTCACCAGTAGTGTTTAACTGACCCTTTTTTAAACTAACATGCATTTCAGGTAAAGCGAATCAGGAATAAGAAATGTGCGTGTGGATGGCTCGGGTAGTAAACGGTAGCAGAATAAGAGCTATAGTGGCTCATAGTTCCGTACTTAAACTTATGGTTTGTAATATGATACTTTATGTATGTTGTAACCAAGGTTCCCTCTTTATGTGATATCATGTTTTTTTAAATTATGGGGAATTACCATGTGTCTGCCGCACCCTGCAATTGTCTTCCGCTGCGAATCGGGGTGTGACAGAAGATGGTATGCGAGCCTTCGGTTATAGCGAACTAGGTATCCCTAAGGAACCTAGACTATAATCCTAAGTTAGTCTCCACACGCTGAGAACCTCTAGAGACTGAGTAGTATGGCTATTACCAGGACGGCCTTGTGGGGCAAATAAATTATTGTGGTCCGGAACACCATAATTTATCTGCTCCTACTTGGGAGTTCTAGGAACGTCATTGAGATAGGACGGGAATCCGTCTACTAACGTCACCAAACCATGAATAATTTTTAAAAATCTTAAAATCAAAATTGTGTGCAATACGTGCTTTTGTGTATAATTGTGGAATGTTGAGTTTGGTTATGTCGGGCAGTCAAATCAGCGTTGTATGTGTTTTTCTTTCTACAGGCATCATGTCGCATCACTCGAGTCGCCAGACTAATTCTCATACGGAGACCGATCCTGAGGAGGATCCGCTGACACCCCTCTTGACATCGAGCAACTCGCCAGATCCTTCTGGTTACTGTTGTGGTCCGTACCCACCCAGACCTCGTACTAGGCGCGAGGGAGAGGTCTCGATAGCCTACCGCTCTCCATCTCACCATCCGACTAGCTCCTCGGAGCGTAGTCGTACCCCAGACATTGCCATTCACCTAGGACCGATCCCCCGGAGCCCTACTCCTGCTATGGAGCATTGGGAGTGGAGCCGGTAGCACCCCGCTTACCTTCACCAGAGACTCCTCCCGATCCTTATACTCCTTCTACCCCGAGAACTTACTCGCCCTCTTTATCTAGTCCTCTTGAGATACCCACCTTTGGCCTCCGACAGACGGCTCGTCGGAGGGAACTTACACCTATACCAGTTTTCACACCACCTGTTTCTCCTATGTGTCCGATACCCGTACCTATAGGGACCCAACAACACTTTTCTGCCCATTTCCTTACACCACCTAGAGAGGACCTTTCTCCTTTTCACACTTACGAGCGAGTTGACCCTTCTCGCCCGGTTAGAGAGTCTACACCCCCTTGTCTGGGGCATACCAGTTCCTCCTCAGGAGGCACCTGCTCCCATCACCAAGAGCAGTTTGATAGGGTATTTGTTTGAGCAGTTTTCACTCCTACGAATGGCGCGGGATGAGGACGAGCAGCATAGGAGAGCGATGAGAGATTACTTGATCATCGTATAGTAGGCGATCATTGCATTGCAGCAGGGCATGGGTTATGTTCATCAGCACCAGGATCATTTTCGGCTGATGCTGTATGGATGCATCGGTACTATGGTTGTGGCGTTCTTAGTATGGTTTTTATAGTAGAGACAGATATGATGTATCTTTTGCCATCCTACCAAGCACTAGGTTATACCCATGTCGAGGTGGTGATGTAGTCATAGTGTTTCGTTGTTTCGTAGTCCGTGTTTTCCGTAGTATGGCATATGTACGTCACTTTGGTGACATGTTTTGACAGCACATTTAAGCACTTGCCCTTATGGGTTAAGTCATTTTGACAGTTATATGATGACGGATATCATTATTATATATAATGACGCTTGTGGTTATACATGTTGTGAACTTATGTGTGTGATGAAATGGTGTGATTTATGACCCGTGACTATGTGGCATTGACCTATACATATCTATTGTTTACAATAGAATGGCCCCTAAACGCGGACCACAAATGACTGAGGCAGAAATTGCGCAAATAATAGCGCAACAACTCCAGGCTGTTATTCCCACGATTATGGCGCAAGTTAGCGCCGGTATTAGTGCTAACCCGCAACCGAATCCGCAACCCGGACCGGTAGGTCAGAATGATAACAAAAATAATGGTAGGTTGGTTTGCACATATAAGCATTTCATGGAGTGTAAACCGATGGATTCAATGGAACTGAAGGACCAAATGGGTTGTGAAATGGATCGAGAAGTCGGAATCGGTACTTAATATAAGTAATTATCTCCGTGATTGCGCAGTTAAGTATACAACTTGTACCTTTACCGACCACGCCTTAAACTGGTGTAACACTATTTTTCAATCTCGCGGGCAAGACGCGATTAATGCTATGACCTGGAATGATCTTAAGATAATAATGAGGGAAAGGTTTTGTCCAGCCCATGTAATTCAGAAGCTCGAACATGAGTTTTGGAACCTGCAGATGCAAGGTGCCGACCATGCAAGTTACACAAATCGCTTCAATTAACTAGCACGCATATTGCCAACATGGTCCGACCGGAGTCCAAGAGGATTGAAAGGTATATCTAGTGACTGGCCCCAAAAGTGAGGAGTATCATTAACTCGGTGGAATACCTGACCATAGCCAGGTCAGGTACTGTTACGTATGACATGGTTAAATGTAAGATTTTGACGATGCCCGGAGAGCAGGCCGGGAACAAGCGAGAAGCCCCCGAGAGCAGTCGCGCAAGGGCAACAGCACCAAAGAGGGGGAGAGCTACTAGCCAGAATTACGCCATAACTACCTCAATGGGTAACTCTAAGGGATACAAAGGAAGGGCCCCAAGGTGTAACTTGTGCGCCATTCACTACTATGGTGTATGTCAAGTAGCGAGATGCTCGAGGTGTCTCAAAGAGGGGCACTACCCGAAATTGTAAGATGTCCTTGGAACCTAATCCCAACCCGACCCATTTCCAACCACCTAAACCTCGACCTCTTCAGCAGCGATCCCAACAATCAACACAACATTTTACTTACCCCCATACGTGCTTTGGATGTGGTAGTACGGAGAATTTCCGTAGAAGTTAGCTCATCCGATGGCAGGGAGAAATACACAGAACCAAGCATCTACCTCGAATACAGCTCGAGGTCGTGCCTTTGTCATGGGGCCTGGTGACGCACGCCAGGATCCCAATGTGGTTTCAGGTATGTTCCTCGTTTCCGATCAATTTGCTTCAATGTGATTTGATACGGGAGCTGATAGAAGTTATGTTTCAATTACGTTTTTGCCACTATTAAATATGCCTGCTGTTGATTTAAAACAACCATATTCCGTTGAACTTGCGAAGGGAAAATTGATCACCAGTCACCAACTCATTTGTAACTGCCCTATAACCCTTAAAAGTTACCAATTTACTATTGACCTATTACCCGTAGAATTTGGTAGTTTCGACATCATCGTAGGAATGGGTTGGTTGTCCAGCAATCGTGCGGAAGTGTTGTGTGATCAGAAGGTTGTGAAAATTCCTTTATCCTCGACAATTGCAATCATGGTACGGGGAGAAAAGTTAGGTACAATGGTGAACCACATATCTCACCTCAAGGCATTGAAGCATATACGACAGGGATGTGACGTGTTTTTAGCCAGCGTCACGACGGAGGAGCCAGCCGAGAAGCGTATTGAAGACATCCCGGTAGTATGTGAATACCCTGATGTGTTCCGTGAAGAATTGCCCGGATTGCCGCCTATTCGGCAAGTCGAGTTTCGCATCGACCTAATATCGGGAACGGCACCCATTGCCAAAGCCCCATACCGTCTTGCACCGTCTGAGATGCGAGAACTATCAACGCAGCTGCAAGAGTTACTGGATCGGGGTTTCATCCATCCTAGTTATTCCCCCCGGAAGCCCTAGTTTTGTTTGTGAAGAAGAAGGACGGTAGCTTCCGAATGTGCATCGATTACAGGGAATTGAACAAGGTTACTATTAAGAATCGTTACCCTCTTCCAAGGATCGATGATCTTTTGGATCAGCTACAAGGACCTGATATTTTTCTAAGACAGATCTTCGGTCAGGTTACCATCAAGTGAAGGTCCAAGAGGATGATATTCCTAAGACAGCGTTTCGAACTCGTTATGGCCACTATGAGTTCCTAGTTATGCCCGTTGGGCTAACTAACGCACCCACGATGTTCATGGACCTCATAAACCGAGTATGTAAACCATACCTTGACAAATTTGTCATCGTCTTCATTGACGATATCTTGATTTACTCTAACAGCAAGAACGAGCACGAGTATCACTTACGTGCTATATTGGAGACACTACGGAAGGAGCAATTGTATGCTAAGTTGTCGTATATTGTGACGCATCGCGAAAAGGGCTTGGATGTGTCCTTATGCAAAGGAATAAAGTTATTACGTATGCTTCTAGACTGTTAAAAGTGCACAAAAAGAACCACACGACGCATGATTTGGAACTAGGCGCAGTTATATTCGCACTAAAGATTTGGAGACATTACTTATATGGTACCAAGTGTACTATATATACGGATCACAAAAGCCTCCAACATATCTTCGACCAAAAGGAATTGAACATGAGGCAGCGTAGATGGGTGTAATTGTTAAACGATTACGACTGTGAAATAAAGTACCACACGGGGAAAGCTAATATGGTAGAGAATATGCTAAGTAGGAAGGATCGAATTAAACCCCTTCGCATGAGAGCCGTGGGAATGATTGTGCAGACAAGCCTGATAGATCAAATCCGGAACGCGCAGATGCAAGCCCTGGAGGAAAGCCAGTTACCCGTCGAAGGGTTGCACGGGAATGAGAAAAGCTTTGTGAGGAAAACGGACGAGGTGTTGTATTTCAAGAATCGAGTGTGGATTCCTGTAAGTTCGAAGCTGAGACAATTGATCATGGATGAGGCTCATAAATAGAAATATTGGATTCACCCTGGTACAGATAAGATGTACCACGACCTTAAAGAGTTTTATTGGTGGCCGGGGATGAAAAAGGACGTAGCCGAGTACGTGAGCCAATGCTTGACTTGTGCGCCAGTCAAGGCCGAGTATCATAAACCATCGGGAATGTTGCAACAACCCGAGATACCGCAATGGAAATGGAACAAATCACGATGGATTTCGTGACCCATCTTCCAAGAATGCCTCATGGTCATGACGCGATTTGGCTAATCGTAGATAGATTGACCAAATCCGCACATTTTATTCCGATTCATACCACTTATAAGACCGACCAGTTGGCCGAAATCTATACTAATGAGATAGTAGCTAGACATGGTGTCCAGATTGCTATTATTTCCGACCGAGACAGCCATTTTACCTCGCGGTACTGGAAAAAGTTACAAGAAGCTTTGGGAACGCGAATTGATTTGAGCACTGCTTACCATCTCCAAACCGAGGGCCAGTCGGAACGAACGATCCAGACACTAAAGGACTTGCTTCGTGCTTATGTCCTGGACTTCAGATGAAGCTGGGATAAGCATCTCCCACTAGTGGAATTTTCATATAACAATAGTTACCACAGTAGCATCCAGGCAGCCCCATACGAGGCACTCTATGGTCGAAAGTGCCGATCACCACTTTGTTGGGCCAAGTGGGTGACACTCAACTGACGGGATCTGAACTAGTTCAGGAAACGACTGATAAGGTCCATCAGGTTTGAAATCGTCTGAAAGCCGCTCAGAGTCGGCAAAAGAGTTGGGCTGATGTACGTAGGAAACGCTATCGTTCGAAGTGGGTGAACGGGTATTGTTAAAAGTATCGCCATGGAAAGGCGTTATCAGATTTGGAAAGACCGGAAAGTTAGCCCCGCGATACATTGGACCCTACGAGATCCTAGAAAAAGTAGGTCTCGTAGCATATCTGTTGAAGCTACCAACCGAGCTTAGTGCCATTCATAATGTCTTCCACATTTCAAACTTAAAGAAGTGCCTTTCGGGCGAGGCCACCCAGATACCATTGGAAGACGTACACGTTGATGATAAACTCCACTTTGTGGAAGAGCGAGTAGAGATAGTTGATGGCAGAGTTAAGCAATTAAGGCACAACAAGATATCACTGGTTAAAGTCCGGCAAAACTCGAAACAAAGACCTGAATATACCTGGGAACGGAAGGATGAATTTCGTAGAAAATATCCTCACCTTTTCCCCTAGCTAGACATGGTAAATTTTGGGGACAAAACTTCTTAACCAGGGGAGACTGTGATACCCATGACAAAACCAGGTACACCCCTTAGTTGGTCCTAAACTTTAAGTCATCCTTACAACAATAATTGCACGTAAACTTGTAAACTTGCATGACTTGTGTGCTATGCTAAACAATATCTATAATATCTCGGAGGAATCCGAGAGCACGTCATGGTTAACATGACACTATTAAGGACCAACGATGTAAGGTTGGTGTCCTTAGCCTTGAACAACGTGTTGAACGGAGACTTGACGTTTAACAACGCATCAAACCTTTGACGTTGATTATTAGGTTATGGGTAGCATCATTTAAGATTCCGAGTTCCAGAAACAACTTAGTTTTGTGCCATAGACTGTGACATAAGGTTTGAAATTAATCGAAGCCCGGGCACGCAAAACGAATCAGCTTCCCGGTTACGGAAACGCCTTCGTTTCGGGCGTAACATAAGGCAATCAAATGTGTAAGGAATGGTCAATCAAGTATAAAAACACTTAAACTACCCTAATACGAGACTTTTATGATTAAAACGTAACTGGGTTCAAATTTCGAGACGGTGATGCTCGATTTTTAAAACCGAGTCTTTTGACACTAAGAAGGCGCAAAACGGAGCCCGTTTCGCAAATCGAGAACATGTCCGGGACCCGAAAACGAACCTAAACGCAAAAGGAAGATAAACATCATCTTTTAACACACAATACGAAGCACGAGGTGGCCCCATGGACCCCCACCCCAAACCGCCACCCCCCATATTTTATTATTTTTTCTTTTAAATTTTTTTTATTATTTCATTTTTACTTAATTCCTTCTTCAAATCTGCACTAAAACACCTTCACATCAGCTGATCATCTTTCAATTCTTCACTAAATAAAGGTACTTTCATGAATTTCAAGTGATTTTGATTGATATTTCTCGATTAAACACGATTTATAACCGAAAAACTCGTTCTAATCCATGAAATTTGGAAGTTTAAACAAGTTTATGGGCTGAATAAGAACACTGGGAATTCCCTGGTGGTATGGCAGCCATGGTCACAAATCTTTGGGTTTGATACCCTAATCAACACCTATTCGACAAAAACTGCATAACTATTCGATTAACCGAAAAACTATGAAACAAAGCTGGATTGATCTAAGTTCTAGCATATTTGGATTATACTTGATGTGTAGGTACTGAATATAGCTCCTACACCCTTCTGGACTCAATAAAAACCTACGGAAACGGAGCTTGCGCTAGGTATATCGCCCGAAAACCGAATCTAGAGTAGGCAGGTTATTGTTTGTGGTATAACTTGGCCCGTGATTCTTGGATTGAGATGAAATTTTTTGTGGTGATGTAGTGTATTGGCAGAAAGGTCCACGTAAAATTTTAGAATTTTTGGAATTTTCTATGATCTGTTTGGTGAATTTTTTACTGTTTTACTTAAAGAATTTCGGAAAAATTACCAAACAAATTCAATAACTCACCAACTTTTACAGAGACACTAAGGAACATATGTGGAATGTTCTGGAAATTTTCGCACTCCATTGGTTGAGTTTTGATTTGGGTGAAAATCCGCGCTTTTTGCGAGTTTTCGGTAGCCGGGAACGCACCGAAACCAAATCGGAAAAATGCCAAATTTTTGTGAGTAGTTACTGGACATGTAAAGGATGTTCTAGAATTTTTTTGGTATTTTTGGACCACTGGTGATAATTAATGTTAATTATTTGATTAAATATTATTATATAAATAATTTATTTAAACAAGGAAAAGTCCAAAATAAATTCCCAAATTATTTTGCCATAATCTACAGACTTTTTCTGATTTATATGAAAATTTATAGGTTTTTATTCAAATTCTATATTAAATTGGAATTTATGGAATTAAAAATGGGTTATTTTAAATAATTTCGGCAGTTTACCGTATAACGAACCTGCCGAAACCGAAAGCTGACCCAACCCGAAAAATACTAAAATTGGAACCCCAGGAGTATTCTGGGAAATTCCTGGGCAAATTGGACACTAACGGGTGTGTCCTAAGACAGTTCGGGAAAATTCCCAACGGTGAAAACGGAAACTCAAATTTGGGCAACCTAGACTCCCCAAACACTCAAATTCCATTGATGGGAAGTTAATCATTCTTAAAAAACCACGTGTTGGCACTATTGGTATTCCTGTACCATTACCCAAACACGTTAAACTACTGAATTTGGCTGGCATGCGAAACGGTGCCCGGAAGCCAAGCTGAAAACTAATACTACCCTGACCTCCATCACCATGCCAATGTCCTATAGACTCAATCCGGGGTGAAAACTCCTGATTGAATCCAAGTTATAACCATTACCAACCTAGATACTGATTTGAGTCCATACTTGATGTGTGATATTAAAGTTGATCCAGTTGCTTGATCACTCGTTTGTTGAGAATACTCGCACTGCGAGTTTTCACTTCCCCACTTTTAAATTGTTTTACTGTTTTCTGGGGACTTGCATGGTAAAAACTGTGTTGATTATACCAAGTTGGGAGTGAGTTTCACCCCACCATTTTCAAACTGTGTTATACTGTTTTTGGAGTGACTTGCATGCACAAACTATGTTAATTGCACCAACTTGTGATGATGTGAATTATCTAACACACGAACTACCTCCCCACTACAAGTGATTAGCGTAAGCCATGGACAGTGAATAGTGCTATTGGTCTGACCAACCCAGTTGACGCTGGATGGTGCGATGCACTTGTCCTAAACTCAGTTATGTTGTTAGACATAACTACATGGGGCATTGAACTGCACGAGACGCAGTTGGTGGGCCGGGAGTGTCTGCGTGACACGGTCCGGTGGGCGGCAGTGTCTGGGATGACACGGCCTGAGGCAAACAGTCAAGGTTTCACTTGTGTCCTCGTGTAATTCCATCGGTGACTGTGACCAGTGCAATTAAAATTGTTAATACATTTGGTTCCACAACAACTAAACTAGTGGAACTCACCAAGAGTGTTTAGCTGGCCCTTTTTTAAACTAACATGCATTTCAGGTAAAGCTAAGCAGGAAAAAGAAATGTGCCTATGGATGGCTCGGGTAGTAAACGATAGCAGAATAAGAGCTGTAGTGGCTCATAGTTTCGTACTTAAACTTATGGTTTGTAATATGATACTTTATGTATGTTGTAACTGAGGTTCCCTCTTTATGTGATATCATGTTTTTTAAGTTATGGGGAATTACCATGTGTCTGCCGCACCCTGCAATTGTCTTCCGCTGCGAATCGGGGTGTGACACCATAGGTATGTTGACCCGTTTCCTATGCATGAGATGCTAATGGTACATGGGATATACCTCGTGGGACGTTAGAAACCGCTTACGTATGGCCAGGCTTGAATGTACACCCCTTTTGTTTGCTATGGATGTACACTAAGTGCCTAAAGTATAACATAGTGTCGTACAAAACAATTTTTATACACTTGATGACATTTTAAAGATTTATAAATTCTAAAGGTTGAATACCTTAAGATGCTTTGAATAACCTTGTTTACGCTTTGAATCCCCCAAACATTCCCAACACCAAATGACACTCCGCAACTTTGAAATCTCCAGCTTTGTTATCTTTCAATTATTCCAAACCCACTCTACGCTCTCCTTCGAATAAATTTTGGGATGAAATTTCCTAAAGTAGGGGAGACTGTAACCCTTGTGCCAAAATTTTGGGCTTTCAAAAACTTTTTCTTTGAAGGCTTTCCGATAACTGATACTTAAACGTAGCCCGTTTAATGTAGCGTACGCATCGGGACGAGGAAATAAGCTAAACATACCCTAAATATCCTTTATATAACTTAGAAATAAGTTTTGAAAGGTTTGGTATGTCAAAAACAAGCCATATTCGATCACAGGGACTATTTATGACAAACTACGAAAGTCTGCCGATTCTCGTAGCGGCGCACACTCCGAAACAATGACATAAACTTAACATACCCTAAATACCCTTTACATAAATTAGATATAAGT
This sequence comes from Scalesia atractyloides, assembly GCA_947069175.1. Classification (NCBI taxonomy): domain Eukaryota; kingdom Viridiplantae; phylum Streptophyta; class Magnoliopsida; order Asterales; family Asteraceae; genus Scalesia; species Scalesia atractyloides. Next base: position 38,261,946 of record CAMTDV010000006.1, read on the forward strand.
TTTGAGGGCTTCGGTATGGCAAAAACACTCTATTTTAACTCTAGGGACTTTTTCGCAAATTCTGCGAAACTATGCCAATTCGCGTATTTCGCTATCCAGAACATGCACGGACATCCAGATATTTTTGCCATCATTAAAATCTTGTATTTTAATAATTTGAATGCAAAAATATCAATCGTTACGCAATTACGGTCATTTTCGCGTTAATTAAGGCCTTCGTCGTAATTAAGCGAAACGCGTGACCATACAACCCAACGAACCAACACTCGAGACATTTTCGAGCACATTTCAAGTTCCCTATGCTTTATAGTCCTTATAGAGCATAAAAAAGGGGTTAACGGGTGTTAAAAGTGCCAAAACGCGTCGAAAAACAAGTTTTTAGGCTGTAGGGACTAAAACTGCCAGTTCTGATATTCTGGCATCTGGTGGGGCGCGACTCACTTAGCCCAAACGAGTCGCGGCCAGCGAGAAGCCATCAGACAGCAGATTTTTAGCTGATTAAGCATAAGCAGCACTTCTTGACACCTAGCTCGCGAAATGCCACACTTTCTCTGGTCTTGACACCTCTCTTAACACTTGCAAACATCCTAGAACATGTCCCAACACTTGGCATGATCCTAGAGCTCTCCAACAACTATCAATAGCCTTGATCTTGGCCGTCATTCTTTGCTCATTCCTTCTCTTCTTTCTCTCTTGCTCTAAGTAGAGAGTACCACATTGTTGGAGGTCTCCCAACTGAGTTCTCTGGTCTTTCCTTCATCCTTGGATTACAAGTAAGTGTTCCATTCTAGACTTGTTTATTTCTTTTGGGTATTTTAAGCCAAAAGTCAAACAGTTTGACTTTCTGTTTGACTTTCAGTTCTGGCCATATTTGGTCAAACGTGATCGTAATCACGAGGGTTATGGTCCTTAGCGATCATGCCTAGTGATTACCACGTTTGCTAGACGTAGTGACGAGTCAAAGTTTCGGTCAATAATATGCAAAGTGCGCATTATACAATGGAACTATTTTCGGGTATCAAAACACTTTGTCTTGATACCAACTCAGTTTTATAAACTTAGTTAGACATGTTTAACTTGTCTAACTCTTCACTTTTAGTTTAGTACTTGTTTAGGGTCGTAACTCGAGCGGTCTTGACTACCGCCTTGGCTTTCGAATCCGACCTGTTTGGTCACCTTTAGGATCCGACCAAGCCCATTATTATGACCATAGTATTATAGGGAATAACCGTCTGAGGTTATACCTTAAGGTAATACCGTTTGGTTAGTCAAATGACAAGTCGAATATGTATTCTTTATAATGCCGAAAATACCCTTTTTGCACTTAAAATAGTATTGAACATATAAGAGCGTTGTTTTGACATATAAACTGATTATACAACTTATATAAACTAATTTTGACACATTAGAATTGTCATAGGACATATTTAACCACCCGAACCCATAGTTACGTTTATGACCCGTTAAAGTGGCGTAAACCACTTTACCAAGCCGTAGCGAGTCAAAACACTTTGAAATGCTTCCAATTCAGAATGTTTGATATTATAAACCTTATTATACAAGATCCAACTCTTGTTTGGTTTATATACCTCATTCTATCCAATCTCTCATTTTCAAGTTCGACACACTAACATGTAGTTATCCGATACACTAGGAACCACTTCGACACTTGAACTCTTGATCCTTTGAGCTTTGTTATGTCATTCGAACAAGACCTATACGCAATCCCAGGTGAGTACATTGCTCCCCCCATTTACGTTTTCCAAATATTTTGGGGTGATTCATATGTGTAACCGAATTTTATCAAATGTATGGCATGCGTTGTTTACTAAGTACTTTTTGTGTAATATTCCTTTTATGCAAGACATGACAATTGGGGACACGAAACAAATCCTTATAGTATCTTTCTATCTTTATAAATTGATTCTAGTAGGATACTTGAAGTACAGTCTTAAATCTTCTATCTTTGTAGTAAGATTTCTAAGAAGTGCTTTACACGCCGATGTCGATGGTTATTGTTTATGTGTAGAGATTGTTGGTGATTTAGATAACGAAACTAGAGTAATATAATAAGGACATGGTGGATACGCCGCTGGTACTTCCTATATATAAGTGTGCTTATTGTATTACCCTTCGTAGCCTTATCCGGATTACCATTAGGATTTAGGATTTTGTGATACAATGGGACAAGACAAGTGACTAAACTAAACCCTTAAAGTATCCATCTATCTTCATAGTTAGATTCTTGTAGGATGTTTAAAGTACTAATTGGTAGTCCTTTATTGGATTCTGTGTACTTTAATGCATATGTGACAAGACAATGGGACAAGATAAGTGACTAAACTAAATCCTTAAAGTATCTATCTATCTTCATAGTTAGATTCTTGTAGGATGTTTAAAGTACTAATTGGTAGTCCTTTATTGGATTCTGTGTACTTTAATGCGTAAGTGACAAGACAATGATACAAGACAAGTGACTAAACTAAATCCATAAAGTATTTATCTATCTTCATAGTTATATTCTTGTAGGATGTTTAAAGTACTAATTGGTAGTCCTTTAATGCATTCTGTGTGCTTTAATGCGTATATGACAAGACAATGTGACCAAGACGATGATTATGTGGTTATTGTGATTAGTTGTGATTTAGATAAGAAACAAATGTAATACTATAAGAACATGGTGGATACGCCGTTGGTACTTCCTATATATAAGTGTTCTTATTGTATTACTCTTGTAGCATTATCCAAATAACATTAGGATTTTGTGTTCGATTGATTCAAAGTACAATATCCAAATCCTTGTAGAACTCTTACATATTTTTGTATGTTAGATTCTTAGAAGGATAACCAAAGTATTATTTTAAATCATTGACTTGATTTCTAATAATACTCACGCGAGTTATGACAAATTCAAATATTGTTATTATTAATCCTTGATTGGATCTCTAATAACATATTCACAAGTTTTATGATCAAATTCAAGGCGATTACAATGAACAAAGTACAAATTTTCAATGGCATAAAAAATTACTTAGTATTAATCATGTTGCCATATACAAAACTATTGTGTCACTAGTTTCATAATCAAGATTAACGTTGTAACACCCTGATCGCGTAATACAACAACACGCGACGGAAATATCGAGGAGTCACGTTACAAATTGCTCAGCCACAACTAATACTAAATTGTTTCACTATTATTAACATTGTTTTACAATACAAGGAATACATGAAGTTTTCATTTGATTAAAGAAATCTAAAGCCCGAATGCATTCCTATGTGTAGCATACTTGAATAATCATCAACCTGAAACACATGTGAAAAGGAACGTCAACAAACAGTGTTGGCGAGCATATAGTTTTGTTGGCCAAATAAATGGCAAAAAGCTTGATATTGCAATACTTTGACAACTACGAGAGTTGCTAATTGTAAATCGACTCACTAAAGCCAAAGAATGGCAAAAAGGGTTAGCATTGCAATACATTAACTTGGTCATTAAACTTATGTCAAAAGATTTTTTGTATATGGCATCATGATCATTACTAAGTAATTTTCATGCCTTTGAAAATTGTACTTTGTTCTTTGTAAACATATTGAAATCATCCATAAACTTGTGTGAGTATTATTGGAAATCAATCAATGATTTATAATAATACTAAATATCCTTCTAAGAATCTATCATACAAAATATGAAAGGATTCTTCAAGGATTTGGAGGTCGAACCTTTGAATCAATTGCACACAAAATCCTAAAGTGACTCGAATAACGCTACCAGGGGAATGCAATAAGAACACTTATATATAGGAAGTACCAGCGGCGTATCCACCATGTTCTTATGGAATTAGACTTGTTTTGTTATCCTAATCACAACTAACCACATAAACATATAATCGTCAATTTGTCACATTGTCTCATCAAATACGTATTAAAGTACATAGAATCCAATAAGGACTACCAATTAGTACTTTAAACATTCCACAAATATCTAACTATAAAGATAGATAGATGTAATGGGAATTATGTCTAGTCACATTGTCTTGTCAAATTGTCTCGTCGAATTGTTTTGTCAAATACGTATTAAAGTACACAGAATCTAATAAAGGACTACCAATTAGTACTTTAAACATTCCACAAATATCTAACTATAAAGATAGGTAGATGTAATGGGAATTAAGTCTAGTCACATTGTCTTGTCAAATTGTCTCGTCAAATACGCATTAAAGTACACATAATCCAATAAAGGACTACCAATTAGTATTTAAACATTCCACAAATATCTAACTATAAAGATAGGTAGATGTAATGGGAATTAGGTCTAGTCACATTGTCTTGTCACATTGAATCACAAAATCATAATCCTAATGGTGATTCGGATAAGGCTACGAAGGGTAATACAATAAGCACACTTATATATAGGAAGTATCAACGGCGTATCCACCATGTTCTTATTGTATTACTCTAGCTTCGTTGTCTAAATTACCAAAAATTCTACACATAAACCATAACCATTGTTCCTCGTAAAGTACTTCTTAAGAATATCACTATAAAGATAGGAAGATTTAAGAGTGTACTTCAAACATCCTTCGGAATCTAACTATGAAGATAGAAAGATCCTAAAAGGATATAGGCCCTAAAAGACCTCTTTAACTAGGCCCTGAAAGTCCTCTTTAACTAGGCGCTGAAAGACCTCTTTAACTATCGTACCAACAATCATCGTGTTGCATAATCAGAATTAATACACAAAAAGCACTCAGTAAACACATACACGCCATACATTTGAGAAATATTGGTTACACATATGAATCATCTCAAAAACATTTGAAAACGTAAAAGAGGGGAGCAATGTACTCGCCTGGGATTGCGTATAGATCTTGTTCAAATGAAATAACAAATCTCAAAGGATCAAGAGTTCAAGTGTTGAAGTGGTTCCTAGTGTATCAGATAATTACATGTTAGTGTCGAAACTTGAAAACGATAAATCGGATAGAATGAGGTATATAAACCAAACAAGAGTTGGATCTTGTATAATATGGTTCATAATACCTAACATTCTGAATTGGAAGCATTTCAAAAAGTTTTGACATGATACGGCTCGCTAAAGTGGTTTACACCACTTTAACGGGTCATAATCGTAACTATGGGTTTGGATGGTTAAATATGTCCTATGATAAGTCTAATATGCCAAAAGTAGTTTATATAAGTTGTATAATCAGTTTAGATGTCAAAATAGCATTCTTATATGTTTAAAACTAATTTATTTGCAAAAAGGGAATTTTCGGTATTTTTAAGGAATACATAGTCGACTTGTCATTTGATTAACCAAATATATGATTATTAGGTATAACCTCAGAGGGTTATAACCTATAATACTATGATCATAATAACGGTCTTGGTCGGATCCTAAAGGTGACCAAATGGGTCGGATTCGATAGTCAAAGCGGTGGTCAAAACCGCTCGGCTTACGACTTTAAACAAGCACTAAACTAAAAGTGACAAATTAGACATGTTTTGACATGTCTAATTAAGTTTATAAAAGTGTTTTGGCATCAAAACAAACTGTTTTGATACCCGGAAATGGTTTTTTTGTAAATTACGCATAAATCGCATTTTTGACCAAACTTTGACTCGTCACTAAGACTTGAAAAGATGGAAATCAGTAGGTGTGGTCATTATGGACCATAACCATCTTGATTACCTTCATATTGCAGGGTTCAATTGGACTTTAAGTTGATCAATTCATGATCAAGTCTGGAAGTTAAACAAAAGTCAAACTTTTTGACTTTTAATCCAATTAAACTACAAGACTTGAATCAAAACATGATTGGGAACACTTACAACACTAAAGGAATGTCAAGAAAACTCAGAGGAACTCCAGAGATTGTTGCAACTTCAGATTTGCAGATGAGAATAAAATTGGGTTGTTGCAAAAGTTCAAAAGTGGAGAATTAGCTTGGTATTTTTAGATAATTTGAAGTCATATAATCAAGACAAGTGTCCATGAATCATCACTGAAATTGATTAGTGTCCTAACACATGTTGGAAGCAGGGAGAAGGGTAGCAAGTTTGTTTGATGAGCAACAAGAGAGTTAACCAGCTGCTGCCAAGTTTCTGATGTGCTGGAGGATCCTTACGGACTGTAAGGGCTTTGGGCTTACGGTCCGTAAGCCCTTTAGCTGGCAGACACTTTTGAAAATTGGCAAAACAGGCCCCTACACACGTTTCGTCGCGTTTTGGCACTTCTAACACCCGTTAACCCCATTTTCAAGCTTTATAAAGATGTTAAATCATAGAGAACTTGAAATGTGTCCAAAAATGTTCCAGAGGTCGGTTCGTTTGGTCGTATGGTTGTGGTTTTCGGTTAATTACGACGAAAAGCGTAACGAGCGCGCAAATGTCCGTAAATGTGTAACGAATGGCATTTTTGCTTTCAAATAACTAAAATACAATATTTTAATGATCACAAAAATTTTTGGGTGTCTGTACATGTTCCGGATAGCGAAAAACTCGAAAAGGCATAGTTTCGCAAAGTTTGCAAAATAGCCCCTGAAGTTGCATTAACAGGTTTTTGCCATACCGAAGCCCTCGGAACTTATTTCTATGCTATGTTAAGGGTATTTAAGGCATGTTAAGCTTGTGCCATTGTTCCGGAGTGTGCGTCGCTAAAAGAATCGGTAGACTTTTGTAGTTTGTCATAAATAGTCCCTATGATCGAATAGGCTTGTTTTTGACATACCAAACCTTTCAAAACTTATTTCTAAATTATGTAAAGAATATTTAGGGTATGTTTAGCTTATGTCCTTATCCTGGTGCGTACTTTACGTTAAACGAGTTACGTTTAAGTATCAGGTATGGAAAGACCTTCAAAGAAAAAGTTTTTGAAAGCCCGAAATTTGGCACAAGTGTCACAAATGTATTGCAATACTAAATCTTTTTGCCATTCCTTGGCTTCAAAGAGTCCATTTTCAATAGACGACTCTTGTAGTTGTCGAAGTATTGCAACACTAAACTTTTTGCCATTAATCTGGCTAACAAAACTATGTACTCGCCAACATTGTTTGTTGATGTCTCGTTTTTGCATATGTTTCAGGTTTTGATTATTCAAGTTTGTTGCACATAGGAATGCATCCGGACTTTAGACTTCTTTAATCAAAAGACAACTTCATGTTTTCTTTGTATTGTAAAACAATGTTAATAATAGTGAAACAATTTAGTACCAGTTGTGGCTGAGCAATTTGTAACGTGACTCCTCGATATTTCCTCTACGTGTTGTTGTATTAGGCGATCGGGGTGTTACAAGTTTCAAATTTTGTTTTCTCCAGTTCACTTTTTAGCTCAGCAATTGTGTTGATGTGAATGTTAATTTCGGTTTTTTGTCCATCACTGTTGCTTTGAGCATTGTAAGTGTTTTGTCATCTTCTTTGATCACTTTCTCATACTGTCGAATGGTTTTGTTGAGTTTATCATATGCTTCTTTTACCGTGTTATAATCATATGACAACTTATCATTGTAAGTTTTAAGTTCGTTAAAAGCTTTCTCTTTTTCAGCACATTTCTCACATGCTTCGTTACAATTTAAGCATGGAGTGACCACTTCGATAGTTCGAGATTGAATTATTTCTTTTATTGTTTCAACCTTTTCTACCTATTCTCCCATACTGACTACCTCTTTTGTGTTACCGATAAGAGCTTTGTTGGCAATGTCAGTTAGGCTCTCGACTGTCACAGGCTTGGTAACATTGATTACTTCCACACATTCTGATTTCATCTCATCACTACTTTCTTCTTATTGGTTTGAATCAAAGCTACCTGCAAAAGTTCAAAGAATTGTATCAAACAAACAAGATTCAGGAGTACCTTTCAGACATTCTTCTTCTTCTGCTGATGATCTGAAATAGTCTGCAAGAACTTCTTCCATTTCTTCTTTCGAGACTTCTTCTGATGATTCAGGTTCATTCATGATCTCGGCCACTAAAGCAAGACTTTCTTTCTTTGTAATGAAGTTGTTCCAGTTAAATTGCCTTCGTGACTACTAGAGCTTTATCTTTTGTATTCGAAGATCCGTCTTCGATTTGCACCATTCTTTTCTCAGGTTGTGGTCGATGGTAAATTGCCTTCCTGTAGTAATCATCACCAAACGGATTATGATTTCCTTTCACTTCGCGATTTGGACATTCACGTTTGAAGTGTCCTTTTTCTCTACATTTGAAGCAAGTAACTTTGGATTTATCAAATCCTAGTTTTCCATCAAGACCTCTCAAATCGTCTCTCCTGGTAAACTCCGTGAACGTTGAGCTCTACAGACAACCGATGCCATACACCACATAATATATATCAACTCCATTTCATCTGGATCAATCTGCTTATAATCTTCTTTTGTCATCTCCAGATTTCCTATTCTCCCAGCTACCAGGCTTTCATAAGATTCTAGAACTGTTGCAAGTAATATCATGTGTTGCTTTGCGGTTTGCTCGTTAAAGTCTTGAGCATTCTGAAGGTTTATAGCAATATTACATTGTAAGATTCGCTAGTTAGGATTAGATTGATTCTGATGGTTGTTTTGTGGTTGATTGGAGTTTTGAGATGATTGTTACCCTTGTTGAATATTTGGATTGAAGGAAGCAAATGACTGAAATCCACTTGACTGATTGGAAGGTGGAATTGTGTTGGAATTAGCACTGAAAGTTATTTGAATCTTTGGTCTCTGAACAGGTGTAGTTGGATTTCCTTTGTAGTACAGATTTACATCCTGTTGCATGTTCGTCCTTTTTCTTTTTGTCGACTTCTGCATCTCTAATTCATGCCCTTCTAGTTTCTCAATAAAGCTTGGCAAATTAAGACTGTCATATTCTGCTCAATTTTTTAGGATGGTCAGATATGTCGTCCACTCTCCTTCAGGTAGCGAATATGCTAACTTATCAACTAACTCTTCGTTTGTCTTAACAATTCTCATTCGCTTCATTTGAATGACCAAGTGGCAGTATCTCTCCATTAGCTGCTCCATTGTTTCACCTTGAATGAGATTGAAAACTTCAAACTCTTTGTTTAGCAATGCTTTTCCCCTTTCTGAGTTGGGTACTGCCTTGTGCCCTTATACGTAAAGCAAGCCATAATGACTGAGCATCATCATCATATTGTAAGAGAACCAGAATATCTTCTTTTATCACCTGTTTCAAAAGATTCATCATCTTTTTCTCATTGATATATTTTTCTCGTTCTGTATCAGTCAACGTTGCTAATGTCTTTCCTAGACCATGTTCATTGACCGGTGCTTGGTATTTGCTTTCGATCGCAAACCAGCAATCAAAGTTGGTTTCCTGAACCTAGTTCTTGAACCTTTCATTCCAACTTTCGTAATCCTTAATGTTCATAAGCTTCGGAGGCTTTGTAGTTGTTCCTATTTCGTTTTCGATGTTCATATTCTGAGCTGCTACAGAAATAGTGACTGCTTGCATGGCAAAAGCGTTGTGAAAATCTTCCTCACCTGACATTTTAAGAAAACACTTTAAACAGAGATAAAGATTAGTTCTGGTTAGTCTGATGCAAACTGAGTGACAAAAACAGAGACTGTTCAAAATTTTCGCACCAAAATTTAATTGGTTTTTCAAACGAAATTTTGTTTCGTGTGAAAACTGATTTCGTACGAAATCTTACCACTTACAAACTTAAATTTTTAAAGCTTGTCCTCACTAGATTTTCGTACGAAATGTCCTGATTTTCGTACGAAAATTTCAGTCAGATAGAACACTTGTTCACAGTTTTATGTTTTTTAGCAGCTTCAATCATGATTTTGATGGATTTTAGATTTGTATGTTTCAAGGATTTGTTATAATTCATTTTAGCACCACATACTAAAAACCTAGTCCAATTTGTCCATGAATTTGTCAAATTCTAGATGATGTTTCAAGAAAGAGTGGAAAAAGAGTTCTTCAATGGATGAATCTTGAACTTTTAGGGTTGAAACCAGCTGAAACTTGGTTGTTTGTTCTCAAATCAGACCTCAAGGCTCTGATACCACTTGTGAGTGTCGTATAGGACCCAACTCGTGAGCTACTAGACTGATTTGCTTAGTTAATAGAGGCAGAATTCATTGTTAACCAAGTGAACAAACACACTACAAGTATGATGATACTGTTTAACACGTCTGAATCTTATATTGATTAACTTGAATCGAATACAGACACGAACAAGCGGCCCTTCGCCTCTGGTCTCCAAAAACAACATACTTACAGAAACACCCAAGACACCTATTTATACTAGACACAGTTCGCACCAAAATGTCTTGGGTGGATTTCCTACGAAAATCCATTTCGTACGAACATAATACATATCATACTAACTATCATATTTGATACTTGTAAAGCCCTAATTATATAACCGACACATCCCAGACGTAGGCAATAGACATTAGTGCACCAATAGAAGTTTGATTAGGGAATGTCAGAAACCAAGTTTAACCCAAAAAGATTTACCTTCGTGGTAAATTTATAACGTCAGCGAATAAGGTTTGAATGTATTACCAAACGACCATAATGTGTTCATACAAAGTTTTCCAATTTAGCCATAAAGTTTATTTTTTGTTGATTTCATAAACCAAAGTATAGTTTGATATACTACCTATTTTCTTATTCATAAACCAAAGTATAGTTTGATATACTACCGATTCTCTTATTCATAAACCAAAGTATAGTTTGATATACTACCGATTCTCTTATTCATAAATTAAAGTATTGTTTGATATACTTGCGATTCTCTTATACATAAATCAAAGTATATTTTGATATACTATCAATTCAATTATTCATAAACCAAAGTATATTCTGATATACTATCAGTTTTATTATTTCAAAACCAAAGTATATTTTTGCATACATTACAAATCTTTTTATCAAAAAGCAAAGTATTTTAGAAACCAAATTTTTATCAAGGGTTCATGGCTATTTTGAAATCGTTTAATCGTTTTCTTTTAATATCCAAAGCTATAAATCTAAATCACAAAACCTATGTTACTCACAGGCATTTTTATGCTGACGTTTTAGTTTCACATATGTTTCAGTTACTATTATGTGATGATTGTTAACGCATGCTACACATAGGATGGACTCGGGCCTTAGCTTACTTTAAAACTTGAAAGACAATTGTTTATATTTTTTTTATTTGTTTCAAAACAATTTACTTCATTAATTCACTAAAACAAAACTTTAAATACCATGTGTTGTGGAACAATTTCCTGTACGTGACTCCCCGATGTTTCTGCCACGGTATGTTGTATTACGCGATCGGGGTGTTACAGAGATTGGTATCGGAACCATTGTTATAGGGAATTAGGTTAGACTATAGCCATCCTAGGACCCTAACGCAAGTTATCTTGCGTTTACATTCTTAATACAGATACCATCGCCTATCCTTAGGTGATTACCAAAAACAAAGCATAATACATCCTTCAAAGTCAAATTTTCCAAAACTTCACAAGAAATTATCTATCCTTAGATGATTTGTTTTTGGGCTTTATGCCTTCAAAGTTTTCAAAATCTCGTCAAAGTTTGGGCTTTGATAAATGTGAACATATGCAATCCAGAAGGGTGGATGCCTGTACCCTGAGTTTTCTATCTAAGGCTAGAGTGTTCGTACAAATCCGCATCACCGGACCAGTCACACTTACCTGGGAACTCTTGGGGTGAGTGTCCACTTATAGGCTAAAGCACGTCTTCACGATACATTAGAAAGACCAATTTACTTTGATTAGTCACTGTGTCATTAATTTTTTTAAGTGACGAACAAATGATCACAATCCTTATACTTCGTCGATATTTTTAACATTCATTTGGACTATCCTTTATCAGTCTAATTCTTTTTCTCTCATATATTCCCCCTCCCTTTTAGAATGCCTCCTCATCACAACGCTACCCAAGATGCCGAAATGGCGGCTATGATTGCTCAACAGATAGCTACTATGTCACAACCCAACCGATGGCGGAAACATCAAGGCGGGACGAAATAGATTGCTCATTGCTCATAAATGCTAGTTGCGACAATATTTAGATAAACCGAATTTCATTTCATAAAAAAATTCATTATATTACAAGGGAAATTCAAATAACAACATAAACTTGGAAAAATTTGATACATCAATATTAAACCTAAACCTCTAAATGTGTATCTATCGTCCTTGCTACTTTGATTTCATAGCATCATTTCCATCAACCTGTAACATGTTTTAAAATAACAATTCAATGCAAAAGCAAAGGCGAGAACACAAGTTTAAGCATAGCATACCTATAGGAATAAAGTTTAAACAAATCCTCATGGAAACTATGTTTTTTTACAAGAGCATATACAAGGCATGCAATACTACTAGTCAAACCCTTATCGCAATCACGATATTTTAACATGGCCTCTAGATTTCATGAGGAGGGGGATGCATCACTTCCTATAGCGCTATACATGTCAAATGAAGGCTTATGATAAGCTAATGACTATGGTATCACATAAGAATGGTCCAAGATATAAGCAACAAGTAACGTAACAAAGCATTCATGAATATTGGATTGTTTTTGTGCATTGCATAAAGTTTAAGTTTAGTGATTTTGTATATGGTAAACATGTTACACCTAAAAGTGATAAATGAAAATTGGTCGAGTGTACTCACGGTTTTGCTAAGTCTTCTAACTTGACAAGTCCGTGAAGGTAGCTGTTTGATGAGATGAACGCCGAGTTATCCTACAAGATGAAAACCAAGGCGTATGAGTATTTTGGAGATGATGGTGGGATATTCGGATTTAAGATTCAAAATGTGACAACGTATATGATACGAAAATAGTCACTAAGGTATTAGCACTTGTCTTTGACACTATGATAATTCATAAGGATTGAATGTGCTTTCATAGGGTCAAGACCTATTAGAATCGTTACAAGGTACTATACACATAGTGATAAACTTATTAACTTGATAGATGCTTATTTAGTCATTATCCTGGGTTCGGTTTTTAAGGATTATATCATAGTCCATATATACATAGTTATATAATCATGTAGGAGGTGGGAGGATGAACCATCCACTTTGGTACCTCTTAGTATCATGTAAGTCAAGTAGGAGGTGGGAGGATTGACCATCCACTTTGGAAACTCGTACGATGTTCACCACTACACAATTTACCGTAGGTAACAAGGAGGGTCTTAGAACAATGATCTGAACAAGAATGTAAATGACAATAATATAAGTATGTCACAATGATACCAAGTAGCCAAGTGAAAGACAACCCCGTGAGCACACATTGACACATGTCAACGGCTAGGCGGGGGTTGTGACACTTTAGAACTAGCAAACTACTTGGGATAATGATGAAAATCATCAAGTGATGTGTGGTCTAAAAGTTTAAGATAGCCCAAGCTAACCAAGGTGGACACACATGAACAAGTTCATGAACTTGCATCACTTGTGAGCTTGAAGCTCTATGAAAACAGAATTCTTGTGAGAATAAATCCTCTATTTTGAATGTCTCGACCTTTTTTTAAGCCTAACCAACCACAAATGGTGTTGTAAGCATTAGGACATAAGTTTGAGATGAGTTAGACTCAAGTTTGATAAGATTAAACAAGTTTTGAAAAGATTTGAAACACCACAGAAAGTTTTGGACACTTTGGGAGCATTTCCAGGTCTGGATTCTTCATGGAGAACCCTTGGATTCAATCCCAATGTTTATCCAAGTATTTAGAAAGAAGAATCAAGCAAAAAAAAACAAGATTTGAGCAAGTTATGCTCACTTTTGTTTATCCAAGTATTTAGAAAGAAGAATCAAGCATTTTTAGGACCGTAGTTATATAGGGAATAGCCATATGAGGTTATACCTTATGGTCTTGTAGTTTGGTTAGTTATGTGTTGAGTTGCTTATATGTTTTTTTAAATTGACCAAAATACCCTTTTTGCGCATAAATTGACTTTAAGCATAAATAACAAAAGTTTTGACCTCTAAACTGATGTTATAACATAATCAAACTTGTTTTGGCATGTAAGATGTAACACCCCAAAAACGTCACAGCGGAAATACAAACGTAATGGTGACGGAAGTTGGTGCCCATAAATATCTTAGTGGACGATGCATCGTTGATTTTTGGACATATTACTTAATTAAAACCTTGTTTAAAAGTTTAAACATAAACCACAACCACAACCATAACGTAGTTAAGTTGTCTTGATCCTTATGGATCTTAATACAGTCGGTCCCAAATGAGTTTTAAAAGTTGTCCAAGGTTTATTGTTAAACAAACATGCATCACAACCACAAGACACGCCAAAAATTCCCCGAAGCCGAACTCATGTACCTGAAGAACACATTAAAATCAAATGTCAACACAAAGGAGGGTGAGTTCACGTATTCAAATTTAAAACAATTTGATCTAAGGAAAACTTTCAAATTATGTGTATAATTATTAAACATCCATATAAATTATGAAAGCCACTTTCATTTCCTTATAAAAATTCAAGGGTCAGCCATCGCAAGCGTTTTCCAAGAACCTTCGATACGCAACATCTTCCCAAGTTTTCCATATTAAATTGATAGCATCAAGTGTTCAAACTCGTATCTTGGCAAGACAATACGAACTATATATTAACAATAAGGACATAATCAACGCTAGACAATAACAGAATATAAATTCGTCGCTTGACTTGACTCGGAGCTACCGGTCACGACGAGGTGGTCAACCCGATAGATCTATCAATAATTCCACGCATATCAATTTTAATGGATTCATATGGCTTACACAAAAACTGCACTAATCTAATTATAACCATCATTTTAATCAGTAAATAACATGTGTTATGTTAAAATATCAAGTCCTTTCGATTTGGGATGGTTATGGTAACGTTTGATGCAAAACTATGCGATAAAAACGATAAAAATCGCCTTTTTAAGAGATTTTTATGAAACTGATTTAGATCAGTAAGTAAACTGATATTTTTGATACAAATATAAGTATTTTAACTTATATTAAGTTTACTTGGTGTTTGGTAAGTCATACGTGACTTTCGACGCCCGAAAACGTTACCGAATCACTAAAATACGCATTTTTCAATGTACACTAGAATGGGTTGTTCATGGGTGAACCTTATGTGTTAAAATGAGTTATGTGATTTAAATATGTGTACATGATAATATGTTAAGTGTTGACATAATAGCGGGAAATTAGACTATGCATGTACACTTGTGTGTTTAAAGCGGTAGAATCGGTGAAATCGCGTTAAATGTGTAACTTATTTGTCGAGCATGAAAAATGATACATAGGTTAAATTAATGAGTTATTTCATGTATGCATGCTTTAAAAATGATAAAATGTATAAGTTAACAGGTTTTCGCGTGTTACAATATTGAATAATTGTGTACGTTTATGTATATATATTACGACGCGCAAATCGTAGATATATAATACTTATAAACGAGAGAGATAACGGATATAACATATTAAGGGTCACCAATAAAATCGTTCAAGTCGCAAAATCTTAAAATATATATATATATATATATATATATATATATATATATATATATATATATATGAACTCATATACATTAAAATGCCAACATAATAAAAAAAAATTTCGAGAAAATCTCAAAGTTATGCGAAAATTCCAAGATTTGGAGCAACTTAAGAATTTTGTGATATATTGTATGATAAATCGTTCCTACGTATATTGCGACGTGTAGAATAAGTATACACTTTTGTGTAAAAATAACTTTGATTAAACAATGGATATATTTTCATGAAAAAAATATGGTTTTGATATAAATATGTTTCGGGGAGAAACGGATTTTTGCATGAATGTGAATATATGTTTCGGGGAGAAACGGGTGTTATTACGGTGTTTAAGCGAAAACGACCGTGTAGATTTGAAATTGCTTAAATAAAAAAGTTGTGACGAATTCGCTCGGTCTCAAGAGAGTAAGTACCGGGTATGGTTTACGTTTCGGTGGGGACTTCGGGGAAATTCGTACAACTCGTTATATATTAAATTTATCATTTTAGTAGGATATATATATTGTTCATATAGTTGGCACCTTGAGTGACCCATTGCGGGCACATAGCGCGAAATTAGCCAGTTAATCATGCGATTTCACGTATTTTATAACTCTTTAAGCACAATGTACTGCATGCAAAGTTAGTAAATTTTATGACAAGTTTAATACCACTTTGTTACATTAAATAACCTTATATTTAAGGTTTATAATCTAATCTATGAAGCACCTAGTGCAACCATATCATATCATCATCAACATGCATGAACTTCAAATACATCCAACATTCATTTAAGTCATGTTTACCCATTCAAGAACATCATCATCATCATATGATCATCATCAATCATTTATCATAAATGCAAGAATCTCATTCCTACATATTTATGAACTAACATGAAATTTTACATGCGTGCATATATACATACATATATATACACGGCTACATATATACATACATACATGCTTTGAAAATTCACTTTTCACTTATTCATCACAATCACAAAAAACCCTTTTTGAACCTTCCAAAGATTACATGCACATCACATGTCAACATCTTATCAAACAAGACTGCATCACAATCAAAACATGAACTCCATCAAACATATATACATAAATACGGCCTCACATATATACATATACACATCCATTTTTATTTTATTTAAAAACCCATTTGTTATTAGTTTCAAGTTTATGCTTAGATTCAAGAACAAGAGAAACTTCCACAACCATCAATCACTAGGAATCAAGAACAAGATGGAGTTTTATACCTTCAAGATTCTTAGTGGGTTTTGATAAGAATGATGATATGGAACTTGTTCTAGCTTGAATCTTCTTGAAAACACCATCAAATGAGCTTGGATCTTATTGAACAAGATTGAAATGTGAAAATGTATGTGTTTGAGGGGGTGTTCGACCGAGATATGTAAGAGAGAAAGATGATATTGTTTTGATTTTGTATTGGGTGGGTATTTAGTGTGTAAGTAGATGAAATCATTAGAACAAGTCCCAATACTTAACAATGGCAAAAGGAAGAGAGAGGTGAGCTTGGGAGCTGCCACCTGTCTCTCTCTCTCTTATATATACACGCACATATACATATGTATTACATATGTAGGTCATAAACTGGTATTTAACTGGATATCGAGTGTTTTATCTAGCGTTTTAATCACGTTTTAACACATTTTAAATTATTTTTAACGCTCTATAAAAATAAACTCACTAAAATATTATTGATCAATATTTTATTTGCCTGAACCGGCTACGTTGTTGGTATTTGGCGGTAAACTCGAAAGATAGAGTTTCTAAGCGTTTTAATTTATTTTAATCATTCTATAGAAACAAACTCGCCAAATTATTACCATAATAATTATCAGTTCCCGTGACTGGCTATGTTGACACTATTTTGTCAGATACGCACAGTATCGTGCAGTACGCACTTAAACTCGAAAAAATTGAGTTTCTTAGCGTTTAAATTATTCTTCTACACGAATATGATTAAATATATTATTTTAATCATAACAGACTATTTTTAGGATTTTAACATTAATCGGGCGGTCACCGACATTCGTTCGCATCTTAACTGTTACACGATAAACGTTTATCTTAAAGTTGCCAACATAATTTCCACTAACTTTTAAATTTATTAACACATCAAATAACACCAAATTCAATAAAATTTTGCCTTTTGTTTATTCATAACCGGGTGTCACAGTTTCCCCCTGTTTAAGGAATTTCATCCCCGAAATTCTTACACTACAGGTTTCCATTTCGCACTAGATTTAAAGAAATGCGGATATTTCCATTGCATCTGATCCTGTCGTTCCCATGTGAACTCGGGTCCATGATTGGAATTCCAACGAACTTTGACCAACTTAATCCGACTCCTCATAAGCTTCTGAACCTTCTCATTTAGAACTTCTACCGGTTTTTTGATAAATCTCAGTTTATCGTCTACTTGAACCTCATCAGGGAGTATGATTAGTGTCTCATCTGACAGACACTTTCTCAGGTTGGAAACATGAAACACGTCATGAACTCCATACAATTCCCGTGGCAGCTTAAGCCTATACGCGACTGATCCAACTCGAGAAAGGAATTCAAAAGGACCTATATAATGCGGGCTCAGCTTCCCCCCTTTCCCAAACCTAACAACACCTTTCCAAGGTGACACCTTCGGCAGAACACGATATCCGACTTGAAACTACAACGATTTCCTTAGGTTACCTGCATAACTTTTCTGTCGATCGGCGGCAGCTTTCAACCTTTCCTTGATCTAGACAACCATGTCGGTGGTTTCCTGGATAAGCTCGGGTCCGGTTGCCTTTCGCCTACTTCAGCCCAACAAAGGGGTGATCAACATTTCCTTTCGTACAAAGCTTCAAACAGAGCGGCTTTGATACTAGCGTGGTAACTATTGTTATAAGAAAACTCAGCTTATGGTAGGTGAGTATCCCAACTTCCACCGAAATCAATCACACACATTCTCAACATATCCTCTAACGTCTGAATGGTTCTCTCATTCTGACCATCCGTTTGAGGATGATACGCAGTACTCATGTCCAAACGAGAACCGAGCGACTCCTGAAGGGATCGCCAAAATCTGGAGTCAAATCGTCCATCTCTATCAGAGATAATTGACACAGGCACTCCATGTCGAGCTACAATCTCGTTGAGGTACAACTGCGATATCTTATCCGTCTTGTCAGTTTCCTTAATGGGCAAAAAATGAGCAGCCTTCGTCAATCGATCCACAATTACCCATATGGTGTCATGCCTATGTGACGTACGGGGTAATTTGGTGATAAAGTCCATAGCAAGGTGCTCCGACTTCCATTTAGGAATCTCGGGTTGCTGCAGAAGCCGTCTGGGCTTCTGATGCTCAGTTTTAACCTTCGAGCACGTCAGACATTTACTCACATACACCGCAATATCTTTCTTCATATTCAACCACCAATACAATTCTTTAATGTCCAGATACATTTTGGTGGAACCTGGGTGAATAGAATATCTGGATTTATGAGCCTCGTTCATAACCAGTTCACGTAGGTTACCTCTGAGCGGAACCCATACTCGGTTCATGAAGTACATCACTTCATCCACTTTTGGTATCAGTTCACATTCCAAACCTCTCAAACCTTCTCTACTCAAATTCTCATCTCTTAAAGCTTCTCGCTGTGCATTACGAATTTGATCAGTCAAACTCGTATGTATGGTTAAACCCAAAGCACGAACACGCAAAGGCTTTTCTTGCTCTTTCCTACTGAGCGCATCAACAACAACATTGGCCTTCCTATGTGATAGCGAATATCACACTCATAATCATTGAGTAATTGCACCCATCACCGTTGCCTCATGTTGAGTTCCTTCTGATCAAAGATATGTCGGAGACTCTTATGGTCTGTGTAAATCGTACACTTCGTGCCATAAAAATAATGTCTCCAAATCTTCAAGGCAAACACAACAGCTCCTAATTCCAAATCATGAGTTGTGTAGTTCTTCTCGTGCACTTTCAGTTATCTGGATGCATAGGCTATCACTTTGTCCTTTGGCAAAAGCACGCAACCAAGGCCCAAACGTGACGCATCGTAGTATACAACAAAACCATCATTTCCCTCAGGTGGGGAAAGAATAGGTGCACTACACAACTTCTTCTTTATCATCCAAAAAGCTTTCTCCTGCTTCTCTGTCCAATCAAACTCCCTGTCCTTCTGGGTAATAACGGCAATGGCTGCGCTATTCTGGGAAAATTCTCAATGAATCTTCTGTAATACCCAGCAAGTCCTAAGAATTGTCACACCTCTTACGGAGTCCTTGGCGCTTCCCAATTCTTAATCGCCTCAATCTTCAACGGATCCACATGTATACATTTCTCATTTATGACGTGACCGAGGAAATGAACGTCTCGAATCCAAAACTCACATTTAGAGAACTTGGCATACAACTTCTCATTCTTCAACAGCTCCAAAACAATCTTTGTTGCTCATGATCTTCTTTGGTTCGTGAATAGATAAGTATATCATCAATGAATACTATCACGAATTTATCCAAATAGGGTTTGCATACCCTGTTCATGAGGTCCATGAACACTGCAGGCGCATTAGTTAAGTCAAATGGCATGACTAAGAACTCATAATGGCCATAACGTGTTCTAAAAATAGTCTTTGGAAGATCTTCATCAGCAATCTTCAATTGATGATATCCTGAACGTAAATCAATCTTCGAGTAGTAGCTAGATCCTTGCAACTGGTCAAACAGGTCATCTATTCTTGGTAGTGGATACTTATTCTTGATAGTCAGCTTGTTCAGCTCCCGATAATCTATGCACATCCTGAAGGAACCATCCTTCTTCTTCACAAATAAACAGGTGCTCCCCAAGGTGAAAAGATTGGGCGAATGAAACCTTTGTCTAGAAGTTCTTGAAGCTGATTCGACAACTCTTTCATTTCCGAAGGCGCTAATCTATAAGGAGATTTTGCAATCGGTGTAGCACCAGGAATAAGATCAATTCTAAACTCGATCTGTCTCGCAGGGGGCAATCCAGGCAAGTCTTCAGGAAACACCTCTGGATAATCGGGTACTATAGGAATCTCTTCGATCTTCCTACCTTCAATCTTGGTAGCAACTACGTTAACTAAGAACGCAGGATAACCCTTACGCAACATCTTGTACATCTTCATAACACTAACGATTCTCGATTTCTGACCTGATCGATCTCCATGAATCACCAACGCTTCACCACCAGGATGGGATATACGTACTAATTTCTCTGAACAAACAATCTCAGCTCTGTTCTTGGATAGCCAATCCATCCCAACAACTACATCGAAACTACCCAGCTCCACTGGTAATAAATCGATACTAAAACTATGATCGCATAACCGAATACTCAACCACGAATAACTTCGCTAGTTTCTATCAGTTTACCATTTGCTAATTCGATTGAATACTTTTTGTCTAGCTTACTTGCTTGAGAACACAGAAATGGTTCAAAGTTTTTTGAAACAAAACTCAAGTCAGCACCAGTATCAAATTGTATGAACGCAGAATGGTTATTGATTAAGAACGTATCGGTAACCACTGCATGATCATCACGCGTTTTCCCAGCATTCAGCTTAAAAGCTCTACCTCTGGTACCCTGGCCTTTCAACATAGGACAATTCCGCTTAAAATGTCCATGCTCTCCACATTCGAAGCAACCTTAAAGTTTGACTCCATTCGCTGTGCTTTTGGCATAGCATTCACGCGTCGCGTGCCCAGATCGATCGCATCTGTTACCTTTTCCTTGCTCATCACCATGAGTCCTTTTCGCCGAACCGTTCTTGCTATCCGTGATCACATCTTTTTCTGAACCACTGGTGTTAGCCACAAATGCTTTACCTTAAATGCGTTTCCTATCACGCTTATCATCGGAATCCTTCTTCGAACTCTCAGATTTTCGCTTCCGCGAACCTTCTGACCTACGCTCAGAGCGCTCCTGTCGATCGGATTTCCTGTCTGCAGTATCTTTCACTGACGATTTCCCGGTCTCATCCTTCTTGTTAAGATTACTCCTACGAACCGCATCATCTATCAGATATTTTTCTAGAGAAGTAGCTTCTAGATAGGTAATGGGTTTCGCTGATGTGACCATACTGGGGATCTGTGGTGCCAAACCCCTAATATACCTCTCTATCTTAACATACTCAAGAGTGACCATCCAACGAACCAACCTAGCCAGATCATTGAACCGAGACGTGTAAGATCTGATATTCAAGCCTTCCATGGTCAGATTCCAGAAATCAGTCTCAATTTTCTGCAGCTCACTATGCGGCCAGTACTCCTTAAGAAGCATCTCTTTCAGTTCGTTCCAGGTAAGACCGTAAGCAACGTCTTCTCCCAAAATCTGAATTTGAGTGTTCCACCAGGATAAAGCTTCATCAAGAAATGAACATGAAGCATACCTAACCCTCTGATCTGTGGCACAACCACTGATGGCCATCACAGACTCCATCTTCTCGATCCATCTAACGATATCAAGGGGACCTTCAGCACCGGTAAATGATTTTGGGTTACAACCGTGGAATTTTTTGTACGTACATCCGTACACTGTTCACAAGGTTAATGAAAAATCAAGATTACTCTCAGATTATATCATAACGCATGAAACTACAAAAACTTTTCCAATCATTACTCTACCTTGAGGGGCTCCAATTTGCGCTTCTCCAAAACCAGGTGCATCACCACGTCCACGTCCTGGCCCCATAGTCTGGTTAGCCTCGCACTGTTCCATGGCGGTATTGACGTGTTTAGCGATAAGTTGTGCCAACTCCTCAGGTGTGGTAGGCAATCCAGTACCAGAGGGATGATCGGTACATTTTAGGTATACCCTAGTTTATTTTAATTATAGTAAAAATGCATCGATATTGTTAAAAAGATACCACTTTGATCAGTTTTGTTAATTTAGGGGTCATAAATAAAAGGAGTTAAAAATTAATGTAATTGGCTAAAAAATATGTATATATAATTTGAAGTAACTTGAAACCGTTTGTGCATGCTAATTAATTACTAACTCCATTAAAATTGTTGTTATGATATATATGACTATATTTATTTTTCTTATAAATAAAAAATTGTTTTGACATCTTACAGCTACATCTACATCGATTAGTTGTAATCAAGTCAGGTGGACATAACCTCAACATATATGTGGGCTTATAATGTCAGTTATGGTGAAATTTGGGCTGCAATTAATTGGCCAATATTACTAGAGTTATACAATGGATTATGGCCCAGGAAAAGAAAGGCAACTTTTGGGGTTTTTGACTTGGACGTATGTTACGAATTGGTGGGGGATTATTATTTTTATTAACTTTTTTTTGGTTGAAGGGGGTTACGACTTCAAGAGGGGACGCACAGTAGGCATTAACCTTTTGGCTGTTGTGCACGCAAATTAAGGAGGGAGCACCAAGATTTCTCAAGCTACCAGGAGGAGTATGTTGATTATTACCATGAATATCCTCATTTGACATATAAGGACCTCAAGATTTACTACATTCCAAACTGAATGCTCTCATAAACATGTTGAAAGAGTCAAAGAATGAGAATGAGATGAGAAACAAAGCTCATGAAGAATTGGTGATGCAAGTGGGTCAACTCACCGAGGAAGTGGCCCAAACTACACGAGACCGAGAGATGTTGGCTAGTGATACCCTAGTTGATGGTGATATGGTGGAAGAGGTTATGGATCTTTTGGAGCAAGAAAAAGAATGTTTGAACCAAACTGAAGACATAACACCGGAAGACGAGTTAGAGCCAAAAGAAGCCCAAGTTAATCCCGACCCTTTACCCATTTTTATTACTCCAACCAACAATGTTGGGGATGAGGGTTTGGGGACAAAGAGTCGAAAGGTGGTGTTGCAAGACATTGGACAGTTTGTTAAGAAGCGACCCCAAGGTTATGCAATATGCATGCCGATTAAAAGAAAGAGAGAGTGGATTCGGCATGCTAACTACCGAGCGTACGTTGGAAACTTGGTAGGCAAATGTTCACTTAGACCCCCATGAGAGGTAAATCAGGTATGATTGTCGTATATTTTGTATTATTATTTTTATTATTTTTATTTTATCCGTTTTTTTAAATAAATGAACGTTGTGGGTGTGTTCCCTATATAACCCTCATGAGACCTACTCGTCCTCCCAAGCTATCGGGAGATTTAAAGGACTTGTTGCATACGCTAAATGCAACCGTGATTCCTACGAAAGTGAGTTAGGATGTCGTTGTTGTAAAAAAAATTTCTCCACTAATCAAAGCAATTAATAGATTACTTGGTAAATGTTTTTGTGAAATGGTAAAATGAATAATCTTATGGATTTTACTTGTTGTGAGAAGCTTGCTTCTACACATGTTTGAAGTTTGTAGGTACATTCATGCTTGTCTATAGCAACCGTTTTGCTTGGAAAATAAGGATATCATGGAATATGAAGAAACTCAGGTGTATTTGTTCTAATTCTCTAAGCTTTGATTGTTGTATTTTTATTTTTGTAGTGGATTGTAAATGTATATTATTGGGGATGTGGTCATTGTGGTTGTGAAGTCTTGTGCATCCCGGTACAACCTAAAAAGTTTTCAAAATTTAAATTCTAAATCTTATCTTTCATTCAACACACTACACATTGAGGATAATGTCAATCTCAAGTGTGGGGATAGAGAAAAAAATGGAAATTTTGAAAACTTTTGCCTTTAAGTTGACTTAATCGTGTTTGAAAACCTAATTTTTCAAAGTAAATCATCAACGGGTTCCAAACCAAACCACATGTATAGGTCCTTAGTCATGGTCATATTCCTTGTAATCGTAGTAAAAGGGTAATTCTAGCAAATTAAAAACAATAGAAACGCCTAGCTATAGTTAACAAGCTTTTGGTATAATAAATGCATGTTTCACATCGGTAACCCTTTTTCCCCTACTTGGTGAGGTTTTGAGCCTACTTTAAAACAAAAAAGAAAATCATTATCATATACATATATATTTCATTTGTTGGAGAGTGGGCCTTATGTTAGCTCTATGTTAGAACTTGTATGATTTGATACATACCAAGGCTATGGGCTAGACATTCGCACATAAAGGCAATTTAGGACAACCTTTTTGTTTTGGCACCCTTATTTATGTTTACCAACCTACTCACAAACCAACCCTTAGTAGCCAATCTTGAACCTTTTCCTATTCGTTTCTTAACCCATATCATTACCCAAGTTAAACCTTAACCTCATTTGAAAACCGTCTAGAGAAGATTCATTTGTTTATAGTTTTTGCAAAAATAATAATAATAATAATAATAATAATAATAATAATAATAATAATGATTAAAAAATAAAAAAAGAAAGAAAGAAAGAAAAGCCAACAAACGGGTCGAACGACCACAATCGAGGCTAAAAAATATATATATGAATAAGTTAGATACGGGTCAAAATTACCCAACATCTTTTAACTTTATTTGTTTAGTAGAAAATAAATATTCTCTAACGATTTTTGTTCACAATTTTTCATTTTAGCCACTTTTTAGCCAAAAATTCCTAACCTTCACCTAAGCCTAAAACCCATAAGACCTTTTGATATGTCTGGTGTCTATGTGTTGTAGTGGAGGTGTGATTGTCATACAAGCTTATGATTATAGAATAACATAGTTGGTCTTTAAGTGCTTATTACTTGTACATACATGCTAGTTCATAAATGAAACCGAGAAAAGGGAACAATTGTGAGGGGTGTGCGGCATGAGAATTAAAACCAAAGCAAGTTAGATTTGGTTAGGCGTTTCGTTGTTTTAAAAAGAGTATCTTTTTGATTTGCTAGAGAATAACAAACTGTGATTAACATTGTGAATGGGTATGACTTTGGACCTTAACTAAGGATTGATAAGGAATTTGCGAAATGTATTTGTTAAATAATGGTCGGATAATATCGAAAGAGTTTGCTTGAGGGCAAGCAAAAGATAAGTGTAGAGATGTGATCGGTACATTTTAGGTACACCCTAGTTTATTTTAATTATAGTAAAAATGCATCGATATTGTTAAAAAGATACCACTTTGATCAGTTTTGTTATTTTAGGGGTCATAAATAAAAGGAGTTAAAAATTAATGTAATTGGCTAAAAAATATGTATATATAATTTGAAGTAACTTGAAACCGTTTGTGCATGCTAATTAATTACTAACTCCATTAAAATTGTTGTTATGATGTATATGACTATATTTATTTTTCTTATAAATAAAAAATTTGTTTTGACATCTTACAGCTACATCTACATCGATTAGTTGTAATCAAGTCAGGTGGACATAACCTCAACATATATGTGGGCTTATAATGTCAGTTATGGTGAAATTTGGGCTGCAATTAATTGGCCAATATTACTAGAGTTATACAATGGATTATGGCCCAGGAAAAGAAAGGCAACTTTTGGGGTTTTTGACTTGGACGTATGTTACGAATTGGTGGGGGATTATTATTTTTATTAACTTTTTTTTTTGGTTGAAGGGGGTTACGACTTCAAGAGGGGACGCACAGTAGGCATTAACCTTTTGGCTGTTGTGCACGCAAACTAAGGAGGGAGCACAAGATTTTGTGATTGGTGTTATTGCGAGACGTGATGAGTATACGAGGCTAGTCTCTTCGGGTTTCACCCCGGTGTAGATTTTTGTAAGATTTTCTAGGGTTTAAACATTTGTATTTGATTTGATTTGCTAAGGCAAGTTCGGGCGAACTTACACCTCCTTGTAACTTTGGCATTTTGGAGGCAAAGCTCTGTCAGTTTGTACTCTCGAAGTTTAATCAATGAAACTGATGATTAACTGATTAATTCTTGTCTATTGGTAAACACGACGTAATATTTCCGCTATTATGGACGTTAGATATCAAATTTAGGTTCCTTAGCATTGAGGATCGGTCCTACAAGTGGCATCAGATCTGCGGTTATCACCTACGCTCATGAATTTGGACATTTATGGACATAGGAGGGGTTTTAGACGTAAATTATCAAATAAACATACAATCCACGGACAAAATCTAAAATTGAATGGATAGGATTGTTAGAAAACCATTTTCGACCAGATTTATGGTGGAATCATCTCGAAATTCGAAGAAATAAGGATTCTGGATCGAAAAAATGTGAAAATAGGCTGATTTGGAAGATCGAGTTTGCTCGAACTTGACAAGGATTTTCATGATTTTTCATCAAGTTCGCCCGAACTTGACTGATTTTCATTGAAATTAAGTTCAAGTTCGCCCCGAACTTGTAGCACATTGATCAAGTTCGCCCGAACTTGTATCAAATGTGTTGAAGTTGTAACCAAGTTCGCCCGAACTTGGTGTTGGCCAACCAAGGCATTGAAAAAAATTTATTGCTCGGTTTGATGAGACGGGTGTCCAGAAAAAAAATGGTGATAGAAATTTTTTCGAAATTTTAACGTCCGATACTGACTATTCGGAGACACCGTCAGAGGCCTTAGAGAGAGGCTGAGATGATGAGGTTAGAGATGGATGAAGATGAGAGGGTAGTCAATGATACTAAAGCAATTGGTGATCATTAGGGTTGAAGACTACCGATGGGCCTTAATGTAAATTCCGCATTCGTTAAATACTGAAAATTCCAGATTTGAGGGGGAATTTCAGTGAAAATTTCAGTATGGTCAGAATTTGCAAAAATGAGGGGGGATAAAAAATTTTCAATATTTGAAAATTCCGGCATTTTTGAAATTCGTGACACTGCAACAGTATTCGGGTGGTTTCCGACTACAGATTAACCGGGAAATACAGAGATTTGAAATTCATTTGTAAATTGATCAAGTTGATGTTTAGTTTGAAAGCAGGTGGTTACATAACTGAGTCTTGAGGAGTTGTTTATCAGATTCTGCGGTCATGGTTGTGGATTGACACCTGAGTCGCGCGTATGGTTTGGAAGCACACACGACTGCCTATCTTTAACTCTGCTTTGCACATGAATTATTGACTGGACTAACCGCCAGGATATAAGGATGCTTTATAGTTTCAGTTACCCCGGGTTGTACGTGGTACCATGATTAAGGAAGATGATTTATGGGATCGGATCTTCCAGACAAAGAAGTGTACCAGTTGCTGACGAATGAGATTATCCATTTGGGATTTGGTGATCACAGGAAGTTCAGATTATTCAGATCATGATTCAGATTGATACTTAAGGGTTAGAGTCCTGATCTCGGTGAAGGAACAGTTAGCTGGATTAGCAGTCATTGGTACCAGTGAGGAACTGAAAACGTTCAAAACGTTTGGTGATGATCATAGGAATTAGTGACTAGCTCCGAAGACGGATGGTTCAAAATTACCAAGGAAATCTGATGATAACCTTTGGTGGCCATTATTTTTAATCTTCAAGCAGATGAATCATTCTTCTCTTTGGACTAACCGCTGTTGGATGATGATGTTTGGTGATTAAGTGGCGCTGGTCTACCAGAGATAGCTATATATCTGACATTGTGACTGAAGAAGAAGAATGTGATTTTGATTGCGGACGAATGTTTCTCAGAGTCGAAGTGTTACCATATTATTTGGTTCCGATGAAGATTTGCTGATTGAAAAAGATTACCGATTTGCTGATCTGGAGTGATTACGGAAATCGGGATTTTAGATTATTGCGGGTAAACATTGATTTGAAATTTACCAGTGTGGTATTCGAAGTTTCTATCAATTGCCGGTTGAGTTTTTGAAGATCGGAAGATCGAGCATGGAAGATATGCGCTAAAACTAAACGCGGATGTGGTTAAAGTTGAAATGGAGAAGCTACATTGATGAGCTTCAAATTGGGGTCTATTCACGATAATCTGTTGGTCAAGCAAATCGGAGGAGGTTGGAAACTGTGCAACAAATATCTGAACTGGAGATTTCAGGGGAATTAGATGTTGTTAATGCAAACCCGAATCATCAATTAAGGGGGAATTTGTTGACGCGTTTCGACGACATCGGCAAACACCTTTATTGAAGTTGCAGAATATTCAAACACGTTTGAAGACCAAGATTCGACAGTAACGAACAAGGGGGAATCTGTTGATGCACTTCGTGTTCGCCACTTGTCGAATAGGCTAGATAGAGCGTGTGTTGAATATTGTATAGGTTAGAATCGAACACACGACCGAAATACGGAGATTTCAGTGTAAAAGGGATCAAGTTCGCCTGAACTTGACCTATGTTGGTCAAGTTCGCCCGAACTTAATGTGCCTTTAGTCAAGTTCGGCCGAACTTGACTGTAGCAGGGCTAAGTTCGCTTGAGAATGCATGTTGATGTCAAGTTCGCTCGAACTCACCTCTACTCCAACGAACTTGTCCCCTATATATAGGTGTGTTGTTCATTTTGTCATTTAAGTTTTTGGCATCCCTACGGGGAGGTACTGCCGGATTCTCTCCAGGAACTCCCGCAGCTAGACTTTTAAAGATGTATACTCTTTGGTATGAATGAAGACTTCCGCTGCATTCTGCTTCTACTCCATTCTTAATAACATTCTACTGAATCGGTTTACGTTTATCCACCAACTTTCATCTAGAACCGCCTGATCACGAAATGTATACAAGTGCAACATCGCAGGAATTTGAACAATGTTGTTTCGGAACAAGTCGCTAAACAACATATGTCTCTTCTCGCCACTGTTCTGGAGTCATATGAAAGTCTTGTAGCCGGTAAAATTGGAAATCCCGAAATGATGGCAGAAGATTATGACCAAGTGGATGAAGAAGAACTCGAGTTGATGGATATCAAGTGGTGTTTAGCATCTATCATTCGAAGAGTCACAAAGTTTGTTGCTCTCACAGGCCGAGATATCGGAAATTCTAGCAACAAGTTGGGCTTCGACAAGTCAAAGGTTACATGTTTTCAATGTCGCCAAAAGGGTCACTTCAAGAGAAAATGCAAAAATCCTGAAGCAACAGGAAATCAGAGTCCGTTCGGAGGAGGCAACGAGTATTACAAGAAGTCACTTCAGTACAAGCCATTTCCAAATAAGACTCAGGTTGAAATCCAAGAGAAACCAAATAGCAGCAGCAATGAGAAAGCTATGGTTGCATCAAACGAAGATGATGGTTTCGACTGGAACTCATACATCGGTAAGAAGACCGGAGTTGCGTTGATGGCTGAGATAGTTGAAGATACATCTACAGAAGAAGCAGCGGCTTTAGAGAATATTCTGCTGGAACAATATCTGCAACAACAACGTGAAGAAGAGGAGTATATCCACATGCAGAAGCAAGGAATTTGATCTCCTAATTCTTGTGAAAATTTTGCAGGTCACTTTGATGGAAGTTCTCAGGAACAAGTTCCCGAGAAGAAATCAACTGATGAAGTGGTCATTGATGTTACTCAAGAAGTGAATGCCGAAAACCTCAAGGACATTGCCGACAAAGCATTCATGGCAAATCTAACTAAGGTAGGTCTAGAGGTAAATGAAGTTGTCAAAGTATAAAATGTACCGAACCATGTTCTGAGTGTGCCGAAAAATCAAAAATCATCGCTGAAAACAATGTGCATAATGAACTTTTGAAATATGATTATCGCACAATGAAGGAAGCGTATGATAAAATGAAAAATGATTATGGAAGGCTTGATAGAAATAATATCGAACACCATGATACAATAAGGATGTTAAAAGGAACAGTAATGGATAAGCAAAAAGCACTTAATATCTATATTAATACCATTGCTGAAACTAAGCAACAACTCCAGGACATGACAATTGAAACAGAGCGTGTTCAACAACTTTTGAGAAGTTATACATGTAATGCATACGTCATTGATCACATCCTTCCGACAATTCCATCAGAAGAGAAACCTAAAAAGAAAATTGGTAAAGAATACAGCAATGTTCCTCCACCCCTTTGCGAGAAGTATTGTCGCAAATCCACTGATGGGATGGATAAGGCACTCAACATTGAGTTGTTATCTGAAAAGAAAACTGAGTTGCCAGAGAACATTGATGTAATCTATACTAAAACAGATGATGACAATGTTGTGGTTAAAAAAGTTGTTGAAAATGTTTTGAACGATTCTGATGAGGGCAGCTTTAAAAGCGCCGACTCGAGCTCAAAGAATTCAGATTCACAGTCCGAAGATGACGATACATCGTCGGAGAATGATCTATGTGATGATCCTAATGTTGTCATGTACAAGATTAAGGAATCTGATAGATTATATTTTGATGATAGTTTTCTGATTCAGAATGTGAAGGAAGAATTGTTAGACAAATTCTTTAAACTCATGGAAGCCACATCAGATGATCTGGAGATTAATGAAAAGAAATTCTATTCCAAACCTAAAAGAAACAACTATCGAAGGAATGGTGGTGATCTTCCGGAAAACCGGAGAGCTGGGTTGGGTTTAGAAGAATCAGATGAATCTAAAAAGAAACCGTCACCATATCATGAATACAAGAATAAAAACATGAATTTTGTATATGGGACGAACACGGTTCATGAGGAAAGTTTGATCGAGAAACAATCAAACGATGAGTTCAAGAAACAAAAAGAACTTCGAGATAAAGCCAAAATTGCAAGTGGTGTCAAAACAAGTGGTGTAAAACCCACAAAAGGACATCCACATGATTCTCGGACTTGTTTCAAGTGCAACAAAGTTGGTCATATTGCACGTTACTGTCCGAAATCAAAGCCGGCTTATCTTCGAAGGAAAGAAAGTTCAAATGTTGTGAAACCAAAGCAACCAGTGTTTGTAAAACCTGTAAGTATTTGGAAAAGAAACGAATCTAAAGCTGAAGTCAAACCTAAGTTTGAAAATTCAATTTTTGAAAAAGGTGAAACTTCAAAAGCTAATGAAAACAATTTTTACATCAAGAAGGTTAACATAAAATCTCAAGCCTGGATTGCAAAGAAATGGTCAACAACATCTGAAATCATGCTTGTTAAGACTAGTAATAGCATGAAAGAATCAAAATCTGAAATCATAATTGAAACCACATCTGAAAATGTCAAAACTACAAGTGATAACAATTCAAAAGATAAAAAGACAGTAAAGTTTTCAAACATAAACACCACAGAAAATCCAGATGATGAATATGAATTTGATTATGCAGATGAGTGTGGATTCGATTTATGCTGATGAGTGTGAGTTTGATTTTGATGATGGTTATCCAATTCAACCCAAGACCAAAAAGGCTTGGGTCTCGCTTTTTAAATAGATTGTTGAAATGTGCAGGGGCTCCAGAGATCCGTACTTTCTAAGTGGATTTTGGATAGTGGAGCGTCCAGACATATGACGGGAATGAAAGCGTTGTTATTCGACATAAAAGCTATCAATGGTGGATATGTTAGATTTGCGGGTAACCAGGGTGGAAGAATAGTCGCTGAGGGAAAACTCTCCAATGGCGCCGTGTCATTCGATCGCGTGAATTATATTGCAGAGTTGGAAAATAATCTTCTGAGCATATCACAGATTTGTGACAAGAAGTTTACGGTGCATTTCAACGACAAAGAGTGTATTATCTTGAAGCCGGGATTCAAAATACCAGATGAGTGGATCTTGATGCGAGCACCACGTGAGAATGATCTATATGTTCTTGATATGGGTGTTGCTACCACTTCATCAAAATCAGCGCAATGTTTTGTGACAAAGGCTACTGAAAAGGATTCTATTCTTTGGCATCGTAAAATGGGGCATATTCATTTGCGAAAATGAATTTATTGGTTCATAATGATCTTGTAGAAGGCGTAAATCTTCGGAGCTTTAATATGTCTTATCACTTCTGAACTCAATCAAATTGCCATTAGAACATCTCCACATGGATTTATTTGGTCATGTCAATATTCAAAGTATCTCAGGAGACTTATACTGCTTGGTCGTGACAGATGACTTTTCGAGATATTCGTGGGTATTTTTTTAAGAATCAAAAGACGAAACGTTCGAGAACTTGATTATTCTATTCAAGAAACTCGAGAACCTTTATCATCTGCCGGTCAAACGCATTAGAAGTGACAACGGCACAGAGTTTAAGAATAACAAAATGAAGGAATTCTGCAATGTAAAAGGGATACTATGCGAGTTTAGTGCTCCCTATACTCCACAGCAAAACGGAGTAGCTGAACGGAAAAAACAGAACTTTGATTGAAACTGCGAGAACCATACTTGCAGATTCTAAACTTCCAATCAGCTTCTGGAGTGAAGTAGTTGTTGCGGCTTGCTACACGCTAAACAGGGTTCTCACTGTCAAACACAACAAAGAAAACATGTTTTGAGATGATAAACCGACGGAAGCCAAATTTGAAGTTCTTAGAGCCATCCGGTGCCCCATGCACCGTAATAGACCAAGATGACAAATTCGGAGCTAAATCTCTTGAAGGTTTCTTTGTCAGATATGCGAGTCCGTTGAGGAGAGTATATGTTCCTTCGTTGAGAAAGGTTATTGAAGCACAGCACGTGGATTGTTTCAACTATACGGATCCTATTCAAAGGAGAGGTGACGCGTGGCTGTTTAACTATCAAGACCTTTGGAAGTCATTTGACTTGCCTGAAGAACCGTCTGACGAAGAAGTTGCATCGTTATATCTTCACCAGTCGGCGAATCAAGAACAAATTGTTAGACCAATTGTGGTTAATCAGCCCATGTTGGATCCATCTTCTTCTGGCGAAAGTTCAAGTAATAGTGGTGTTCCGGCTGAAAATGTTTCTGAAACACTAGCAACACCTACTACTCCTCCAACAAATGCCTCTACTGAACCAATGAATACAACAACGGAGCCCAGTATGCCTCAGAAACAGAGTTCTGACTCAGATGAAGCACCAACATTTGATGCTGATGGGGAATCATCTTCTTCAGACGAGGAAGTGAAGCAGATAACTAGTCTTCTTAATCAATCTGCAGGCTCGAGCAACAGAAATAAAGCTTCATCAAGCTCTCCAAACGTTGAATTGGTCGTTGATCTCAACTTCACGAATCAGCAAAACTCAGTAGATGTTCCAAGTGAAGAATTGCCGCGATCATCTTCCTACCATCCGTCAACAAATATAATCGGAGAACTTCAAACTGGTGTTAGAACTCGAAATCAAATTAACAAAGCACTCAGTTGTTTCTACACTCGCGTTGCTCCAACCCAGAACTTTTGCTTCTATTCATGTTTCATCTCTCAGATAGAGCCAAAGACAGTTAATGAAGCTTTAGCCAATGAAAACTGGGTACAAGCAATGCAAGAAGAACTATTGCAGTTTGAGAAGTTGGGAGTGTGGAAGCTTGAAGACCTACCAGAAAATCAGAAAGCGATTGATACAAAATGGGTCTTTAAGTGTAAACGTGATAATAGAGGGGTTATTGTTCGTAACAAAGCTAGGCTTGTTGTCAAGGGATTTCACCAGCAGGAAGGGATAGATTACATGGAAGTCTACGCACCAGTAGCTCGCTTGGAATCTATCCGAATCTTTCTAGCTTTCGCATCATGGAAAGGATTTAAGGTCTATCAATTGGATGTCAAATCGGCTTTTCTGTATGGAAAATTATGCGAGAAGGTGTACGTTGGACAACCACCAGGGTTTGTTGATCCACTCAACAAGAAGAAAGCATACCTACCGGATAAAGCTCTTTATGGTCTACACCAACCCCCGAGAGCTTGGTACGAGACGTTATCGCAACATCTCATCGGCAACCAGCTTTATCAGAGGAACTGTGGATAGTACTCTTTTCACTAGAGATGTTGATGGTCATCTGATTATAGTTCAAATCTACGTCGACGACATCATCTTTGGATCTATAAACGATAGTCTCTGCAAGGAGTTTGAGGGAATCATGAAAAGAAATTTAAAATGTCCTCGATGGGCGAATTGAAGTTCTTTCTTGGTTTGCAAGTTGATCAGCTTCCGGTTGGTATTTTCATTCATCAGACTAAGTATGTTCACGACATCTTGAAGAAGTTTGGAATGGAAAGCTTGAAGCCTCTATCTACGCCTCTTGCTCTAAATCACGGGATTTGCGTTGACGAGACTGGAGCCAAAGTTGACGAGACGTTATCCAGATCGATCAAGCTGAGGTTCTTACACATGTAGATTGTGAAACGAATCTTCAGATACCTGAAAGGATGCCCAAGCACCAGCTTGTGGTACCCGAAGAACGACAATTTCGACCTCACAGGCTATGCTGATTCTGATTTTGGTGTAGATAAGTTGAATTCAAAATCAACTACAGCGGGATGCCAGTTCTTCGGAACAAGAATGGTAACCTGGCAGTGTAGGAAATAGACTACGGTCGCTCTATCTACCTGTGAAGCTGAGTATATCTCGGCCTCCAGCTGTTGTTCACAGATTCTATTGATTCAACAGTAGATGAGAGACTATGGTCTGCAATTTCTAGACATTCTGCTGTTTGTTGATAACAAAGCAGCCATAGATATAACTAAAAATCCGGTTCATCACTCACGCACAAAACACATTGAAATTCGTTATCATTTCATTCGTGATTGCTATGAAAAGAAATTGGTGCGAATAGAAAAAATCCACACCGACGAACAAAAGGCTGATTTTATACCAAACCATTTTCTTTGTCACGGTTTAAATACATGCTGAGAATTAATGGTATGAAAAATTTGCTGACAGGTGCGGACGCTGAGGTTGAATACGGATCGGACGACGAGTTTGCGTGATCCACAACGGTTTGTAAATATCATTCTAGTTTAGAATTTTGTTAAAAACTAAAATCCAAAAAGATGTTTTTGATTTTAGGGGGAGAAATGTTAGAGAAAATACAAAAACATTCGAAAATTTTTAAAATCCAAAAACATATGAAAATTTAAAATGTACAAAAACATTAAAAAAAACAAAAAGAATTCAGTATCATGTAAGGAAATCATAGTACATCAGTGGACTATCACATTACGCTAAAGAAATGTAAAGTTTAAAAGTAATAAACGAGTCTTACTGTGGATGTGTCGATAGGCTTAACACGTTCAGTAAACTGTTTTCGAGATATAAACTGACTTTTACAACTGCTTAATCTTGTGGTTTAATATATCTTGGATATATGGACTTAGTACTCTGAAATTTCGTTTGAAAGTTTGCCTGATTTTGAGATACGAGGTCTTTATAGATAGTTGTCTTGGGTATTATACAAGTTCTTCTGATTTTGTGGAAGCAATAGCCTAGAACTTTTATAACGCTTTTGTTATAAACCCCAAACTGTATGCAAAACTTGAAAAGTATCGAAAGATATAATCATTTGCAGTGCTGAAAAGATTCCTTAAGTGGAACACACCTAAAGACGAGCCTTCATCTCTTTGTCTGTACGGTAGTACTAACCTGAGATCTCAAGGTCTCGCATAACCCAGATACAGATATCAATTACGCTATATTCACCTGTAAGATGAAATATAGGGAATCTGGATACGGGAGTATATTCAAGAAGTGGGAACCACAGATAAGTCAAGTTATTCATAAATCTTACCTTAACATATCTTGAACAGTTGGGAAATGTAGTAAAGCTTAAGTGGACAAACATATCGACAATCTAGGTAAACGAGTTTTAAAGCTTAAAGTCATCTAAAGGTCAATGGTACTAGTGATATGTCTCAATCAACTGATATGATCCTTAGACACAAAATTCACAAAAATATATATGTAAATATGTTTGTACATAGTTTACATTGTCCTGTACATAGTTTATCAGCTTTACAGATTAAAATCAAAAAGATTTTCAGTGTGTTTTAGCATAAACTTACAAAAATTCAAAAAGATTTTATTTCTACATTGTTTTCAGCAAACCAACGTTGGAGAACGAATCTTCGAAGTTTGGTAAGATGCTA
The DNA here is from genome assembly GCA_947069175.1 of Scalesia atractyloides. Taxonomy (NCBI): domain Eukaryota; kingdom Viridiplantae; phylum Streptophyta; class Magnoliopsida; order Asterales; family Asteraceae; genus Scalesia; species Scalesia atractyloides. The sequence continues at coordinate 38,298,237 of CAMTDV010000006.1, forward strand.
GAACTGGTGGGAATCTCTTTGACAACGGGTTGGGAGCTAATCTGTTAAATTGAAAAATTAAAACGATGAAAAGTTCATTAATTTGAAACTTTGACTTTCAAAACATCAACAGTTTGTTCGTAACAGGTCAAACCAGGGTCATTAACTTGGACTCGGCAGACAAGTCGGTTAACCAAGGTCATTAGCTTGGACTTGGTCAACTGAGTGGATTTTCATAACTGGTACTAAGTTGGAAAGTTCAGGGGTTAAAATGAAAATTTGAAAAACTGATTTTAGGGTTTGGCAAGTTCGGCCGAACTTGCTAAATAAATAATGTTTAACAAACAAGCAAGTTCGACCGAACTTGCAGATAAATGGCTGATGATTATCAAGTTCGCCCGAGCTTCTAATGGGCTCACATGTTTGGGCTTTGCAAGTTAGCCCGAACTTACCTAGGTATAAATACCTAAGTAATTTTCGGCCGAACTCACTTCTGCAAAAGCAATCATCTCTGAGCGAACTTGATCTTGAGAGAGAATTGAGCGATTTTGGCAATTTCATACCGTTACGCTGCCAAATTTAGTCCGTTTTTGGTGATTAGCACACCAATTACTATGACAGAGGTAGAGATTTGTCATTGATCCATGAATTAACCATAATCGAAGCAAATAGATCTGAAAAACTCAAAATCGGACAGTTCTAAGTATTCTTGGACAAAATTGAAATAAAAATCATAATCTACACTTAAAATCGACCATATAAACGTTTTTGATTGGATTGTAATGGAGGATTGCATGTTAACATGTGTTGAGTTTGGGAAGACGACAAGTCCGGCCGAACTTGTTGTCAAGTTCGACCGAACTTGAATAATAAAAAAAACTTGTTAACAAATTGAATAAAATGAAATTAATGCATCTTCAACGAACTTGGTTTGTGAAATTCTGAAGTTTTTGTTTAGAGTATAAGTCCGCTCGAACTTATATAATGAACATGTTGATAAAGCATGTTCGGGCGAACTTGGGTAAAACATATTGATATAACGCATATATCAAGTTCGCCCGAACTTGATAAATGTGTTAGGAAAATTTTTGTGATTTCTTCTCGATAGGCGTGCTAATTGTTTTGCATCGTTTTTCAGGCGCAAGTACCAACATGTGTAATCTCAGTATAGTTCTCTAAGACTCATAACACGTGTATTACGCTCGATAAATCGATATGTCCATCGCTAAAAGAGTACGAGGTATTTTGAAGTTTCTAGAGGAAAGCCCTATTTACAGAGCGATTACAGAATGCACAGTTTAAATCTCATACTTTCCATTTCTGGACGAATGCGGAGCTTAGTGATGATCAGAAGTCAATTGTTTCATCGGTGCAAGTTGGTAATGAAGTCAAACCAATCACTGTAACTGAAGATGGTATACGCAGAGTATTACAATTCAACGATAAAGAAGACGATCCAATTTATCTCAATGAAAAGATGGTTCGTGGTTGTTTCTTTCGGATGGGCTACAAAGGAAGCGTGAATAAGCCAACATTGAAGAAAGGGGAAGGGCCAAATCCTTACAAGCTCCTGATGCATGCTATTATCCATACTTTTAGTCACCGCAAGGCAGGTCTCGATGACGTGCAAGATTATTTAGCCTGCATGGCAACGGCTTATTCTGAAGAAGTCGTTCAACTTTTCGAAGCTTGTTCTCACGCACATGTCAAAGAATATGGAGGATTCAAGACTTTGTCTTTATCCGAGTATCTACAGATGTTGATTGATGAAACAATATAGCACGAGATCCAAACGATGTGTTGTATCTAGTTCATCTGGATGAAACAACAGTGAAGAAGCTCATAAAGTTTCAGAAGCAAGCTTCAGCTCCTGTTGCAAAACCATTTTTCGGGGTTATCAAAGATCCAAACTATATCGCGCCGCCAGAAAACAAATGGAGAAAAGATGGTAGCGACGATGAGAAAGAGCTTAATGCTGAGAAGGAATGGTTCAAAGACTTCAAGCCGAAAGCTAGAAGTGAATGGTTTTTAAAGGCAGAAGCGGATAAGCCTAAGAAGAAACGGGCTGCAAAGAAAGTCGAAACAATGCTTATTGACGAAGATGAACCAGAGAATGTGCAAACAGAAGCAGGTTCAAGTGCTGCAATAGTGGTTGAGAGTCAAGAAACAGTGAAAACGACTCAAGAAGATGTTATTTCTGCTACTTCAGAGAATGATGATTCTGATGATTCTCTTGAAAGAATTACAAAGAAGACTATAGTAGAGACTGAGGCAGAAAAGGTAAAAGAGACTGATGCTGATTTCGATCCGAATCAGGAAAAAGAGTCTGATGAGGAAAGACCAAAGAAGAAATCTAAACGTGTAAAGTCTGCAACGGTTTCGTCGAAAAAGACTACAGGGTCTCCTCAGACTAAAGGAAAGAGAAAATCAAAGAAAGAACGGCTATCAGCAAAAGGTACAAAAGATCATTGAAAAGCGCAGAAGTGACACAAGAACCTTCTGACGCACAGGAGAATGGAGTTACATAAGAACCTCCTACACAAGAACCTCCTGTTATTGATACAAGTGAAGTTGAACATCCAGAAGTCACACAAGAACCTTAGGTGATTGTATCATCAGAAGCTGAAAGGCCAGGAGCTACACAAGAACCTCCTGTGTCTAGTTTTGTGGAAGTACCTATTATTCAATCGCCTGTTGCTCAAACGACTTCAAATTTTGAAAGTTCTACGCCAAAGAAGTCTACACCAAAGGCTACGACTCCAAAGTCAACACCAAAAAATTCAGGAGGGCCTGATGTGTTTGGTGATATGCACAATGATCCGATAAGTCTGCAGGATTTAAACAATTTCTTTCCAGAGACTAACGTTGAACTTCTGGAAAAGCGTGTCAAGGTTAAAGTGTTAGAGAATGAAAGAGAGTACTTTAAAGAGTTGATCGAGAGTTTGCAAGATGCAAGTGAGAAATTGCAAACTGAGATAGCTGACCTGAAGTCTATCCAAGCCCTAAATGATCAAAGATTCTCCAGGATGCAGAAAGTTTTATCTAATGCACTGGGTATCGATTTCATCAAAGAATATGATCGTCTGGATCAACAAGAAGCAAAAGAAAAGTCTGAGAAAGAATTAGCAGTGAGTGGTAAAGGAAAGAATGTTGAGGGTGAAGCCCCTAAATCGTCTGAGGCTGCTGAGAAATCCGTTGAAGATGTTTCTAAAGATTCTGAGTCCGATATTCCAAAGGTTGACGAATCTGTCAAGCCTTCTAATCCTATAGTTGCTTCTGGAGAAAAGGACGATGAAGAAGCTGAAAAGGAGGATAAAGATGATGAGGAAAAAGATGATTCGGAATATGAGGATTGGAATGTAGCTGACGACGATGATGATGACGATCAGGGTGGTGTTGGTATTAGAATCACTGAAGCCAAAGTGTCAAATGAATTTGATTTTTCCTCGCTAATGGATGATGAATCAAACAGAATGGATGATAAAAGTGAGGGGGAGTAAGGACAGAAAGGGCCTTCAGAGGATATAGATTTGTCAAACATTGATCGATTTGCAAAGCCAGTTGCTGCAGTACCCACAAAGTCGTTGATGTTGGAACTTAATGTGGAAGAAGGTGAGTACGTGCACAATTACTCAAAAGAAGATTTGGCGAGATTGGTTGAAGTTGAAGCTGAAAGTTTAGATTTGATTTCGAGGAAGTTTTGAATGTTAACACTATTGAGCCAAACGATTATCAGTATGTTAGAAGATTTAAGGCTGATGAGAATAACAGGGTGATCGTAGAGGATTTCTCTTCTGATGATGAAACGGATCATACTGCGAAGTACGTCGGTTTTAATTTTGAAAGTTTTCCTACTTTCGAGGAGATGTACAAGCAATCGATGAAGAAATGTTGAAGGAAAAGATAGAAGAATCTTTACGAGAGGGTAAAGTTCCTAAACCTATGACTAAAGAAGAAATTACTCAAGCGAGAAAGTCTTGGTTCAAAGAAATGCCGCACGAACGCAAGTTTAGACGTCCTCTAGCATTCTTTACTAGAGACAAGGATGTTTCTTTGGGGGATATTTTGAGTTGGGGATGGTTCAAGGAGCTTAACGTATATGCAATCAAAAGAGAATTTGGAGTGCAATACTTCACATATCTTTCTGATTTCAAGACCTTACCTTATTGGGATGTGGAAGAGTTAGTGCAGACTGTGAATGTTACATATCACATGAAGTATATTGATCAGTTATTATGGAAAATGATATGAAGCGGTGAAAGGATTCAACTACTGGAAGCCTTTTATTCCTGGCTGCAGAATCAAGACAAACAAGAAAACGGGAGAAAAAGACATAACATTGATCATGAAACGTCAAAGAGCCATGAGGAATATGCCGCTAATGCCGATTGAACAAAATTTTTATCCTGTGTTCAAGTGGTGGCAAATAGATCCAGCTACTTGTGAAGCAGTTATTGTTCTGAAGTTTGAAGAACACTTGGATATAACAAAGGAAAGGGTTGAGGTGATGGGTCATCAGGGCATGAGGGGTTTATGGAGGACGATTAGGATTCTAGATCCTGTGTGGCTTGTGAACTGCTCGAGAGAAGATATCAAAACCTTGTTCTATAGCAATATTGTTTTGAAGAACGAGAAAAGGTGCAAGCGATGCAGTTTCAGAAAGTTGTAAACGTTTGTTATGCACGCGAAGTCAATTCTGGAAAGATGTTACAAACGAAGTGGAGAGATTTAGAAAGGGTTGAGTTTCTAAAGGAGGAGAAGCGTCTTGAAGCGATTCATGAAAGAACTAGGAAGGTAAGTGTTAAAAGATTTCAGCATTTGAACAAAGTGCCTCCTACAGATCAGACGCCGGATCCGAAACAAGAGCGACGAAAGAAGCCGTACAAGAACTTCTTCGATTGTATGCGTTAAAGTTTATATGAAGACAGAGTTTTGAAGACTGATACAAGATGAAGACTATACCCAAGGGGGAGTCTGTTGGTGCATAATGTCTATGTCTTAGTCTTATATCGAGTCTATATAGAATAGAGCTGAATAGGCTAGCTGAAAGTAGTATTTATGTTTTAAAGAGGCAAGTTCGCTCTTCATTGTCATGTGTGGACAAGTTCGGCCGAACTTGCTAAGGCAAGTTTGGGCGAACTTACACCTACTTGTAGCGAACTTGTAACTCTATAAATAGCTAGCTTGCCTCCCTCATTTGTAACTTTGGCATTTTGGAGGGGAAGCTCTGTCAGTTTTTACTCTCGAAGTTTAATCAATGAAACTGATGATTAACTGATTAATTCTTGTCTATTGGTAAACACGACGTAATATTTCCGCTATTATGGACGTTAGATATCAAATTTAGGTTCCTTAGCATCGAGGATCGGTCATACAACGGTCCTGGTGGTAATGAACGTTATCCCATACCCTGCTGCAATGCAATGATCGCCTGCTGTAGGACGATCAGATAATCTCCCATCGATCTCCTATGTTGCTCATCCTCGTCGTGCGCCATCTACAGCAATGCAATCTGCTCAAATAAGTACCCCATCAGACTGCTCTCGGTGAGGGGAGCAGGTGCCTCCCTGAGGAGGGAAGGGTGCTCCCTAGATGGTGTGAGGAAACGGGCAGTAACTTGCCGCTCCCACAGGTACTGGTATCGGGGAAAGTGGTGCTGTAAAAACAGGTACAGGTGCGGGTACCCTCCGACGAGCCGTCTGCCGGAGGCTGATGGTAGGTACCTCATGAGAACTAGGTGAAGATGGTGAGTAGGTGCTCGGGGTAGAAGGAGTATAAGGCTCAGGGGGAGTCTCTGGTGTAGGTAACCGAGGTACTACAAGCTCCCACTCCTAATGCTCTGTAGCAGGAGTAGGGCTCTGGTGGATAGGTCCTAACTGAACAACTATATCAGGGGTACGACTACGCTCCGAGGAGCTAGTCGGGTGGTCAGACGGAGAACGATAGGCGCTCGAGACCTCTCCCTCGCGCCTGGTACGTGGTCTAGGTGGGTAACTACCACAACAGTAACCGGATTGATCCGGTCGTTACTGACGTCAGAAGGGGCATAAGCGAATCCTCCTCAAGATCTATCTCAGTACGGGATGCAGTCTGATGACTCGTATGACGCGACATGGTCCCTGTAGAGAAATGGCAACATATAACACCGACTTTATTGACCGAAACAACCGAAATTCAACGTTCCAAAGATATACACATAAGCACGTATTGCACAATATTTTGATTTTAAATTTTTAAAAATTAGAGATAGTTTATCAGGTTGGTATTCGCATCCCCGTTTTATCCTATCTCAATGACGTTTTCGGAAATCCCAAGTACCAATAGATATATTATTGTGTTTCGGACCACAATAATTTATTGCCTAACAAGACTATCCCGGTAATAGTCATACTACTCATTCTCTAGAGGTTCTTGGTGCGAGGAAACTAAACTTAGGATTATAGTCTAGGTTCTTTAGGGATACCTAATTCGCTATAACCGATGGCTCTAATACAATCTTCTGTCACACCCCGACTCGCAGCGGAAGAAAATTGCGGGGTGCGGCAGACACAGGGTATTTTCTCATAATTTAAAACGTGGTATCATATAAAGAGGGAACATCGGTTACAACATACATAAACTATCATATTACAAACCATTAGTTCAAGTGCGGTACTACAAGCCACTATAGCCTTTATTCTGCTACTGTCCGCCTACTCAAACTTTCCATACGCCCATTCCTCATTCCTGTTTAGTATTACCTGAAATGCATGTTAGTTTTAAAAAGGGTCGGCTAAACGAGCCGGTGAGTTCTACTAGTTTTATTGTTTCGTAGCAAAATTCTTTAACAAGTTTAATTGCACGTGCCACGGATCACAGATGGAATTACACGAGACCACAAGTGAAACCTTGACTACAATAACGTGTCGTGTCACCTTCGACACCTCAGCACTCCGGGCCGTGTCACCCCCGACACCTCAGCCCACCGACTGCGTCACGTGCAATTTAAAGCCCCGGGGTAGTTATGCCTAACAACATAACATAGTTTAGGACGCGTGCAGTTGCCTGGCTGCCGGCACACCAGTCCGGCGGTAACTGGGTTTGTCAGACCAATAGTACTATCCACTGCCCACGCTTACGTTAATCACTTGCATTGGGGATAGTTCGTGTGTTAGGTAATTCACATCATCACAAGTTGTTCAATTAACACAGTTTGTAACATGCAATTCACCCCAGAAAACAGTAAAACAGTTTAAAAGTGGGGGAGTGAAACTCACAATGCTGGTAGTACTATCAAAGAGTGATCAATCAACTGGATCAGCTTTAATAGCACACATGCAAGTAGGGACTTAAATTAGCATCTAAGTTGATAATGGTTATAATTGGACCTGGTTATGAGTTTTCTCCCTGGATTGAACCTATAGGATACTGGTATGGTGATGGATGTTAGGGTAGTATCAGTTTTTAGTTTGGCTTCCGAGCACCGGTTCGCGTGCCAGCCAAAGTCAGTTGTTTGACATGTTCGGATAATGGTACGGGAATACTAATAGTGTCAACATATTGTCATTGAAGAAAGATTAACTTTTCATTAAGGGAGTTTGGGTATTTGGGGAGTCTGGGTTGTCCAAAATTGAGTTTCCATTTCCGCCGTCGGGGATTCTCCCGAATTGGCATGGGACACTCCCTAGTGTCCAGACGACCCTGGAATCTCCCGGAATATTCCCAGGGGTTCCAACTATAGTAAACGTCGGGTCGGTCACTTCTCGGTTCCGGCAGGTTCGTTATACGGTAAACTGCCGAAACTAGTTTAAAACAAAGTGTTTTTAATTCCGTAAATTCCCCTTTCATACATAAGTTTGATAAAAATCTAAAAAATTTTATACAATTCAGAAAAAATATATAGATTATGAGAAAAATAATTCGAGAATTTATTTAGCCATTTTAACACCTCCATTAAATTATTTGTAAAACAGTATTTAACCGAATAATTTACATTGCTTATCATTCGATGTCTAAAACTTCTCATATTATTCCAAAAAGTCCCTTATATGACTAGGAACTCCCTGTAAAAATTTGGGATGTTTCCGATTTTGTTTCGGTGTGTTTCCGGCTACCGAAAACTCAAAAAAACGTGGATTTTTAATCCAAATCAAAATTCAACCAATGGACTCCCAAACTTCCCAGAACATTCCCTACATGTTCCTTAGTGTTCATGTACATTTTGGTGATTTATAGACTCCTTTTGGTATTTTTCCCGAATTACTATTGGTAAAACAGTCAAAAGTTCACCAAAAATCATAAAAAACTCCAAAAATTCTAAACTTTTAGGTGGACATTCCTATCAGTACCCTACATCACCACACTGATTTTTAGCTTAATCCAAGCATCACGGACCAAGTTATAGTCCAAACAGCCTAAGCTAGTTTAAGGTTTCGGGTGGTATACCTAGCGCAAGCTCCGTTCCCGTGCGTTTCTCTCGAGTCTAGAAGTACGTGGGTGCTATATTAGTACCTAAACAGCAAGCACAATCCAAACAGGCCATAACCCATGTCAATCAAGCCTTGTTTCACTGTTTTTCGGTTAATCACTTTGTTATTCGCTTTTGGTCGATTAGGGTCGATTAGGGTATCAAAAGCCGAAGTTTTGTGATCTTGGCTATCATATAACATCAGGGAATCCTGAGGTGTTCTTATTCAGCCAAGAACCATGTTTAAATCATCCATTAATATGGATTAAAAAGAGTTTTCATGGTCTAGTTCATGCTTATACAAGAAATCTTCATCAAAACCATATAAAACCTGAATGATACCTTTGATTTGGCTGAAATAGATGATAATCAGCTGTGTTTTAGTGGATTATGAACAGATTTTGGGTGAAAATGAAGAAGAAAAATAAAATAAAATAAAATAAATATATAATAAGGGGGCGGTCGCAAGGTGGGGTGCCCCTACCCCACCCCCTGCTTTGTCGTGCTTCGTTTTTCGCGTTAAAAAGATGATGTTTGTCTTCGTTATTGCGTTTAGGTTCGTTTTCGGGTCCCCGATTTGCGAAACGGGCTCCTTTTTTCGTGTTTTTAGTTTTAAAAGACTCGGTTTTAAAAACCATGAATAACCGTCTCGAAACCCGACCCCGGTTATGTTTTAATCATAATAGCCTTGTATTAGGGTAGTTTAAGTGTTTTTAGGCTTGATTGACCGTTCCTTGCATGTTTGGTTGCCTTTTGTTGTTCTCAAAACGAAGGCGTTTCCCTAACCGGGAAACTGCCTCATTTTGCTTGCCCGAGCTCCGATTTGCTTCAAGTCTTATGTCATGGTCTAAGGCACATAACTAAGATATTCCATGAACTCAGAATCTTAAATAGCCCTACCGATGTCCTAATAATCATCGTCAAATGTTTAATGCGGTGTTAAACGGAAAGCTCCCGTTTAACACGTTTTCAAAGGCTAAGGACAACACCGTTGGCCCTTATTAGTGTTATGTTAACCATGACGTGGTCTCGAATTCCTCCGAGACATAACAGATATCATTTAATCTAGCACACAAGTCACACATGTTTTTAGGGTTTTCGCACAATCATTGTTTTAAGCATGCTTAAAGTTTTAGACCGATTATGGTGTACCTGGTTTCGTCCTGGGTATCACACGAGCGGTCTTGACCACCGCTTTGACTTTCGAATCCGACCCGTTTGTGTAACACCCCGAAAATATAGATTTTATTATTATAATTAAATATCAGATATGGTTAAGATGGAATAACTAAGGATAAATAACCTAGTAAATCATAAGTCTTGAAATAATAAGAAAAACTTGGTTAAAATACCCTTTATAAAAAGTGAACAAGTGAGGGGACTAAACTTGACAAAAATTGAAAATGGTTTTATTTAATTAAAACAAAACACCAAAACACACACTTCAATGTGTGTTCTGGTCGACATTTCCCACAGGAGCCAAGGAGTTCTTGAGCTCAAACCCTAATCAGTATAATTTCATCAAATTGAAAGGGCAAATCAAGTCCAAATTGAAATCTAAGCTCAAGTTAGTGTCACCTCCATGAAGGGATCATAAGGTATGTCAAATTTCATTATTTAGTTCCATCTTGAATTCTTGGTGAACATATGAAATCTAAATTTTGGCTTGCATGATTGATGATTGGATGAGATTGGAATGAAATCATGTCTAGGAGCAAACCCTAGTCAATAATTTGTTGAATTTGTGTTCATAAATATGAGATTCATAATCACCCACTTAGGTGTTAAATTGGTTTTGTAGAATGAAGAAGAACACTAGAATTTTGGTCCTAAATTAGGTGTTATTTGAACTCCATGAAGTAAGTCTAGAATGTTGATGTAAGAACTAGACATATGAACTTGTGAAAGATGTTTAATTTTGGCTAAATAACTAGTTATGAAACTTGATTGTTGATTCGTAAAATTATGCCCTTTAGGTGTTTGTTGAAATGCTTAAAAGAAAGCTAAATGTTGAGACTTTGAACAAAAACGCATATTTAAATGTTAAGGCGAATTATGCGTGATACGATATGATTAGAGTTCTAAACGAGTCGTTGATCGAACTCTATAGGCAAGGGAACCGACTCTTCAAGCGGACAAGCCGGAGCGGACGCGCGTTTGAAGGGAAAGCTCTAAAGGTACGTAACTTATAGTTTCGTTACATTATGCATAAACTTGATCGTAGTAATGGTAATGGTGTCGTAGCATTTAAAATTAGTTTGGTATGTCATTGTAGTAACGAAGTCACTCGACAACCAAACGGGTCAAAATAATGGTTAAAATTAGTTTGGTATGTCATCGAAGTGACGAAGTTCACTCGAGAACCAAACGGGTCAAAATAATGGTTAAAATTAGTTTGTTATGTCATCGAAGTGACGAAGTTCACTCGACAACCAAACGGGTCAAAATAATGGTTAAAATTAGTTTGGTATGTCATCGAAGTGACGAAGTTCCCTCGACAACCAAACGGGTCAAAATAATGGTTAAAATTAGTTTGGTATGTCATCGAAGTGACGAAGTTCACTCGACAACCAAACGGGTCAAAATAATGGTTAAAATTAGTTTGGTTTGTCATTGAAGTGACGAAGCTCACTCGACAACCAAACGGGTCAAAATAGAATTTGTAAATCATATAATGTTCCGAGCGATCTGAAATACATCATACACGAATGCACAAACCGGGTAACGGGACCGTAAGATCGCAAGCTTAATATACCCAAACAAGGGGTAAAATATTAAGAAATTAATCCTTACAATAAAATGTGGGGAATACAAAGTTATACAGCTCATAAATGGTAGAGTTCCGTAACCCAGATGAGTTACTTAGTCATATGGGTTATCAGCTAATTTTAAGGCATAACCCAGATGAATTACTTAGTCATATGGGTTATCAGCTAATTTTAAGGCATAACCCAGATGAGTTACTTGGTCATATGGGTTGTCAGATAATTTTAAGACATAACCCAGATGAGTTACTTGGTCATATGGGTTATCAGTGATTCTTAAGTTAACCCAGATGAGTTACTTAGTCATATGGGTTATCAGATAATTTTAAGACATAACCCAGATGAGTTACTTGGTCATATGAATTATCAGTGATTTTTAAGGCATAACCCAGATGAGTTACTTAGTCATATGGGTTATCAGCTAATTTTAAGGCATAACCCAGATGAGTTACTTGGTCATATGGGTTATCAGTGATTCTTAAGGCATAACCAGATTCGATAAATTACGTTTCAAGCATTAATTGACTAATGTTTAATATGATGTTTGATGTTTAGGTAATGGGAATGACTAAATGGATGAAGATCAATCGTATTAGAGAACCAAACACAACTAATGTTCAAGCTTCCACGCTATAATTAATCTTTTGTAAACACTTAACATAATTAGTATGTAGTGATGTTTCTAAAACACTTTTGGAAGTTTTAAATAACTTCAAGTTTTTTTTGGTGTTTTATGGATGGATATATGTTATATTAAAGTATAATATTTTGATTAAAGTATGATTTTAAGGATAATATGATAGGGGTCTTACAGTTTGGTCGATCTTAGGATCTGACCAAACACATATTAGTGAACATAGTTATATAGGGAATAACCCTCTGAGATTATACCTTATGGTCACTTCGTTTGGTTAGTGTTATGTTAAGTCGCTAGTTTGCCTTTATAAATGACCATAATGCCCTTTTTGCGCATAATTCCATCTTAAGCATATGTAACCAACTTTTTGACATATGAACTGATGTTGCAACTTTATTAAAATTATTTAGCATATAATACTTATCATAAGACTAGTTTGACCATCCGAATGCGTCTTTACGCAAATGGCACGTTAAAGTAGCTTAACAGGTCATAACGGGTCAAAAGCACTTAGGAATCGTTCCAAATCAGAATGTTAAGTTTAGTAAACCATTTCTTATGAGTCCCAACACTCATTTAGTTTATAAAATTTCATTCTATCCGATCTCTTGTTTTCAAAGTTTCGACACTAATACATAGTATCCGATACACTAGGAACCATTTCAACACTTGAACTCTTGATTCTTTGAGCTTTGTTATACCAATTGAACAAGACCTACACTCAATCCCACGTGAGTACATAGCTCCCCTCTTTTACGTTTTTCAAATGTTTTGGGGTGATTCATATGTGTAACCGAATTTTCTCAAATGTATGCCATGTATGTGTTTACTAAGTACTTTTTGTGTATTATTTCAATTATGCAAAACACGACGAATAGGGACACGAACCAAATCCTTGTAGGATCTTTCTATCTTTATAGTTAATTCTTGTAGAATATTTGAAGTACAGTCTTAAATCTTCTATCTAAATAGTGAGATTTCTAAGAAGTGCTTTACACGCCGAGGACGATGGTTATTGTTTTTGTGTAAAGTTTGTTGGTGATTTAGATAATGAAACTAGAGTAATACAATAAGAAAATAGTGGATAGACCGCTGGTACTTCCTATATATAAGTGTGCTTATTGTATTACTCTTCGTAGCCTTATCCGAATCACCATTAGGATTTAGGATTTTGTGATTCAATGAGACAAGATGATGTGACCAAACCAAATCCTTAAAGCATCTATCTATCTTCATAGTTAGATTCTTGTAGGATGTTTAAAGTACTAAATGGTAATCCTTTATTTGGATTCTTGGTGTACTTTAATGCGTATGAGACAAGACAAGTGACTAAACCAAATCCGTAAAGTATCTATCTATCTTCATAGTTAGATTCTTGTAGGATGTTTAAAGTACTAAATGGTAGTCCTTTATTTGGATTCTTTGTGTACTTTAATGCGAATAAGACAAGACAATGTGACAAGACAAGTGACTAAACCAAATCCTTAAAGCGTCTACCTATCTTTATAGTAGATTCTTGTAGGATGTTTAAAGTACTAAATGGTAGTCCTTTATTTGGATTCTTGTGTACTTTAATGCGTATGTGACAAGACGATCTGACGAGATGATGATTATGTGGTTATTGTGATTAGTTGTGATTTAGATAACGAAACGAGTGTAATACCATAAGAATATGGTGGATACACCGCTGGTACTTCCTATATATAAGTGTTCTTATTGTATTACTCTTGTAGCGTTATCCGAATCACATTAGGATTTTGTGTTCGATTGTTTCAAAGTACAATATCCAAATCCTTGTAGAACTCTTCATGTTTTTATATGTTAGATTCTTAGAAGGATATCCAAAGTATTATTATAAATCATTGATTTGATTTCTAATAATACTCTCGTGATTATGACCAATTTCAATATTGTTGTTATTAATCCTTGAATGGATTTCTAATAACATACTCACAAGTTTTATGACTGAATTCAATGCGATTACAATGAACAAAGTACAATTTTTCAATGGCATAAAAATTACTTAGTATTAATCATGTTGCCATATACAAAACTCTTTTTGTCACAAGTTTCATAATCAAGGTAATGTATTGCAATACTAAATCTTTTACATTCCTTGGCTTCAAAGAGCCCATTTTCAATAAGACAACTCTCGTAGTTGTCAAAGTATTCAACTCTAAACTTTTTGCCACTAATTTGGCCAACAAAACTATGTACTCGCCAATATTGTTGGTTGATGTCTTTCTTTTCACATATGTTTCAGGGTTGGATTATTCAAGTATGCTGCACATAGGAATGTATCCGGGCTTTAGACTGCTTTAAACAAGACAAATACATGTATTCAATGCGTTGTAAAAAAATGTTTAACAATAATGAAACACTTTAGTACCAGTAGTTGTGAGCAATTTTTAACGTGACTCCCCGATATTTCCGCCGCGTCTTGTTGTATTACGCGATTGGGGTGTTACACTATAGGACTTATACCCCATTCCTGCTTCCTAGGTTTGTTTGGAAGTTTGATTAGGGAATGTCAGAAACCAAGTTTACCCCAAGTAGATTTACCGTCGTGGTAAATTTATAACGTTAGCGAATAAGGTTTGAATGTATTAACAAACGACCACAATGTGTTCATACAAAGTTTTCCAATAAAGCCATAAAGTTTATCTTTTGTTGATTTCATAAACCGAAGTATAGTTTGATATACTACCTATTTCTTATTCATAAACCAAAGTATAGTTTGATATACTACCGATTCTCTTATTCATAAACCAAAGTATAGTTTGATATACTATTGATTCTCTTATTCATAAACCAAAGTATAGTTTGATATACTACCGATTCTCTTATACATAACCAAAGTATATTTTGATATACTATCAATTCAATTATTCATAAACCAAAGTACATTCTGATATACTATAAATTTATTATTTTAAAACCAAAGTATATTTTTGTATACATTACAAAACTTTTTTATCAAAAAGCAAAGTATTTTAGAAACCAAATTTTATCAAGGGTTCATGGCTATTTTGAAATCGTTATCGTTTTCTTTTAACATCCAAAGCCATGAATCTAAATCACAAAACCTATGTTACTCACAGGCATTTTTATGCTGACGTTTTAGTTTCACATATGTTTCAGGTACTATTATGTGATGATTGTTAACGCATGCTACACATAGGATGGACTCGGGCTATAGCTTACTTTAAAACTTGAAAGACAATTGTTTGTATTTTTTTATTTGTTTCAAAACAATTTACTTCATTAATTCAATAATACAAAACTTTAAATACCATGTGTGGTGAAACAATTTCTGTAACGTGACTCCCCGATGTTTCTGCCGTGGTTTGTTGTATTACGCGATCGGGGTGTTACAGATTTGATCATGATATTGATGGAATTTAGGTCTAATTCTTTCAAGGGTTTGTTAAAAGCGTATTTTATGTATTCCTTGAAAAAATTAGTCCATTTTTGACAGTTAATTTCTTGAAAAATGATAAAAATGAGAAGAAATGATTATAAGAGAAGTCTTTGATTGTTGAGTCTTGTTGA
This sequence comes from Scalesia atractyloides, assembly GCA_947069175.1. NCBI lineage: Eukaryota > Viridiplantae > Streptophyta > Magnoliopsida > Asterales > Asteraceae > Scalesia > Scalesia atractyloides. Next base: position 38,313,616 of record CAMTDV010000006.1, read on the forward strand.
TTGTCTTCTAATTTGACCTCTTGGGCTTTGATACCACTTATGAGGATCTGTTATCCAAAGATATCTTTGGTCTAATCTGTAACATAGTCCATAACGCGTGGAATCCGTTTTAGTTAGGTGACAATATAACAAGATTACTTTAGAATCACTGTTTTATTAGTTTTGTTAACGTTCACAATCTGAAACAATCAGGCAAAGTTTCATCGTCTGGTCCGCAAAAACATAATACAGACTCAAAGACCACACACCTATTTATACTACTGGCACCTCCATGCGGACTAGAGTCACTACCTTCGTACGAACTAAACATTAGGCTACCTTCATACGAAGTAAGACTTACCTTGTACGGAGTAACTAATTCGTACAAAGTAACATATTGTCACAGCCTCAATTTCCACTTGCGGAGTTTTACCGCGAGGCGTGTGAACAAACCAGAATCTGAAACACTAGTACGTCGAACGACTCTATATGATTTGATAATACGTTTTCAAAAATCATTTGTCGTAGATTTTATATTGTCTTGATTAGTTACCAATATTTAGCGGAAGCATTAGTTTTTATGGTAGAGCGGAAGCATAAATAAGTAGTGAAGCGGGCGCCAACACAAACGCCAAAACAAATGAAAAACCCAAAACAATATTTGTAAATAAGACTCGATAAAAGATGTCTTGTTCAATGCATGTGCGTGCACCTAGAGCTCCTAGCGTCCTGAGAAACATGTAAAGAAACAAGTGTCAACATTAAAGATGAGTGAGTTCACAGGTTTTCATAAATTCGTTTGTTCGGTTATAGTTTGTTTTCCCCGTTATCCCTAACCCGGGATAACGTGCTGGTTCCATTGTTCCAATCCCGGAATAATAAGTTGTTGCTTCCATTATCCTCAACCCGGGATAATATAGTTGTTGTTTCCATTATTCCAACCCGGAATAATAAGTTGTTGTTTCCATTATCCTCAACCCGGGATAATATAGTTGTTTTCGTAATTAAGTTCAATGTTAACATATATAGGTAGCTAGCCTAAAGTTATGTCACGTAAGAGTTCGCGATCGAAGCTGACTGTTGTGCCTCCGTGTTGCCAGGCCTATCACTGACCATGGCGAAGTTAGGCCGAATTATTCATCCGTTGACCATACCCGGTCGGCTAGCGCGACTAGCTCGGATGGGGCTTGTCGGGCCCAGTAGTACTACTTATAACTCCCCCGCTATTAAACCCAATACTAACGATCCGAGAGATTGACGAGGACTTAAGTGATATAGCTACTTAGTGACCATAACATTACATTAACATTAACTTAGTTACCGAATAGTTATGTGACATTAAATTCGTATAACGTAAAGAGATTGAGTTTGAAGAGTGTATACATGTTTCTCCCCCTGTTGTTAAAAACCGGATAAAGTTAGGGGCCGTGAACTCACCTTTATTTGCTCGGTTAGTGTAGCAAAGAAGTTGTAAAGGATTGGACCGCTAATTGCGTCCTAACAAACCAATTGATTTCAAGTCAGTGTGTGATCACACAATACAAATTCTACACTTAATTTACGCACAAAGTGATACACACAAACAACATATCTAACACTCAAACATGCATGCAAGTATACTCATGTGAACCTAGTGATCAAAACAACTTATCATGAACATAAACCAATCCATGCCACAATTTGGTGCACACAATCACAAGTTATCAAATTTCAGCTTAACACTCATAATTCAGCTGTTTTCTAGGATTTTATAAAATAGTTCCAACGTTCCAAAAATTCCAATATTTTTACAGCAGGTGCCATTTATACTGTAGAAATTTATATAAATTTTCCAAGTCCTAAATCTTTACCATTTAACCATAAATATTAATATACTAGGCTGCAGTCAGATTTATCACTTTCTGACTGCAGTCCACGAAAGAATTTATTTAAAAATCACCGATCGTCCAATTAACAAAATTCCAGTTGGAGTTGCCCGGAAATTTCCATACCTAGTTGCTGTACAAAATTCATGACTCAACTCCCTACTGATTTTAAAATCCAACTCGATAAACAACTAACAAAATTTCAGGATTTTCACAGCTTTAGTTACTGAACTTATTTGGCCCTTTAAAAATATCAAACGACTTCAGAAAATTATGAATCCAGCGCCCTTAGATTCGTTATTCAAATCTCTACGTTCTAGACATCAGAAAATCCGTTTTTCGACAACTAATGACCGAGTTACAGCCAGATGAAGTCGGCTGTAACTATTACTCAGCAACCTGTTTCAGCATATTATTATTATAAGCCGTCCATATTATTAACCTAAGCGATCATGAACCGGTTTCCTAGTCATAGATCAATACTAATAACATATCCATGCAAACCCTAGTTCATACCTCTAGTTTTTACAAACAAACTCAGCCTATACTTTTCAGATTTCAAACAAACATTACTTGCAACCTAGCCTTAACAATCCGAAAACAACACAACCGTTTCATTCAATCATTCAATCCGAAAAACAACAAAATCAACACACATGTAATCGAATATGATCTTGTAACATATGATGAATTCTAACCTTTAATAACTAGGTAAGTAAGCCGAGACTTGGACAAGAATGGATTCGGATGTTCAAGCAAGATCACGACCGAAGGAATGAGATGAACCACTTGCTGTCGCGACCGAGAGATGATGATGGAGTAGGCTGTTTTGTGATCGAGTAGAGGTGAACAATGGCTGATCTCGCGACCGAATGGAGGTGAACAAGGGCTGCCGACGGCTGTTAACTTTTAGGGTTTTGTGTTGTGAATGAATCATGCATGTGGGTTTGTATATATAGCGCAAAGAGAGATGAGGGTTACGGTTTGGATTCGAATTCGTGGCCGAGGAACTTGGGTTGGTTCGGTTTGGGTTTGGGCTTGATCTCGCGGCCAAGGACTTGGGTTGGTTTGGTTTGGGTTTGATCTTGTGGCCGCATAGTTTGAGTTTAAGGTTTCCTAGAGTCACAAGGAGTTCGGTTTGTGTTTGATCTTGCGGCCGAATAGTTTGAGTTTAAGGTTTGGTTCGTGTCGCGGTTCGGTTCGGTTCGTGTACATATTTACCATAATTATTTTATAACTAAAACAATCACACAAACACACATCACGTATTCATTAACTCGTACACGTTTAATACTTAGCATATACTTTATTTGACAAGTATTGCGTTTAAGTTATCCTAAAAACCCGGGATGTCACATTATCCCCATTTGAAAGAATTTTCGTCCCGAAAATTGAGTAAACGCGGTTTAGAATGCAGCGTACCTGTTTAGAGTGCCACGCACAAAGAGTTAGTTCGTTTATGATGGCACGCGAAGTTACAAGAAGTTCCCAAGTGCCATGCACAAAGATTCCCAAGTGCCATGCACAAGGACTTAGTTAACAATGGTACGCGAAAGTATGAGAAATTTCCAGGTTGTCACATCATCCCCATGTTGAAAGAATTTTCGTCCCGAAAATTTACTTGTTGGTATGGGTTAGTTTGCTGCTCAGTTGCGAAGAGGTGTGGGTATTTGCTTTTCATTTGATCCTCTCTTTCCCACGTGAACTCCGGTCCACGCTTAGAGTCCCAACGAACCTTAACGATCGGAATTTTGCTGTGCCTTCGAGTCTTGATCTCACGATCCATGATCTCGATAGGCTGTTCCACGAAGTGTAGTTGTTCATCCACTTGGATCTCATCCAATGGAATGACTAGAGTTTCATCTGATAGACACTTCTTTAGATTTGACACGTGAAATACGTTGTGAACTCCACTGAGTTCGGCAGGAAGGTCTAATTGATAAGCTACAGGTCCAATACGTTTCAAGATTACAAACGGGCCTACGTACCGTGGGTTAAGTTTGCCCCGTTTTCCAAAGCGGATTACCCCCTTCCAGGGTGACACCTTTAGTAGGACGCGGTCGCCTACTTGAAATTCGAGCGGTTTGCGTCGTTGATCGGCGTAGCTTTTCTGTCGATCTCGTGCCGCCGCCATGCGGTTTCTGATTTGTACAATCTTTTCAGTAGCCTCAAGTATTAACTCAGGGCCTGTGAGTTGACTGTCACCGACTTCTGCCCAACAGACCGGTGATCTGCATTTACGACCGTATAATGCCTCAAACGGTGCTGCCGAAATACTCGTATGATAGCTGTTGTTATATGAGAATTCTACTAGAGGCAGGTGGATTTCCCAACTATTTCCAAAGTCTATGACGCATGCCCTAAGCATGTCTTCCAAGGTTTGTATGGTCCTTTCGCTTTGACCATTAGTCTGAGGGTGATAGGCTGTGCTCATATCCAAGCGTGTTCCCAACGCTTTCTGGAGTGACTGCCAGAAGTTGGACGTGAAGCGAGCATCTCAGTCTGAGATGATGGATGTTGGCACTCCGTGCCGAGAAACTACTTCCTTAATGTAGATGCGAGTCAACTTCTCCATCTTATCTGTTTCTTTAATAGCTAGGAAGTGTGCAGACTTAGTTAAACGATCCACAATTACCCAGATGGTATCGCAACCACCCAAAGTTCGCGGGAGTTTAGTGATGAAATCCATTGAAATCTGATCCCATTTCCACACTGGGATCTCAGGTTGTTGGAGTAGCCCCGATGGCTTTTGATACTCTACCTTGACTTTTGCACAAGTCAAACACTTGCTCACGTAGGTGGCTATATCGGCTTTCATGTTGGGCCACCAATACGCAGCTTTAAGGTCTTGATACATCTTATCCGAACCCGGATGGACAGAGTATCGGGATTTGTGAGCTTCACCCATGACTAGCTCTCTGAGGTTTCCGTGAAGAAGTGCCTCACTGATGAGAATCTTCATATTCCACTGGAGGATATTCAGATTGATGAATCCATGCATTTTATTGAAAGACCAGTGGAGATTATGGACTATGGAGAAAAGCGTCTACGACGAAGTCGCATTCCTATTGTTAGGGTACGCTGGGAGTCGAAACGGGGACCTGAGTTTACTTGGGAACGTGAAGACTCAATGCGTGAAAAATACCCTCATCTTTTCCCTACTACTTCAACTATTTAAATTTCGGGACGAAATTCCTAAAAGTAGGGGATACTGTAACATTTGTAAAAATCGGGTCTCCAAAACCCGCTCCGTTTTGTAATCTTGTACCAAGTTATGGAATTTCATTAATTAATCATGATTATTTTGGGTTTAAACATTACATAATTAATAAATAAACTAAACCATAAAAATTATATTTGATAAAAAGTTAAAATAAAAAAAAATAAAAAAAACATTGTAGCTGACCGGACTCGAACCCGGGTCAGCTGAAGCAATCCAACAACTTATCATTCCGTCCCCAAACCACTCCGCCACCAAGTGTTTTCTGTTAATCTTAGGAAAACAATTGGGTTTTATACGCAAACTCGAATTAACAGTTAATGATATCTGAATAACGGAAATCGGTAAACCGAATCGCCAAATCAGTTCAAGTTCGTTTAGCTAGCTTATAACCGATGAATATCGGTTTCTAATTAAGTCCAAATTGAATGAACTTAAAGTTTCGGTTTTTGAAACCGAAAAGTTATCAAACTCCGAATAATTCAAGTTCCAATCATTTGTGCGATTCAGAACTGTCACAACAACACTCCATTTCCTTTTCGTCGCGTTTTCAAGTCAATTGAGCACAAAAAACTGTTCGCCGGAATTCTCTGCAGAACTCGCCGGAAAACCGTGTTCAACACAAACCGGTAAGATTTTCCTCCTTTGCGGTTTCAATCTATTGTTAGGACTCTACTAACATTAATCCATCACTCAAAATCAGTCACAGAAGACTTTGCTGGATTTTCTGGGTTCGCCGGAGAAATTCTGGAATTTGCCGGAAACTCGCTAGTTAACGGTAAACACATTCAATCGTGCTAATAATCCATGTTCTCTGGTTCAATTCAAATTAACTCTTAATTCTGTTGATAGACTCTCTCAACCGGAGGTTCAAAAACAGAGCTATCTGATTTTCGCCGGACTCCTTAAAGAAGACGACTGTCCGGTATTTCCTTTCCCCAAACTGTTCGGTTTTGTACATTCAAGCTAGTAGTCATGTTATTTAAGTAGTTAAATCATGAACCAGTTGTTTGAGTAAAGTCGGTAATTGTAGTGAAGAAGACGAACTTAAAAACGGGATAAGAGTAAATAAAATTCGGATAATAAACGGGTTAGACACACAGTCCAGCGGTGGACTGTGTGCAAAGTTTATATACAAGTCCCGAGTTCGATCCTTACTACACACACGCTCTACGTAATAACATTTCTTTTTATTTATGAACTAACCGGGTTAGAGCGAGTAGTTGTTAAGTATAATATAAATCAAGAATATAACCGGGTTAGACACACAGTCCAGCGGTGGACTGTGTGCAAAATAAACTTCACGTCGCGCGTTCGAGTCCCGTCACAAGCACCGGTCCATGAGATTAAAACGTTTTGCAAAATAAAGGAATTTTCGGTAAATTCGAATAAGTATATAAATATAATTAAAACTGGGTTTCTAAGGGTTAGTCACGTAGCTCAGTTGGTAGAGCTACGTGCGCGTGAACGGAAGGTCACCGGTTCGAATCCCGCTTGGCGCAAATATTTACCGCTGGACCGGAACGGTCAACGGTCAAACAGTAAAAAAAATAATATTTTTTTAAATATTTATTTGTTTATTTTAATTTAAAAATCAATTAAAAATACTTAAAAATAACATTTTTAAAGATAGAAAATAGCCATAAACTCACAAAAATATATCTAAAAATCCCATTAAAATCCTAATAAAATCTATCCATTTAATATATCTTTCCATTATTATTTAGGTTAGTATTCCTCGTCGACTCGCTCGTCTAAATCGTGCACATCTCACCATCTCCAATCCAACGCACCCAATGTGAGTGAACCCTTCAAATTCCCCGTTTTAATCACGTTTTTGGGGTGTATCATGTGTCTTGTTCATTTACATATTATAACCAAGTTATTGTGCATATATCATATCATGACATGTGTATTAGTTTGTTGCTGTTAAGTAGTTATTATTGTTTGCAAATTATTATTTCAGTACATGCAATTGCCGAGGCCGTAGCTCCCCATCCATCGAGGTTGAGTTTGATCCCCATTTTATTATGCGGTTGATCAGGGCGTGCCCGCACGATCGGCTCCGTTTGATTGAGCCTTGATCGGTCATTTCATTTTACATTTCAATACATGCAATACGCTCGGCTCCGTTTGATTGAGCCTTGAGTGCACAGTTCAATTTACATTTCCAGTTCATGCAATACGTTCGGCTCCGTTTGATTGAGCCTTGAGCGCACAGTTCAATTTACATTTCCAGTTCATGCAATACGATCGGCTCCGTTTGATTGAGCCTTGATCGCACAGTTCATTTATGTTAATTATTATATGATGTTGGTATGTTCATGTATGCTATCGATTGTTGATGTATGTTATAATTGTAACTGATGTTTTGCCAATGTTTGATTTCATACATGTGCTCTTTTATGATTATGCACAATATTTTATTGATAAACTAACCAGAAAATCATTATCAAATGTTTATCTATAAGGTTCACTCGCCAACTTATGTTGACCTAAAAACCTCCCATTTTACACATGATACAGGTGAACCAGCAGCAGCTAGGAACACATAGGACCTGGATTAGAAGAAATAAAACGATTTAGTATTTGGATTATTATGTTTGGTTATTTTCCTTTGTAATGAATGGACATGTTTGGATATTTGAGAAATGTAACTTTGATTTCATTAATTATGAAACATAATAGTAAATGTCATGTGCTTTGGTGATAACCCAATTATGCCCCGACTCTTATTTCCGCTGCGGGTCGGGGTGTGACAGATTGGTATCAGAGCAATGACTATAGGGATATAGGATAGGTTATTAGACCCTTAGAGCCTATACTATAGTCGATTAGAAACTTATAAGAATTTTGTGTGTTATATGCCAAATTTCATGATGTTTATATGTTTATGTTAAATGTTACATTTGATATTGTTCAAGCATGTTCATAAGTATGTATTATCAAATAATGCCTATCATGAAATCGTATGATCATAACATATCACATCCATGCAAGCACACACCACATCATGATTGATTTTACAATGATTTTCGTGTTTTCAAATCTCATCAAAGTGAGTTTTCATGACGGGCATGTAGTAACTGGAAGGGTACTAGTACCGGTAGTCGGAACGTCCTGTCTAGGCTGGCATTCGTATAAATCCAAAATAAAGGACCAGTTTTGCCTACCTGGGGACTAACGATGAGAGTACGAAATACCTATTAGGCCAAAGCATGCTATACCAAACGTCGTGAGAGCTAATCCCACTTTGAGTTGTCATTGTGTCTACACCTGGACACGTTCCGACCAAACATCTCATGAACATATTTTGTGGTTAGCATTCGGGGGATGCGAGTGTTAAATTGCCAATACTAATGTGAATCCTACCAAGCCAATAGCCATGGGGGCCCACATGACTATATAGGTGAAGGTATGGGGGACATTTGAGGCCCAACATGAGCGAACCCAAGACATCCTTTGGATGTAGTTGCATTATTGATATTTATGTTATTTTCATTTTCTTAAAGACACATGACACCTAAAAAGATACCATAAACTCACAATCTTCTCATTTTATGATCCTGTAGATGTCGTCTAGACCGCATCGAAGAAGTAGGAAATCGGAAAAGTCTCGGGAACGTTTGGCCACTCATATCGCGAATCAAATGGCCACGATATTACCTGACATCGTGTACAAGTACAACAAGCCCTTGCTGCAAATCCTACTAACCCTCCTCAACAACAGGACCAGATCATCAACAACCCTCCTACCATCAAATGCTCTTACAAACATTTTAAGTCCTGTGATCCTCCAAAATTCGAAGGGACTGAGGGAGTCACTGCTCTCCTACATTGGTTCGAGGAGATGGAAAACGTTTTCTTAAACTGCGATTGTCCTGAGGATCGCAAAGTTCGTTATGCCACCGGGAGACTACTTGGGGTAGCTCTCACTTGGTGGAATACTGAGAAAGGAAAGTGGGGAACGGATGATGCGATGGCCTTAACTTGGGAGGAGTTAAGGGAAATCATGACTAGGCGATTCTGTCCTAGAAGTGAAATTAAGAAATTGGAAGATGAATTTCATGCTTTGAAGCAAAAAGATGGTGATCACTCTACTTACAACAAAAGGTTCTTGGAGTTGAACCAAATGGTTCCAAACTTATTCACTCCAACCTACCGTCTGATCGAACATTACATTCGAGGACTTCCCTCGAAAATCCAAGATTCGGTCCTCAGCGTTTCACCGGTAACACTCGAAGCTGCCATGGAGTTGGCAACAGAACTGACCGAAAACCGAATTCGCAATGGAAGGTTCAAAGAGAAAAGAAGAAAACCCCTGCTGAGGGACAAACCTCAAACCACCACACTTCTTCCTCTAAATTTGCTAACAAGAGGAAGCGTAACACCAGGAACTTTGCAGTCACCCAAACCAACACCCCTGTTCCTGCTGCACCCATCACTCAAGCCACTCCTCCACCCGTGCCATACAGAAAACCGTACACAGGGCCACTACCAAAATGTAACCGTTGTCAGTATCACCACTCCCCTGACTATCCTTGCCAATACTGTACCGGCTGCGGTCGCGCCGGACACACTGTTCAAAACTGCCGCACGCTTCAACGAACAAACCGCCATCAACCTATAACCCAAACCCACCAACAATTAATGGGTCAAGCCCAACAACAACAACCATTTCCACCCACTCAACATTTAGCCCAAACATACTATCAACCCAACTATCCTATGGGCCAACCTATGCGGGCTTGTTTCAATTGCGGTGATCCAAGTCATTTCAGGAACACATGTCCAAGGCTGGTCAATATTATTCATGCTCAGGCCCAAGCCAACCCTGTGAATCAACAAACCAAGCTCCTCCACCTGCTAGAGGAAGGGCTTTCAATATTAACGCAAATCAGGCCAGAGCTGACGGCAATGTGGTCAACGGTACGTTTCTTATAAATGGTAGATATGCCTCTATGTTATTTGATACTGGTGCGGATAGAAGTTTCGTGTCATTAGAATTTGAACCTATTTTAAGTAAAAATCGGGATAAGCTCGCGGAATCCATAACGGTGGAAGTTGCGGACGGAAAACCAGTTTCATTAGACTCTATTTTACGCAACTGTACGCTCACCCTAAACGACCACGATTTCTCAGTCGATCTCATTCCTATGAAGCTGGGAAGTTTCGACATCATAATCGGAATGGATTGGCTCAGTCAGCATCATGCGGAAGTTGTATGTCGTGAGAAATTTATTCGTATTCCTCTTTCAAACGGTCAGACTCTACGAATTATTGGAGAAACCTCGGCGAAAGGGCTCAAATTAATGTCTTGTCTTCAAGCTCAAAAATACCTTCGCAAGAATTATGTCGCGTTTTTAGCCCATATCATCAAGAAGGGGACCTCAGAAAAGAAACTTGAAGATATCCCTGTTGTAAAAGATTTTCCACAAGTTTTTCCTGACGACATTTCAGGACTTCCTCCAATCAGAGATGTCGAATTCCGTATCGATCTTATACCTGGTGCTACACCAGTGGCAAAATCTCCATATAGGTTAGCCCCCTCTGAAATGCAAGAGCTAGCCAGTCAATTGCAAGAGTTGACTGACAAGGGATTTATACGCCCCAGCTCATCGCCTTGGGGTGCACCTGTACTTTTTGTAAAGAAGAAGGATGGATCTTTTCGCATGTGCATCGACTACAGAGAGCTCAACAAGTTAACTATCAAAAATCGATATCCTTTACCTCGCATAGATGACCTTCTTGACCAACTACAAGGTGCCAGTTGTTTTTCGAAATCGACCTTCGATCTGGCTATCATCAGCTTAGAGTGCATGAAGAAGACGTCCCTAAAACTGCTTTTCGAACTCGATATGGTCACTATGAATTCATGGTTATGCCGTTTGGATTAACCAATGCACCAGCTGTTTTCATGGACCTAATGAATAGAGTCTGCAAACCTTACCTTGATCAATTTGTTATTGTATTCATCGACGATATTCTTATCTATTCAAAATCTAAAGCTGATCATGAGCGTCATCTGCGACTTGTACTTGCACTTCTAGAAAAGGAAAAGCTTTATGCCAAGTTCTCTAAATGTGAATTCTGGTTAAAAGAGGTGCAATTTCTCGGGCATGTAGTCAATGACAAAGGAATACATGTGGACCCATCAAAGATCAAAGCAGTTCAAGAATGGCAAGCTCCACGAACACCAACTGAAGTAAGGTCTTTTCTTGGACTAGCTGGCTATTATCGTCGGTTCATTTCAAACTTCTCTCGCATTGCTGTGCCACTCACGGCTTTAACCCATAAAGGGAAACCATTTGTATGAGGACCCAAGCAAGAAGAAGCTTTTCAAACTCTCAAGCAAAAACTTTGTGATGCACCAATCCTCACACTTCCTGAAGGTTGTGATGATTTTGTGGTCTATTGCGACGCGTCAGGCAAGGATTAGGTTGCGTTCTCATGCAAAGAGGAAAAGTCATAGCTTATGCCTCAAGGCAACTCAAGACACACGAAAAGAACTACACCACTCATGACCTTGAACTTGGAGCCGTTGTATTCGCTCTTAGGATATGGAGACATTATCTCTATGGTACGAAGTGTGAAATATACACTGACCACAAGAGTCTTCAACATATCTTCAATCAGAAAGAATTAAATATGAGGCAACGAAGATGGGTCGAACTCCTAAATGATTACGACTGTGAAATCAGATACCACCCTGGTAAAGCAAATGTGGTGGCTGATGAACTTAGTCGAAAGGGTTATGCGAACTCCATTCATCTTCTATGTTCGCAAATTATAACCAATATTAAGGATCAAATTCGAGAAGCTCAACACGTTTTAACAGAGGAAGATGTACAAAAAGAGATGTCCTGTGGAGCCGAGCTAAAACTTGAAACTAAATCTGATGGTATTTTGTATTACCTAGATCGTATATGGATTCCTAACCACATCAATCTTCGTGAAACACTCATGCATGAAGCTCATAAGACGCGATATTCTATACACCCAGGAGCCGATAAGATGTATCAAGACCTACGGTACACCTATTGGTGGCCTGGAATGAAGAAAGATATTGCCGTTTTCGTTTCCAAGTGTCTCACATGTTCTAAGGTGAAGGCTGAACACCAAAGACCCTCAGGACTTCTAGTCCAACCAGAAATACCTGTATGGAAGTGGGAAAATATAACCATGGATTTCATTACCGGGTTACCTCGCACTTCTAGTGGGTATGACACTATATGGGTGGTTATAGACCGACTTACAAAATCAGCTCACTTTATCCCTATTCGAGAAGATTTCAAGAACGAAAAGCTTGCTCGTATTTATATCAACGAAATCGTCAGCCGACATGGAGTTCCATTAAGTATTATTTCTGATCGTGATGGCCGTTTCACCTCACGAACATGGCAAGCAGTACAATCCGCTATGGGCACTCGACTAGATCTCAGTACCGCCTATCATCCTCAAACTGATGGACAGTCTGAGCGCACCATTCAAACCCTTGAGGACATGCTTAGAGCATGTGTCATAGACTTCAAGGGAAATTGGGACGCCCACCTACCGTTAGTCGAATTTTCGTACAACAACAGTTATCATTCTAGCATCGGCATGGCACCTTTTGAAGCTTTATATGGTCGGAAGTGCCGATCTCCTGTTTGTTGGCACGAAATTGGGGAAGCACAAATTACTGGTCCAGAATTGATCCAAGAAACCACAGATAAGATTCATCAAATCCGAAACAATCTTCTAGCGGCTCAAAGTCGTCAAAAGAGTTACGCAGATAAACGACGGAAGCCCTTGGAGTTTAGTGTTGGTGATCATGTGCTTTTAAAAGTATCACCGTGGAAGGGAGTAGTTCATTTTGGTCAAAAGGGAAAGCTCGCACCACGTTACGTAGGACCTTTCAAAATACTCGAAAGAGTAGGTCCTGTAGCATACAAGCTTGACCTACCAGAAGAACTCGACAGGATTCATCCCATATTCCACGTGTCGAACTTGAAGAAGTGCCTCACTGATGAGAATCTTCATATTCCACTGGAGGATATTCAGATTGATGAATCCATGCATTTTATTGAAAGACCAGTGGAGATTATGGACTATGGAGAAAAGCGTCTACGACGAAGTCGCATTCCTATTGTTAGGGTACGCTGGGAGTCGAAACGGGGACCTGAGTTTACTTGGGAACGTGAAGACTCAATGCGTGAAAAATACCCTCATCTTTTCCCTACTACTTCAACTGTTTAAATTTCGGGACGAAATTCCTAAAAGTAGGGGATACTGTAACATTTGTAAAAATCGGGTCTCCAAAACCCGCTCCGTGTTGTAATCTTGTACCAAGTTATGGAATTTCATTAATTAATCATGATTATTTTGGGTTTAAACATTACATAATTAATAAATAAACTAAACCATAAAAATTATATTTGATAAAAAGTTAAAATAAAATAAAAAAAAACATTGTAGCTGACCGGACTCGAACCCGGGTCAGCTGAAGCAATCCAACAACTTATCATTCCGTCCCCAAACCACTCCGTCACCAAGTGTTTTCTGTTAATCTTAGGAAAACAATTGGGTTTTATACGCAAACTCGAATTAACAGTTAATGATATCTGAATAACGGAAATCGGTAAACCGAATCGCCAAATCAGTTCAAGTTCGTTTAGCTAGCTTATAACCGATGAATATCGGTTTCTAATTAAGTCCAAATTGAATGAACTTAAAGTTTCGGTTTTTGAAACCGAAAAGTTATCAAACTCCGAATAATTCAAGTTCCAATCATTTGTGCGATTCAGAACTGTCACAACAACACTCCATTTCCTTTTCGTCGCGTTTTCAAGTCAATTGAGCACAAAAAACTGTTCGCCGGAATTCTCTGCAGAACTCGCCGGAAAACCGTGTTCAACACAAACCGGTAAGATTTTCCTCCTTTGCGGTTTCAATCTATTGTTAGGACTCTACTAACATTAATCCATCACTCAAAATCAGTCACAGAAGACTTTGCTGGATTTTCTGGGTTCGCCGGAGAAATTCTGGAATTTGCCGGAAACTCGCTAGTTAACGGTAAACACATTCAATCGTGCTAATAATCCATGTTCTCTGGTTCAATTTCAAATCTAACTCCTTAATTCTGTTGATAGACTCTCTCAACCGGAGGTTCAAAAACAGAGCTATCTGATTTTCGCCGGACTCCTTAAAGAAGACGACCTGTCCGGTATTTCCTTTCCCCAAACTGTTCGGTTTTGTACATTCAAGCTAGTAGTCATGTTATTTAAGTAGTTAAATCATGAACCAGTTGTTTGAGTAAAGTCGGTAATTGTAGTGAAGAAGACGAACTTAAAAACGGGATAAGAGTAAATAAAATTCGGATAATAAACGGGTTAGACACACAGTCCAGCGGTGGACTGTGTGCAAAGTTTATATACAAGTCCCGAGTTCGATCCTTACTACACACACGCTCTACGTAATAACATTTCTTTTTATTTATGAACTAACCGGGTTAGAGCGATTAGTTGTTAAGTATAATATAAATCAAGAATATAACCGGGTTAGACACACAGTCCAGCGGTGGACTGTGTGCAAAATAAACTTCACGTCGCGCGTTCGAGTCCCGTCACAAGCACCGTCCATGAGATTAAAACGTTTTGCAAAATAAAGGAATTTTCGGTAAATTCGAATAAGTATATAAATATAATTAAAACTGGGTTTCTAACGGGTTAGTCACGTAGCTCAGTTGGTAGAGCTACGTGCGCGTGAACGGAAGGTCACCGGTTCGAATCCCGCTTGGCGCAAATATTTACCGCTGACCGAACCGGTCAACGGTCAAACAGTAAAAAAAATAATATTTTTTTAAATATTTATTTGTTTATTTTAATTTAAAAATCAATTAAAAATACTTAAAAATAACATTTTTAAAGATAGAAAATAGCCATAAACTCACAAAAATATATCTAAAAATCCCATTAAAATCCTTAATAAAATCTATCCATTTAATATATCTTTCCATTATTATTTAGGTTAGTATTCCTCGTCGACTCGCTCGTCTAAATCGTGCACATCTCACCATCTCCAATCCAACGCACCCAATGTGAGTGAACCCTTCAAATTCCCCGTTTTAATCACGTTTTTGGGGTGTATCATGTGTCTTGTTCATTTACATATTATAACCAAGTTATTGTGCATATATCATATCATGACATGTGTATTAGTTTGTTGCTGTTAAGTAGTTATTATTGTTTGCAAATTATTATTTCAGTACATGCAATTGCCGAGGCCGTAGCTCCCCATCCATCGAGTTGAGTTTGATCCCCATTTTATTATGCGGTTGATCAGGGCGTGCCCGCACGATCGGCTCCGTTTGATTGAGCCTTGATCGGTCATTTCATTTTACATTTCAATACATGCAATACGCTCGGCTCCGTTTGATTGAGCCTTGAGTGCACAGTTCAATTTACATTTCCAGTTCATGCAATACGTTCGGCTCCGTTTGATTGAGCCTTGAGCGCACAGTTCAATTTACATTTCCAGTTCATGCAATACGATCGGCTCCGTTTGATTGAGCCTTGATCGCACAGTTCATTTATGTTAATTATTATATGATGTTGGTATGTTCATGTATGCTATCGATTGTTGATGTATGTTATAATTGTAACTGATGTTTTGCCAATGTTTGATTTCATACATGTGCTCTTTTATGATTATGCACAATATTTTATTGATAAACTAACCAGAAAATCATTATCAAATGTTTATCTATAAGGTTCACTCGCCAACTTATGTTGACCCAAAAACCTCCCATTTTACACATGATACAGGTGAACCAGCAGCAGCTAGGAACACATAGGACCTGGATTAGAAGAAATAAAACGATTTAGTATTTGGATTATTATGTTTGGTTATTTTCCTTTGTAATGAATGGACATGTTTGGATGTTTGAGAAATGTAACTTTGATTTCATTTAATTATGAAACATAATAGTAAATGTCATGTGCTTTGGTGATAACCGAATTATGCCCCGACTCTTATTTCCGCTGCAGGTCGGGGTGTGACATTACTTCCCAATCGCGTTCCATTTTTCCCACCGATTCGGCCTTGATGTTTTCCTCCTTAACTGCTTCTAACTGGGCGTCGCGTATTTGTTCGGTAGCCCCGAATGAATAGTGAGTTGTAATGCTCGTACACGACGAGGTTTCAAGTGTTCCTTCCTACTGAGGGCATCGGCTACCACGTTAGCTTTACCCGGGTGATACCGAATGGCACACTCATAATCGTTCAAGAGTTCGACCCAGCGACGCTGTCGCATGTTCAACTCCTTCTGATCAAAGATGTGTTGGAGGCTCTTGTGGTCTGTAAAGATTGTGCACTTCGTTCCATAGAGGTAGTGTCTCCAAATCTTAAGTACAAACACTACTGCTCCCAATTCCAGGTCATGCGTCGTGTAGTTTTTTCTCGTGAACCTTCAGTTATCACGACGCATACGCGATGACCTTATCGCGTTGCATGAGTACGCGTCCCAATCCCTGAATGAAAGCATCACAATATACTACAAAGTCAGCTGTCCCTTTCGGCAAGGACAGAATGGGTGCACTGCAAAGTTTCTGCTTCAGCAATTGAAATGCTGCTTCTTGCATACTTGATGCCTTTCTGGG
Organism: Scalesia atractyloides; assembly: GCA_947069175.1. Taxonomy (NCBI): domain Eukaryota; kingdom Viridiplantae; phylum Streptophyta; class Magnoliopsida; order Asterales; family Asteraceae; genus Scalesia; species Scalesia atractyloides. Next base: position 38,330,319 of record CAMTDV010000006.1, read on the forward strand.
TGAGGGTAGTAAGCGGTTGTGCGATCTTTGAGAATCCCTCGATGAAACGTCTGTAGTAACCAGCCAATCCCAAAAATTGGCGGATCTCCGTCGGTGTCTTGGGTGCTTCCCAGTTTTTGATGGCTTCAATCTTGGCAGGGTCTACGTGGATACCCTTTTCATTCACAATATGCCCGAGAAACTGAACTTCCCGAATCCAGAAATCACACTTCGAAAGCTTGGCATATAGCTTTTCTTGTTGGAGTAATCCTAGCAGTAATCGTATATGTTCAGCATGTTCTTCTTCACTTTTGGAGTAGATGAGTATGTCATCGATGAACACAATGACAAATTTGTCGAGGTATGGTTTACACACGCGGTTCATGAGGTCCATGAACACCGCAGGTGCGTTGGTGAGACCGAAGGGCATGACTAAGAACTCATAATGGCCATACCGAGTACGAAATGCCGTCTTAGCGATGTCCTCCTCCCTGACGCGTAGCTGGTGGTAACCGGACCGTAAATCAATCTTAGAGTAGTAACTTGACCCTTGAAGTTGGTCGAAGAGATCGTCGATGCGAGGTAACGGGTATCGGTTCTTGACAGTAACCTTGTTGACTTCCCTGTAGTCGATGCACATGCGGAAAGTCCCGTCCTTCTTCTTGACAAAAAGGACTGGAGCTCTCCATGGCGAAACGCTTGGTCGGATAAATCTTTTTTCTAATAGCTCCTGAAGTTGGGTAGACAGCTCCTGCAGCTCGGCTGGAGCTAGGCGGTATGGAGCCTTGGCGATAGGAGTTGCTTTGTTCGCCAATTCAATTTCAAACTCCAATTGTTGATGGGGTGGAAGACCAGGTAGTTCTTCTAGGGAATACATCAGAAAAATCACGGACGACAGGGATGTCTTCTATGCGTTTCTCTTCCTTAGGCTGTTCGGAAATCAGAGCGAGTAAAGCGAAGGAGTTCTTCCTCCGAAGATACTTCTGCGCTTGCATGTAAGAGATGATGTTGGTGACGGCGCTTGCCTTATCGCCTTGTACCGTCAGGATTTCATCGTTAGAGAGCGGAATACGAATAGATTTTTCGAAGCAGAGAACTTCAGCCCGGACGTCGGATAGCCAGTCCATTCCGACTACCACGTCAAAACTACCCAGGGTAGTTGTCATCAGATCAATGGTAAAGGTGTGGCCCGCGAGTTTGAGTTGACAGTCGGATACTATATGGGTCACATCTACAGAATTACCATCGGCTAATTCTATAACATAAGGGGTCTCTAATGGTTTAGGCGTGAGATTTAGGTTCCTCCTAAAAGACTCAGATATAAAGCTCCTATCCGCACCCGTATCAAAAAGCACAGAAGCAAAATGTTCATTAAGGGGAAACTTATCGGTGACCACGTTCAAGTCGTTTCTGGCCTCCTGTGCCACCGTTCCCATTATTGTTGTTGTTATTATTGTTGTTGTGGTTGTTTCCACCATTATTGTTGTTGTTACGCAGTTGTGGGCAGTCTCTTCTGAAGTGGGCAGTGCTACCACACTGATAGCATCCCCGGTTAATACCCTGCTGCTGACCCTGGGGTTGATTTTGATTTTGTCGGGACATGATTTCCCCACGACAATCCTTTGCCGCATGTCCCACCTTGCCACATCGTTGGCAGCGATTCCCGGCACAAGGGCCGTGATGATGAAGATTACAGCGATTGCATTGCGGCTTTCGACCTACATAGCCGCCTGCATTCTGGTTATTGTTGTTGTTGGCGGGCTGATTTTGGTGACCCCGGTGGCTGTTGAAATGATTGAACCGTTTCTGGTTCCCCTGTTGCGGCTGAGATGACGAAGACTGTCGAATAGTCGAGTCTTAAACTTTCTTTTGTTATCAGGGGCAACTTCAGTTGTACCCCGTGCTGGCAACTTCTTTTGTTCCACCGCCTTATCGGTGAGTTTGTGCGCCAATCGGATGGCTTGATGTTCAGTTACAGGGTTACTAGCCATTACCATACCCTGAATCTCCGGAACCAGACCCCCAAGATAGAACTCGAGTCTTTTCTCCACAGTGTTGGCCAAATCGGGACACAGAAATACCAAGTCATGATGTTTTGCGGTGTAAGCTTCGATTTCAGATCCCACCATCTTGTGGTTCCATAAGGCTTGCTCCAACTGTTGCACTCTGTCTCGTGGACAGTACTCCTCTTTGATTAGGGCCTTGAACTCGGCCCAGGCCATTGCATTCGCAGCTATAAGTCCACGCGTTTGGACTTGTGCATTCCACCAAGTTAGTGCCCCATCTTCCAGTGTTGAGGCTGCGTACTTGACCTTGTTGGCCTCTAGACAGTTGCACATTTCAAATACTGATTCAGATTTTTCGATCCTGCGGACCAGTCCAATGGTCCTTCTGCCCCCGAGTATTTGCTTGGTTTCGCGTCGAGGAACATCTTGTAGAGGTTAAGACCCCTCCTGCTGCTGGTGGGTTTTGAACACCTGCCAGAGCAGCATTCACGTGTTCTTGGATCATTGCGGCTAATTCTTAAGGCGTCATGTTGAGATTTCCGCGACGTCCAGTTGCCATTTTAGATCTAAGTAGAAAATAAATAGACTGAAGGAAAGTAAACAAAATAAGCGAGACGTGTCAGTCGTCTACATCTCCATCCCCCAAGTCACTGTCGTTGCCGTCATCCTCCGCGGCGTTTCCAGCTTCTACAGCTGGGTCTTCCTCCTCTGGATCCTCTACCGGCATTGGAGGGGCCGGTGCTGGTGCAAGTGCTTGATTTTGCAGTTCCTGAATGTTCCAACTATTTTCCAGGACTCTATCTTCGAGCCAGTCGGCTCTTATCTGCTCAGCACGCAGATCTCTGGCTAAGGGTTACGAGCTATCTTACTCGTATGTTGCTCTTCCTCGAGCGAGTTGGTTTTACCTGTCAGTTGTCGGATCATCCATCCTTGTGCTAGGATGGTTTCCTGCATTCTTTCTAACTGTTTTTGTTGTTTATGTATCATGATTCTAAGTAGGTCAATTCCTACTTCTACAGGGTTAACCGGTTCAATCGGCACAGCAATGGTTGGGCGTGATGACGACTCCTCCCCCAGAGCGAGCCTTTTCCTCGCAGCTGAGCGTGTCTCCACGCCATAAGATGGTAAGGGTTCCACCATAGGTGCCTTTCCTGGCGCTCTTGGTGGCGTAAGTTTGTCGGATGATGATGACGATGAGGATGATGACATTGCCTGTTAGGTCGTGTAGTTAGTTACGAGTTGTTTTCATTTCTTATTATGAAGTCATAATCTATAACACAGTTGTGGTACATCGCATAACAGTTCGGTGCCAAACTACGTCTAGTGTCGTGTATTCAGCTATAGTTTAGGTCTACTTCTAATGCAAACCTGGTTCTCTATAGCTAGTGGCTCTGATACCAATCTGTCACACCCTCAATTTCCACTTGCAGTGTTTTACCGCGAGGCGTGTGAACAAACCAGAATCTGAAACACTAGTACGTCGAACGACTCTATATGATTTGATAATACGTTTTCAAAAATCATTTGTCGTAGATTTTATATAGTCTTGATTGGTTACCAATATTTAGCGGAAGCATTAGTTTTTATGGTAGAGCGGAAGCATAAATAAGTAGTGAAGCGGGCGCCAACACAAACGCCAAAACAAATGAAAAACCCAAAACAATATTTGTAAATAAGACTCGATAAAAGATGTCTTGTTCAATGCATGTGCGTGCACCTAGAGCTCCTAGCGTCCTGAGAAACATGTAAAGAAACAAGTGTCAACATTAAAGATGAGTGAGTTCACAGGTTTTCATAAATTCGTTTGTTCGGTTATAGTTTGTTTTCCCCCGTTATCCCTAACCCGGGATAACGTGCTGGTTCCATTATTCCAATCCCGGAATAATAAGTTGTTGCTTCCATTATCCTCAACCCGGGATAATATAATTGTTGTTTCCATTTTTCCAACCCGGAATAATAAGTTGTTTCCATTATCCTCAACCCGGGATAATATAGTTGTTTTCGTAATTAAGTTCAATGTTAACATATATAGGTAGCTAGCCTAAAGTTATGTCACGTAAGAGTTCGCGATCGAAGCTGACTGTTGTGCCTCCGTGTTGCCAGGCCTATCACTGACCATGGCGAAGTTAGGCCGAATTATTCATCCGTTGACCATACCCGGTCGGCTAGCGCGACTAGCTCGGATGGGGCTTGTCGGGCCCAGTAGTACTACTTATAACTCCCCCGCTATTAAACCCAATACTAACGATCCGAGAGATTGACGAGGACTTAAGTGATATAGCTACTTAGTGACCATAACATTACATTAACATTAACTTAGTTACCGAATAGTTATGTGACGTTAAATTCGTATAACGTAAAGAGATTGAGTTTGAAGAGTGTATACATGTTTCTCCCTGTTGTTTAAAAACGGATAAAGTTAGGGGCCGTGAACTCACCTTTATTTGCTCGGTTAGTGTAGCAAAGAAGTTGTAAAGGATTGGACCGCTAATTGCGTCCTAACAAACCAATTGATTTCAAGTCAGTGTGTGATCACACCAATACAAATTCTACACTTAATTTACGCACAAAGTGATACACACAAACAACATATCTAACACTCAAACATGCATGCAAGTATACTCATGTGAACCTAGTGATCAAAACAACTTATCATGAACATAAACCAATCCATGCCACAATTTGGTGCACACAATCACAAGTTATCAAATTTCAGCTTAACACTCATAATTCAGCTGTTTTCTAGGATTTTTATAAAATAGTTCCAACGTTCCAAAAATTCCAATATTTTTATAGCAGGTGCCATTTATACTGTAGAAATTTATATAAATTTTCCAAGTCCTAAATCTTTACCATTTAACCATAAATATTAATATACTAGGCTGCAGTCAGATTTATCACTTTCTGACTGCAGTCCACGAAAGAATTTATTTAAAAATCACCGATCGTCCAATTAACAAAATTCCAGTTGGAGTTGCCCGGAAATTTCCATACCTAGTTGCTGTACAAAATTCATGACTCAACTCCCTACAGATTTTAAAATCCAACTCGATAAACAACTAACAAAATTTCAGGATTTTCACAGCTTTAGTTACTGAACTTATTTGGCCCTTTAAAAATATCAAACGACTTCAGAAAATTATGAATCCAGCGCCCTTAGATTCGTTATTCAAATCTCTACGTTCTAGACATCAGAAAATCCGTTTTTGACAACTAATGACCGAGTTACAGCCAGATGAAGTCGGCTGTAACTATTACTCAGCAACCTGTTTCAGCATATTATTATTATAAGCCGTCCATATTATTAACCTAAGCGATTTATGAACCGGTTTCCTAGTCATAGATCAATACTAATAACATATCCATGCAAACCCTAGTTCATACCTCTAGTTTTTACAAACAAATTCAGCCTATACTTTTCAGATTTCAAACAAACATTACTTGCAACCTAGCCTTAACAATCCAAAAACAACACAACCGTTTCATTCAATCATTCAATCCGAAAAACAACAAAATCAACACACATGTAATCGAATATGATCTTGTAACATATGATGAATTCTAACCTTTAATAACTAGGTAAGTAAGCCGAGACTTGGACAAGAATGGATTCGGATGTTCAAGCAAGATCACGACCGAAGGAATGAGATGAACCACTTGCTGTCGCGACCGAGAGATGATGATGGAGTAGGCTGTTTTGTGATCGAGTAGAAGTGAACAATGGCTGATCTCGCGACCGAATGGAGGTGAACAAGGGCTGCCGACGGCTGTTAACTTTTAGGGTTTTGTGTTGTGAATGAATCATGCATGTGGGTTTGTATATATAGCGCAAAGAGAGATGAGGGTTACGGTTTGGATTCGAATTCTTGGCCGAGGAACTTGGGTTGGTTCGGTTTGGGTTTGGGCTTGATCTCGCGGCCAAGGACTTGGGTTGGTTTGGTTTGGGTTTGATCTTGTGGCCGCATAGTTTGAGTTTAAGGTTTCCTAGAGTCACAAGGAGTTCGGTTTATGTTTGATCTTGCGGCCGAATAGTTTGAGTTTAAGTTTTGGTTCGTGTCGCGGTTCGGTTCGGTTCGTGTACATATTTACCATAATTATTTTATAACTAAAACAATCACACAAACACACATCACGTATTCATTAACTCGTACACGTTTAATACTTAGCATATACTTTATTTGACAAGTATTGCGTTTAAGTTATCCTAAAAACCCGGGATGTCACACATATTACAAACACAAAACCTAAAATTTGGACCTGTTACAGACACTAACAAGACTCGTAGACGTAGGCAGCAGACATATGAATCAACAAAATCATCTGGGTTTTGAAAGCTGAGAAGGCTAATAGAAGCAACCGGTTAACCTAAGATTTTGGAGCCTATAGTATCGATTTTACAAACATGTTTTTCTCATTAATTTTCTTCAGAGTAAATTAGTGGTCTTTTACGCATATTTTTTTTGGGTTTATAAGTGTATTCAGCCAAATGGAATAAGCTGAAATACAATTAAGGTCTAGAAGTTTCCCCCCTTAAAAGCTTTCCAAACAACCATCTAAACTATTGGAATAGAATTAATATATTGATCAAATAAGAAGAGAAAGTATAAGAAGAGAAAGTATAAAGTGCTGGAATGAAAAGTGTTGGGTCATTTAAAGTCAACAGTCAAGTCAACAAGTCAAGACTAAAGACCATAAGACCAAGTCAAAAAGACCAGTTGTACTGGATTCCACAAGGACTGGAATATTTCCAGCAGTTTTGGAATCCTGGTTGTTTCCTTTGTTTTTACAGTAATTCTATGCAACAAGGTTTAAGTCTTAATTGTTCAGCAGTTTTGCACAACTGCTGGGAGGCAGTTACATCATTTATAATGTTATTTAGGGTCTCTTTCATGGTGACTTCACCACCATCCGTTCCTTTATATAGTCCAGCCTGTAATACGTAAATACAACTTTAAGAGTTGAAAAGCACAAGAACCTAGAGAGAGTTCGCCTAGTGAGGGGGAGTACTTATGTACTATTGATTGTATTAAAGCATATTAATAACATACGAATCTTTTAACAATCAACCCCAAATCCAGTTATGTCTATGATGATGTGTTTAGTATCATTGTTTGATTGATTACTTGTTAATTGCAAACCGGTTTATCAAAAACACATACAATGCACAAACTCTGATATCCAACAGGAATAAATATTAGTAATCTCATTAATTATCATAAAAGTGTGTCCCATACCTTAGTTGCATCGGTAGGGTTCCAATCCGGTTCGTGGTTTACCAATATATGGTTTTATGTGTTTAAAAACTAACTGTGAGGATCCCCTTACCTCAAATCTGACTTGAAACTCACATCAAAAGCCGACTTAAAATACCATAGTCAAATACAATTTTAACCATTATATAATTTCAATAATCTAAAGTTTCTTTTAATTTTAGTATGTAAAGTAGTCTGAGTAATCATATGGCTATCATCTAATACCATATGTTTAACGAGCCTGCGAAACCTTTAAACTAATCTCATGGCGGTTTCGGTGGTTTCTGAGTAATCATATGGCTATCAACTAATATCAGGGGTGTGCAAATGGTGGTTTCGGTTGTGATTTTTACCTTTAACCATATTAGTAACCACTAGCTTTTGTTATGAAATTTCATTAACCATAACCATAACCTTAACCAAATTTCAGTTTGGTTAAATCGGTTATGATTATGGATCGGTTTCCGTTAATTTTGATTAATTAATCGATGTAAGTTTGATCTAAAATTTAAACTAAATAAACATATTAGAAAATTATAGTCTCAGATATAGTCGTTATTATAAAATATAAAAAGAAAAAAATACACATGCGTAAATTAAGTCAAGTTTTATACAATGATTATTTTTTAAACATCCTAAAACTAGTTATATAACATAAAAAGCTTCCGTATATGTTTTTTATGTATATATAGTTTGATTCCCTGAACATGCATATTTTAAAATCATGTCTTAATTAATTTCGGTCAGTTCGTTCCGCAGGTAACTAAGTTCAAGTATTTAGGATCGTTTGTACAAAGGGATGGGAGATAGATAGTGATGTAGCTCACTCATTCAGGCTGACTAGTGTAGGTGGAGAGTAGCCAGTGAGATATTGGACACACGAGGTTCCCAACTAAATCAAAGGGGAAATTTATAGGGTTGCATTAAGACCTTTTATGTTATTCCATTTTTTCATTTTCTATTTTTGTCTTTTTTGTGTCAGCTAATTATATATATATATATATATATATATTATCAAAATAAACACATATATCACACAATCTAGTTATCAAGAATAAAAATGGCTGACAAAAGAAACAGTTCATGCTCAAAATGCTTTCTAAGGGAAAATGGTGAAACGGGTCAAAAGAAAACACACAAAAAGACTAAACAAAAATGGGTAATCCTAATGCGACTATCATTTCTGTGTCTAAAGTAATGCAACAAGTCCATATATCACACATGAAACAAAACAATGAATATTTATAAGATATCAAGGCTCAAAACTCACTATCATGTGGAAATAAGGGCTACTGATACTAACAAATGCACAATCAATCCACTCTCCAGCTTTATCCACTATCCTAGGCACCCCAAAACATTTTTCTCCCCAAAAGCGATCCAATCAAGCCTACTATCCCGCAACTTAAAGAAAATGTGCTCTAGACTCGTAAAATTGGAAATCGACCTGCTTTTAACCGACGCATTTGGAAAGGAGAAGGGTTGAAACATAAATTACATAAATAGGTACAAGTGTAAAAGAGGTTTGATTAATGCTTGGAAAGTCCTAGATCGGAACTAAGACTAATCCAAAGTAATCAAAGTTTCTTTTGATTTTAGGAATCATGTTTTGGCCTAATAGGTGGAATACTCTCATTAAAATTTAAGTTAACGGTATTCACCCTTCTAGTTACTACATATCCCTTGTCAAATAGAAAATTCGAGAATTTGATAGATTGATAATCGAGGAATTGGACTAGTCACCAAGGTGTGGATATCACTCCTATCTTGGTGGTTTGTTCCAAAAAGTGGTTTGGTACTTATCCATCGAGGTAAGGAAGTTCATCCTAACTCGTTGATAAGGGTCCACAAGCGTGGGGTGAGCAAATTTGCCATCAAGGTAAGGAATTCACTCCTAACTTGGTGGTAATATTTTCTCCAAAAATAGGAAGGAATGAAACTAATCATCATGATGAGGAAATCACTCCTAGCTTGATGATACTGTTTCTCCAAAATTATAGGGAATGATGAAAATAGCCATAAGATGAAGAAATCACTCCCATCTTAATGGTGGAATTTGATAAAAATAAAATAGCGGATTGAATGTCGTCACCAGATTATGGGAATCACTCCTATCTCGGTGAGGTCGTGCCGTTTGTGAAATATGAGTGTTTTCGTGTCGTAGAATAATTCCACATTAGGGAAGGGGCATACATATTTTTTTATCAAAGGATAAGGCAAGAAGCAAGTAGGACGAATCAATAGTTTTCATGCATAATAGAGGAAAGGTCAAATAAGACACAAGTAACACTCATGCGGGTTTCTTAACTATAGACTAGGTTAAACATGGCAATTTTTCCTAGTTCCCTGTAGTTATGGCTTTGATACCAATCTGTCAAACCCCAACCAATGATGGAAACATCGAGGCAAGACGTAATAGATTATTCAAAGACGTCATAACACGAAACTTGTGATATAATTAAGATTCAAAATTTCATTTTCATATAATCGAATAACACATAACGTTGTTCAAGAAAATGGAAAATACAACAATCAGAAATTCAAGACCCAAGATCATACTCGCATAAATAAACTAGGTGAGTTTCTAAATCAACCCTAAGTAGTTTCTTGTGAAAGCATTATCAAACATTTCCTGCAACATGTATAAAATATCTGTGAACACAAACTATGTCGGTGAGCATACAAGTTTCTTTACATAGCACAAGTAAGAATGAGTCTCAAATCAATATGTTTATTTTATATTAAATCATGTAATCATTCTAGCATGCAACAGCTAAAAATCAACCCAAAGTTTCCACTAGTGTAACCTTATCATCGAAGTGAATAAAACCGTAAAGATTGAATACTTTACAATGCCCCAACAAACGGGGCAGTGTGCTAATCCTGTAGTGCTATATATGTTAAGGGAGGCCTTTTAAAGTTAATAATAACATGGCATAAGATTGTTCTAGAATCTATGACAATTTAGCATAACAAGTAAGCATGTTAAAGGATTGAGTGTTTGCGTAAGATGTAAATTTAATTATGGATACATGTTGCAACCTAAATACTATTTAAAACGTAAAATGGGTCAAGTATGAACTCACAGTTGGCGAATATTTCCACAAAATACGAGTGAGCGGTTTAGGAAGACGAAATCACCAAAGTTACCCTAAAAGGAAACAAGGTATATGAGTATGATGATTTGGAGTTTGAAATGTAAATGAAATTTATGTATATGAAATTACATAAAACATATCTTACTTAGGCACTTATTTGGACACTATTTTTAGTTTGTGTTTTTCATGAGTGTTAACAACACTCATTAGAAGGCAAAATAAGGAATCTAAGATTAAGATATTCTCCATGTTAACACATAACATTCAACCATGAATTTTGGTTGAAATTATGGTTTGGTTTTGGAGATAAGTATGATATGTATATACATAGGTTATTATTATCTACAAATCAAGTATTTGTCATGCCTTAGAGGTAGGGTAATCCACTAACCTCAAGATTTTCACCATTGCACAAAATCACCAACATGGATGATTCGAATGGTCATGAATACAAGTATGAAGTACATAATTAAACTATCTATTTGCTAAGTAACCAAGTAAGGTATCACCTAGACAAAGACTTCCAACATTGCGAGATTGAAGGCTTGGTGTAGGTTTACTCACTTTATGTGTTAGGCCCTATTAGGTTTATGCATTAGTAATTTTATTTTGGTTTGGGCTAGTTTTTAACAGTTGGGCTTGTGAAGGCATTTGGGCCTAGGGTTTTGGGGTAATACCTTACTATAAATAGCAAATGATGTATTAGGGTTAGTGGTTTTGGTGGTTCTCTCATAACTTGTATTAGACAAATTTCCATATTTGTATGCAAGTTAATCTTTCATCTATTTTATTTCATCTTATTTCTTCTATCTCGATCTTAGCTTGTTTGTGTGATTCCGCCACTAATCAAGCTACGTGTGATATCGTGAGATCCGGTATTTCGGGACTTACATTGTGACTTAGAGATTACTTAGAGACTTAGAAGAACTTAAAAGAAGGCATATGAACCTTAAAGTTTCTGGAACAAAACCTTGGTTTGGTGCAAAAATGTTACAAAAACAAAGTAAAGATGAACATGTTATAAAGTTTAACAAAAATCCTCACTTGAACCTCAAAAAATGGTGGTATACCAACTTTGTTTACCTTGATAAACATGTGGTAATACTCCTAGAGGTTATCCAAGGAAGGAGAAGAAGAAAAGTGTAAGAAGGAAGAGCAAAACTCACTATTTTGGTTGCTGAACTTTTCACCCAAAGTGGAAGAATGTTTGAAAGTGATTTAGAAGTGGTGAAAGTGTCTAGAATGTGTTAAGAGTTGGTATTTATAAGTTGGATAAGTGGTTAGGGTTTTAGATGAGTTGGTTGGGTTTTTAAATGAGTTAGTTGTGAGTTAGGAGGAAGCAATTTTCATTTTTGGTCCTTGTGGTTGTTTAGTTGGTTATTTGAAGCTCAAAACACATAGTTAAGCATGTTTTAGAGTTTTAAGGTGTATCTAAGCATGTGTAATGTATAAACACGTATGAATAAAATTGAGAGAAAATATAATCTCGATGTATGGCTTGTTTTTTTAATTAAAAACGCGTATTTTGTGATTGTTTACGTATTATACAAGTATGATTAAACAATAATGATATAAAATATGTTTTTCATTATGATCAATTTATGAATTACAAAGGATTGAAGATAAAATAGAATTAAAAATAAAATGGAAAAAGCTTGAAAAAGAAGGAATGTTACATCGGCTCCCCTATCAAGTAATGTCTCTAAATAGGCAAGGTCTCCAACAGGTCAAATTCTCCTTCTTCAAGAGTTGGTATACCTACCAACTCACACCAAACTCTTTATCCCTAGATTGTGTATGCATCTCTCTCTCATTATCCATCTTGTCAAGTGGCTCATTCACGTCTTCCCCCTCATCATCATCATCAATCCAGAAGTCATCATCAATGGGTTCAGGACCGTAACACCATGGCGTGGAATACCAATTAGGCGTCACTTCCTGTTGAACCGGAGGTGGGACTGAATCATCTGTTGCCGTCTCCAATTTTACATCTGACAACTCTGGATCACTTGCAAGCTCCTCTTCAAACTCTTCTTCTTCTATTTCAGTCTCCTCGTGTGACATCTATGTATTTTGATCATCGTACTATTCCGAACGATTCTATAATTTTATAACATTTGTTTTACTCCAAGGTTTGTGTATATATATAGGTATTTCATATTTTCAATTCTGATCTTTCGAATCACTTCTGGAAGTGAAATCGCAAACCGTTACGCAAACTAATCAGTTTAACACAACGTACACTCCGGAACAATGGCATAAGCTAAAAATACCCTAAATACCCTTTACATAACTTAGAAAATAAGTTTTGAAGGCTTCGGTATGGCAAAAACATGCTTATGCAACTTCAGGGGCTATTTTGCAAATTCTGCGAAACTATGCCAAATCATGTATTTCCTACTCCGGAACATATACGCACATCCAAAATTTTTGTAATCATTAAAATCTAGTATTTTAATGATTGGAATGCAAAAATATCACTCGTTACGCGTTTACGGTCATTTGCGCGTTCGTTTACGATTTCCGTCGTAATTAACCGAAAACTGCAACGAACGGCCAAACGAACCGACATCCGAAATGTTTCCGAGCATTTTTAACGTTCCCTATGTTTTATCTTCCTTGTAAAGCTTAAAAATAGGGTTAACGGGTGTTAAAAGTGCCAAAACGTGTCGAAAAACAAGTTTTTAGGCTGCAGGGACTAAAACTGCCAATTCTGAAACTTGGGAATCTCAGGCGCCACGCGAGAGAGTCACCCAGATCTCCGGCGACACGCGGGGGATGCCCAGTTGCAGCAGCTACCTGGCAGCTTCTTGTTCACTTAACTTGACACCTATAACTCGTTTTTGCCACACTTCTCCTGGTTGCAACACCTCACCAAACACTTGTTATGATCCTACAACATCTCCTAACACTTGGAATGATCTTGTGGCTTCAAGAAATCTATAAATACCCCCATTGTTGCAACCAAATTCCTTGCTCATTTCCATCTTTCTTTTCTCTAAACTCTAAGTGGAGTTTCTACCTTATTAGGAGTCCTCTCATCTGAGTTTTTCTAGTAATCTTGGCTTCCTTGAGTGCAAGTAAGTGCTCTAACCAAGCCTTGTTCATTCTTTTAGCTTATTATGAGCTAAAAGTCAAACAGTTTGACTTACTGTTTGTCTTTCAGTTTTGACCATTAGTTGGTCAAGTCAAGGTCCAATTGGACTTTGAAACGTGATCGTAATCACAATGGTTATGATCCATAGCGATCATGCCTACAGATTACCACGTTTTCCTAGTCGAAGTGATGAGTCAAAGTTTCGGTCAATAATGCGCAAAGTGCGCATTATACGACGAAACTATTTTCGGGTGTCAAAACACTTTGTTTTGATACCAAATCAGTTTTATAAACTTAGTTTGACATTTAAACATGTCTAAATCGTCACTTTTAGTTTAGTGCTTGTTTAGGACCGTAAGTCGAGCGGTCTTGACCACCGCTTTGACTTTCGAATCCGACCGTTTGGTCAATCTTAGGATCCGACCAAACTCATAGTAGTGACCATAGTTATATAGGGAATAACCCTCTGAGGTTACACCTTATGGTCACGTCATTTAGTTAGTATTATGATAGCTCGTTATTATGCCCTTTATAAATGACCAAAATGCCCTTTTGCGCATAAATTCATTTTAAGCATATGTGGCTAAAGTTTTGACTTATTAATATAATTATCCGATATTAGGACTCGCTTGATTTTCCTCGGACTCTTGCGCTTTGTTATTCTTTTCTTGAACAAGGATACTTTTGTAACCCCAAGTGAGTACATAGACCCCTCTTTTACGTTTTCAAAAGTTTTGGGGTGATACACATGTGCCTACTTGCTACTTTCATGTTTTTCCTGTTTTTCATAACATATACTTGTTATAGTTCAATTAGTACAATATATAGTACATGATTTCAATTATGTTTTGCTATGTATGTTGACTGAGCATGCTAGCACATTGATTTCAAAGACACCTTTTGCGGCATATGTTGACTTAGCATATGAGCACATTGATTTACATTACATTTTGCTATGTATGTTGACTGAGCATGCTAGCACATTGATTTTATGGACATTTCTACTTCGTATGTTGACTTAGCATACTTAGTACATGGTTTAAAGACATTTTTCATGACATGGCTTACATTGACTATGACATTTGGTTTGTTTGGCGGGACATAATACATTCATTAACATTGATCACGCCGCCCGGTAGTATGTAATGGTACCATATGACTTGACAAATCCCGTTCCCCGCTTCCTAGGTTTGTTTGGAAGTAGGGAATGACAGAATCCGAATACAATTTTTGATAAACCTTTGACTTGATATGGGTTTATCCGACAGTCTCAAGGCTTGAATGTATTCGATAAACATAACTATATGAATGTTCATATCAAATAAAGCATTGGTTTTGCAAAACATGACTTTTGATTTAAAACTTCGGTTTATTCAAGACATTGTTTTGTACATGACATTGGTTATACACGACATTATGTATATGCTTGAGTAAAGTCTTTTTACTTGCCATACAAGACAATTGTTATACAAGACATGGTTTATACCTAACATTGTGACATATTACATTGTTTACACATGACATTTGACATTTGTTTGACAAGACATTTTTGGTGGTTATTTGATAAGTGATTTAAATAACGAGATGTGTGTAATATGATAAAAGCATGGTGGATACGCCGCTGGTACTTCCTATATATAAGTGCTTTCATGATATTACATATCATAGCGTTATTTAAACCACTTCGACAAAGACAAAGACATGACACATTTGGTACAAATAACATATATTTTTCACAAGACATTGTTTTACAAATGGCATAATTTATACAATTCATTCTCATCCAGTTAATTAGTTAACCATACATCCTTCTTTTATATCATTTGATTTTCATATTGATTTTCATATGATTTTATAAAAGAAAACATTTTATAGGGTTCATGACTACTTTTCGTTAAACTATTATTTTAACTTCAAGTCATGAATCCTCATCAACAAAACCTATGTATCTCACAGGCATTTTTATGCTGACGTACCTGTTTTCACATGTGTTTCAGGAGCTAATGCTTAAGGATGATTCATGCGACACTTAGGACGGACTGGGCTTTAGTGACTTAAAAATTAGCAAGACAAATAAATTTATGTTATGTTTCTGTTAAATTCCAGACAATGTAAACAATTTGAGTCAATAATACAAAACTTTAATTTCCATGATTGTTGAAACAATACTTCTGTTACTCCATTCCCCGACGTTTCTGCCGCGGTTTGTTGTTTTACACGGTCGGGGTGTGACAGAAAGATTGGTATCAGAGCCAATGGTTATATGGAATTAGGCTATTAGTAAAGCTTTGACCTAGACTATAACCTTTCTAGGACCCTAACACAAGTTATCTTGTGTTTAGATTTTTGAACAATACCATCACCTATCCTTAGGTGATTACCAAAAACAAGGTATAATTCATTTTAAAGGCCAAAACAAATCATCGGCGCTCTTTGCCTTCAAAGTTTTTCAAAATCTCATCAAAGTTTGGGTTTTAATAATGTGTGGAACACATGCAATATGGAAGGGTGGGTGCCTGTACCCTGAGTTTTCTGTCTAAGGTTAGAATGTTCGTACAAATCCACTTAATCGGACCAGTCACTCTTACCTGGGAACTCTTGGGGTGAGTGTCCACCTATAGGCTAAAGCATGTCTTTGCGATACATTATAAAAACCCATTTACTTTGATTAGTCACTGTGTGTCATTTGTTTGTTGCAAGTAAACGAACGAATGACCACCATCCTTTCATTTCGTCGATATTTATGACATCTCATTATCCAACATTCATCTCACTCGTTTTCTCTCATATTTCCTCTTTTAGAATGCCTCCTCAACGAAACGTACCACCACCTAACACCGAACTGGCAACTATCATAGCACAACAGATGGTTGCTGCTATGCTACCAAATCTCATTACTCAAATCAACCAAGCCAACAACAATAACAATGCACATGCTACATGCAAGTTTAAACAGTTTAACTCTGCTAAACCACTCAAGTTTAGTGGTTCTGAAGGAGGAACTGGGCTCCTACAGTGGTTTGAGAGTCTTGAGAGTACTTTTCGCCATGTTCATTGTCCTGATAATCGTAAAGTCGAGTTTGCTTCAAGTGTATTTCATAAGAGGGCACTCACGTGGTGGAACAGAGTGGTGAGAGATAGGGGTGCAGATGTTGCTATGGGTCAGACTTGGGAGGAACTTAGAGCTCTAATGATGAAAGAGTTCTGCCCCCGTCATGAAAAGAGGGCGCTTGAGAATCAGTTCCACGACCTAAAGCAGGACAGTGGTGAGCATCGTGCGTATACCAATCGGTATGAGGAGTTGAGCCTATTATGTCCTGAGATGGTGACGCCTTTGGATAAGGCGATTGAAAAGTACATAGATGGTCTGCCAGATCCTGTCCAGGACATCGTCACTGGTAGTAACCCTACATCTGTCCGTCAAGCCATTGAGCTAGCAGCAACCCATACTGAATCACAAGTCAAAAAGGGTAAGCTTCATCGAAAGGGTGACACGAAACCGTCAGTTAAGTCTGAGAAGCAAAAGGGTAACAAAGCTGAAACCTCCAAGAAGTCGAGGAAGCGCAAGGCTTCCAAGAACTTCACTCTCACTACACAACCTAACCAAGTTGCTCCTAATCAGCCTGCTCAGCCACCGGCCAAGAAACAATATGTTGGCAATGCACCTCTGTGCAACAAATGTAACAATCACCATCAACCACATTTACAGTGCCGCATTTGCACTAATTGTGGGAAATCTGGTCATCTTGCCAACACTTTCCGTTTTGCTCCTACCCAGAATCAAATAGCCCAAAACCCTGCTCAGCAGCCTGCACGACCTCACTATCCACCTGGGTCTTGCTACAACTGTGGGGATCTTACCCACTACAGGAACAACTGCCCGAAGTTGGAAAATGCAAGCCCGGCTCGTGGACGAGCATTTAACATCAATGCTAACGAGGCTCGGGCTGACAATGAAGTGGTGAACGGTACGTTCTTTGTTAACAACCATCCTGCTTCAATTCTTTTTGATTCGGGTACCGATAAGAGTTTTGTATCCCTAACTTTTGAACCTTTGCTTTCTATGCCTAGAACCAAACTAGGAAAGCCCTTGACAGTCGAAATAGCTAATGGTGAACCCCTTGTTCTTGATTCTGTCATCCGTGATTGCCAATTGAACCTTAACAACCATCTTTTTGCCATTGACCGCACGCTAATGCAACTTGGGAGCTTTGATATCATAGTGGGGATGGACTGGTTATCTAAACATCATGCTGAGGTGATTTTTTTATAAGATCGTTCGTATACCCCTTCCGTCTGGTGAAAACGTAGATGTTCGTGGAGAAAAACCCGTCAGTAGCCTTAAACTCATGACATGCACCCAAGCCCATAAATACCTACGAAAGAATTATATTGCTTTCTTGGCATATATCGCAGAGGAGAAAGGCAAGGGCAAATCTATTCAGGACATCCCTGTTGTTCGGGATTATCCCGAGGTGTTTCCTGACGAGCTACCTAGTTTACCCCCAGCACGACAAGTCGAGTTTCGTATAGATCTTGTACCTTGTGCCAACCCTATAGCCAAATCCCCATACCGTCTTGCACCGTCTGAGTTGCAAGAGTTATCTAAACAGCTACAGGAGTTGTCTGACAAAGGATTCATTCGTCCAAGCTTTTCACCTTGGGTGCTCCAGTCCTATTTTTGAAAAAGAAGGATGGATCATTCCGTATGTGTATCAATTACCGTGAGCTCAACAAACTCACAATCAAAAATCGATATCCCCTACCCCGTATTGATGATCTCTTTGACCAGCTACAAGGTGCTACTTGCTTCTCAAAGATTGATCTACGTTCTGGGTATCATCAGCTTTGTGTTCTCGAAGAATATGTTCCCAAAACTGCTTTCCGCACTCGATATGGTCATTACGAGTTCACCGTTATGCCTTTTGGTCTGACAAATGCTCCTGCTGTTTTCATCGACTTGATGAATAGGGTTTGTAAGCTTATTTGGACAAGTTCATCATTGTCTTCATTGATGACATTTTGATTTACTCAACGTCTCAAGCCGATCACGAGCAACATCTCCGTTTAACGATGGAACTCCTAAAGAAAGAACAACTCTATGCCAAGTTCTCCAAGTGTGAATTTTGGCTTAAGGAAGTTCAGTTCTTGGGTCATATTATCAACGAACAAGGTATTCATGTAGATCCGGCCAAAATCAGTGCGATTAAGGAATGGGATATGCCTACTACTCCTACCGAAGTTCGTTCATTTCTTAGTCTCGCGGGTTATTACCGTCGCTTTATCGCAAACTTCTCAAAGGTTGCGGTTCCCCTCACTGCTTTGACTCAAAAGAATAAACCTTTTGAGTGGGGACCCAAACAAGAAGAAGCTTTTCAGACCTTGAAACAGAAGCTTTGTAATGCTTCTATTTTATCCTTACCTGAAGGTAATGACGACTTTGTCGTATATTGTGATGCATCGAACTTAGACTTGGCTGCGTTCTCATGCAAAGGAACAAAGTTATAGCCTATGCATCAAGACAATTGAAGATTCACGAGAAGAACTACACCACTCATGATCTTGAGTTGGGTGCTGTTGTTTTCGCTCTCAAGATTTCGAGACATTACCTATACGGCACAAAATGGTGGTTTTCACAGACCCAAAAGTCTCCAGCACATTTTCAATCAGAAAAAACTAAACATGAGACAGCGACGATGGGTCGAACTTCTGAACAACTACGACTGTGAGATTCGCTACCATCCTGGTAAGGGAATGTCGTAGCCGATGCTCTTAGTCGTAAAGAACGAGTCAAGCTACATTGTGTTCAAGTTCAATCTGATATTCAAAACCGTATTTTCCAAGCTCAATGAACTTGTGCTACACAAGGCATGATGGGTGATGAATTACCACATCATCTTGAGCTTCAACTTGAAACGAAAGACAATGGGTTATTTTATTATCTGAACCGTTTATGGGTTCCAAGTCAAGACAATCTCCACACCTTAATAATGTATGAAGCTCATAAGTCTCGTTATTCAATTCATCCAGGTGCAGACAAAATGTATAAGGATCTTCGTACCCAGTATTGGTGGTCGGGTATGAAGAAAGACATTGCCTTGTACGTATCTAAATGTCTTACTTGTCTCAAAGTTAAGGCAGAACATCAATGCCCTTCTGGTTTGCCTGAACAACCATAAATTACGGTTTGGAAATGGAAAAGCATTGCAACGGATCTCATTACCAAATTACCGCGTACATCTAGAGGTCATGATGCCATTTGGGTAATCATTGATCGTCTAACCGAGTCAGCACACTTTATAGCAATCCGTGAGGATTTCCTGCTGACAAACTTGCTAAAATCTATGTGGATGAAATTGTATCTCGTCATGGTGTTCCTTTGGACATCATATCTGATCGTGATGCTCGATTCTCATCTCATTTTTGGAGGACCATGCAATCTGCCATGGGAACCAAACTTCACCTGAGCACTGCTTATCATCCTCAAACGGATGGACAATCTGAAAGGACAATCCAGACACTGGAGGATATGCTTAGAGCTTGTGTTATCGACTTTGGTGGTAGTTGGGATTCGCATCTACCTTTGATCGAATTCTCCTACAACAATAGTTATCACACCAGCATTAACATGGCTCCTTTCGAAGCTCTTTATGGTCGAAAATGCCGTTCACCTGTCTGTTGGAATGAAAACGATGAATCTCAATTCACTGGACCTGAACCCATTCAAGACACAACAGACAAAGTCAAAACAATTCGCGATAATCTCTTGACAGCTAGAAGCCGTCAAAAGAGTTACGCGGACAAACGACGCAAGCCCTTGGAATTCCAAGTCGGTGATCATGTCCTACTCAAGGTATCCCCTTGGAAAGGCATGGTTATATTTGGAAAGAAAGGAAAACTTGCACCTAGATATGTTGGACCATTCAAGATCTTTGAGAAAATCGAAAAGGTGGCCTACAAACTTGAGCTACCTCCTGAACTTGGAAATGTTCATCCAACTTTCCACATGTGCAATCTTAAAAAGTGTTTGGCTGATGAAAACCTCCACATCCCTCTTGATGAAATTCGTGTTAATAACACGTTACACTTTGTCGAGAAACCTGTGGAAATTTTGGATCGTGAAGTCAAAAAGCTTAAGCGCAGACGTATACCGATTGTAAAAGTTCACTGGGAGTCAAACGTGGCCCAGAGTTTATCTGGGAATGAGGGGACCAGATGAAGGGTGAAATATCCACATCTATTCTCACAAGTTTCCTCTAGTTAAATTTCGGGAGGAAATTTCCAAAAGTAGGGGAGACTGTGACATCTGTGTATTTTAATCATCGTACTATTCCGAATGATTCTGTAATTTTATAACATTGTGTTTTACTCCAAGATTTGTGTATTTATATATGGTATTTCATATTTTCAATCCTTGTTCAATTCTGATCTTTCGAATCACTTCTGGAAGTGAAATCGCAAACCGTTACGCAAACGTAATCAGTTTAACGCGACGTACACTCCGGAACAATGGCATAAGCTAAACATACCCTAAATACCCTTTACATAACTTATAAATAAGTTTTGAAGGCTTCGGTATGGCAAAAACATGCTTATGCAACTTCAGGGGCTAATTGCAAATTCTGCGAAACTACGCCAAATCGCGTATTTCCTACTCTGGAACATATACGCACATCCAAAAAATTTTGTAATCATTAAAATCTAGTATTTTAATGATCGGAATGCAAAAATATCACTCGTTACGCGTTTACAGTCATTTGCGCGTTCGTTACGATTTCCATCGTAATTAACCGAAAACTGCAACCGTACGGCCAAACGAATAGACATCCGAAAAGTTTCCAAGCATTTTTCAAGTTCCCTGTGCTTTATCTGCCTTGTAAAGCTTAAAAATAGGGTTAACGGGTGTTAAAAGTGACAAAACGTGTCGAAAAACAAGTTTTTAGGCTGTAGGGACTAAAACTGCCAATTCTGAAACTTGGGAATCTCAGGCGCCACGCGAGAGAGTCACCCAGATCTCCCGCGATGCGCAGGGGATGCCCAGTTGCAGTAGCTACCTGGCAGCTTCTTGTTCACTTGACTTGACACCTATAACTCGTTTTTGCCACACTTCTCCTGGTTGCAACACCTCACCAAACACTTGTAATGATCCTACAACATCTCCTAATACTTGGAATGATCTTGTGGCTTCAAGAAATCTATAAATATCCTCATTGTTACAACCAAATTCCTTGCTCATTTCCATCTTTCTTCTCTCTAAACTCTAAGTGGAGTTGCTACCTTATTAGGAGGCCTCCCATCTGAGTTTTTCTAGTAATCTTGGCTTACTTGAGTGCAAGTAAGTGCTCTAACCAAGCCTTGTATATTCTTTTAGCTTATTATAAGCTAAAAGTCAAACAGTTTGACTTACTGTTTGACTTTCGGTTTTTAACCATTAGTTGGTCAAGTCAAGGTCCAATTGGACTTTGCAACGTGATGTAATCACGATGGTTATGATCCATAGTGATCATGCCTACTGATTACCACGTTTTCCTAGTCGAAGTGACGAGTCAAAGTTTCGGTCAATAATGCGCAAAGTGCGCATTATACGACGAAACTATTTTCGGGTGTCAAAACACTTTGTTTTGATACCAAATCAGTTTTATAAACTTAGTTACACATGTTAAACATGTCTAACTCGTCACTTTTAGTTTAGTGCTTGTTTAGGATCGTAAGTCGAGCGGTCTTGACCACCGCTTTGACTTTCGAATCCGACCCGTTTGGTCGATCTTAGGATCCGACCAAACTCATAGTAGTGACCATAGTTATATAGGGAATAACCCTCTGAGGTTACACCTTATGGTCACGTCATTTGGTTGGTATTGTGATAGCTCGTTATTATGCCCTTTATAAATGACCAAAATAATCTTTTTGCGCATAAATTCATTTTAAGCATATGTGGCTAAAGTTTTTACATATAAACTGATATTACAACATTATTAAACATGTTTGGACATTTAAGACTCATCATAGGATATGTTTAACCATCCGATCACGCGTTTACGCAAATGACACGTTAAAGTAGCGTAAACTACCTTAACGGGTCATTACGGGTCAAAAGCACTTAGGATCACAATCAGAATGTTGAGTTTATTAAATCATACCATATGAGTTCCAACACTCATTTGATTTATAAGACATCAATCTATCCAATCCGCCGATTAAAGTCCCGACTTATTAATATAATTATCCGATATTAGGACTCGCTTGATTTTCCTCGGACTCTTGCGCTTTGTTATTCTTTTCTTGAACAAGGATACTTTTGCAACCCCAAGTGAGTACATAGACCCCTCTTTTACGTTTTCAGAAGTTTTGGGGTGATACACATGTGCCTACTTGCTACTTTCATGTTTTTCTTGTTTTTTATAACATATACTTGTTATGTTCAATTAGTAAAATATATGGTACATGACTTCAATTATGTTTTGCTATGTATGTTGACTGAGCATGCTAGCACATTGATTTCAAAGACACCTTTTGCGGCATATGTTGACTTAGTATATGAGCACATTGATTTACATTACATTTTGCTATGTATGTTGACTGAGCATGCTAGTATATTGATTTTATGGACATTTCTACTTCGTATGTTGACTTAGCATACTTAGTACATGGTTTAAATACATTTTTCATGACATGGCTTACATTGACTATGACATTTGGTTTGTTTAACGGGACATAATACATTCATTAGCATTGATCACGCCGCCCGGTAGTATGTAATGGTACCATAGGACTTGACAAATCTTGTTCCCTGCTTCCTAGGTTTGTTTGGAAGTAGGGAATGACAGAATCCGAATACAATTTTTGATAAACCTTTGACTTGATAAGGGTTTATCCGACAATCTCAAGGCTTGAATGTATGCGATAAACATAACTACATGAATGTCCATATCAAATAAAGCAATTGTTTTGCAAAACATGACTTTTGATTTAAAACTTCGGTTTATTCAAGACATTGTTTTGTACATGACATTGGTTATACACGACATTATATATATGGCTTGAGTAAAGTCTTTTTACTTGCCATACAAGACATTTGTTATACAAGACATGGTTTATACCTAACATTGTGACATATTACATTGTTTACACATGACATTTGACATTTGTTTGACAAGACATTTTTGGTGGTTATTTGATAAGTGATTTAAATAACGAGATGTGTGTAATATGATAAAAGCATGGTGGATAAGCTGCTGGTACTTTCTATATATAAGTGCTTTCATGATATTACATATCGTAGCATTATTTAAACCACTTCGACAAAGACAAAGACATGACACATTTGGTACAAATAACATATATTTTTCACAAGACATTGTTTTACAAATGGCATAATTTATATAATTCATTATCATCCGGTTAATTAGTTAACCATACATCCTTCTTTTATATCATTTGATTTTCATATTGATTTTCATATGATTTTATAAAAGAAAACATTTTATAGGGTTCATGACTACTTTTCGTTAAACTATTATTTTAACTTCAAGTCACGAATCCTCATCAACAAAACCTATGTATCTCACAGACATTTTTATGCTGACGTACCTATTTTCACATGTGTTTCAGGAGCTAATGCTTAAGGATGGTTCATGCGACACTTAGGACGGACTGGGCTTTAGTGACTTAAAAATTAGCAAGATAAATAAATTTTTGTTATGTTTCTGTTAAATTCCAAACAATGTAAACAATTTGAGTCAATAATACAAAACTTTAATTTCCATGATTGTTGAAACAATACTTATGTTACTCCACTCCCAGACGTTTCCGCCGCAGTTTGTTGTTTTACGCGGTCGGGGTGTGACACCTCGTCTTCACAAACATCCTCAGCATCCTCCAATGGTGTCTCCCACCCTGTGTAACTAAAGGTGGGACTTCGATGTCCATTAACGTCTCTAGTTGTAGGGTTTGCTCAACTCTAGTCCCATAGGAGTCGAATAGACCCTTCGGACAATCTCCATACCAGTGCGGTCCACCACAGTCCTAACACCTTGGGTCCACGTGCTGATTCATGCTGTCCCTCAACATTTGACCTAGTGTCTCAGGCATTACAAAAAAAGACTCGACACACTACTACAAGACGCAAACTCCAAGACTCAAACCCTAAGACACAAATTACAAATAAGACCAATTAAACAAGTAGGATCTGTCAAAGCCAATAATGCAGTTGCCTAAATGTCCCCGACAACGGCGCCAAAAACATGATAATATGGTCGATTTTTACTAACCTAATCTAGATACCCTAGTTTTAAATTTATAAACTAAGACTCTCCTAATGCTAAACCACTGACAGGCAAGTGTACTTACCATACGTAGTAAAGCCTAATGAACTCCGAGTATCTAACCCATGAGACACTAGCGATGCGAACTAGACTCTGACTCTCCTAGATACTTAACTGGTTTAATTTGTGTTTTTGGGCTTTTTTCAAATCTAACACTCGAACGGGATGGCCTAGACACAGGCTGAAGGCTACTAAGGTGAAAGCAGAGATGATAGGAAACTACCTAGGTAAGGAATCTCTAATGACTAGTAATGACCTCAAACCGGTGAATGAAGTGCAAAAATGGGTTGACTTGAGTTATCGACCACCAAATCCCTCAACTATTGGATTATGCTAAGGTATCACCCTAACAAACCTCTTGGTGAGAAGCTAACTCTTAAACAAAACACTGACAACCTAGGAATCACTTAATGTGAATAAACAGACGAACCCGAGCTATTGGCGCCCTAATCTCTCAAACAACGCCTCGAACAAACCTAGCACTCCCTAATTAGATCTCTCGCCAAAGGAATTGACGCACACCCTAACCTAGCTGAAGTAAGTGAATAGGTTATCTTGTATTACCTTTAATACCAAACCCTAAGTCAAAAACCGTTAGATCAACAACCTATGAGTGTCTATAGCGTGCCTAGGGTGAATTTCTTCTTTCTAAACACACAAGGCAATAACCAAAAACACATCACAGTCAAGAATCAGCACACATAATCATAAACAGCAACGAACAAAAGTTACAGTCAAGATTCAAAAACACAATATTCAACGAGATCAAAACAAAGTCAAAGGTATCATCCAAACTTAGGCAATTATGAAGTGTTTAGCTACTCATAATATTCAAGTACAAATCCAGAACAATAATCAAAGCAAAACAAAATATGGTTCCGATGTGTAAAACACGAATAAACGAAAAAGACACAAACCCGGGACGCTCCTAGATTGAATCATTTGATCCCAAACCTTCAAGCCTTCAAGAACAGCTCCAAATATCGCCCTAAGCTACTCGAGTTTCATCTAAAACGAGTCTCCCTCAACCCTACAGCTGGAAGGGTTTTAAAAAAATCTATTTTACGAACGACTTGCGGACCGTATGGGAGAACCCTTGCGGTCCGCAGCGCGTTTACCATATTTTCACCGACATCGGTCCCTTCCGGACCATATACCATACCCCTTGCGGGTCCTCAAGGGTTCTTCAGCAGTACCTATTTATTTATTTTTTTTCTTTTTCACCACGTCGCTTCACGAACTCTCAAACTCTTGATCATTTTAGCTCATTCTTGGTTCCTTTTCATCAAAGGGACCTCATTTACTCAAACTAATTAAAACTACAAGAAAGCCATAAGAAAACGACTCTAAAGGTGTACAAATATTATACAATATACAAGGGAAAAATGGTGTGTTTTGCAACACATCAAAAACGAAGGGTTTATTTCAGACTAAAAACCTACGAACTCGCCAAATTTTTAGTTGACGTGTTTTAAGCATGTTTTTCGGGTAACATTTAACTATGACACGGTTGGAAATAGGAGAAATGTTCGAAACCCTAGAAGCCCGATATCTTGAGATGTTTCGGATAGGCTTTTAAATTGAACTACCTAGAAGGTGCATAGATGATTTGCGTTCAGTATTCCACTGCCTTAGTTATATTTCCGCTGCATATGTATTGATACCATAAGTCACGCGAAACTCTGATTTTGCGGGTGTGACAATTTTTCTTTAGTTTTCCCTTTTAAGGTTGGGTTGATCTCATGCATATCCAAATTGTCAAACATTTCATCCATAATTGCTTCAACCCAAAATTTAAATAAGGGTATAAGACGTCAGCACAAGCAAAACCGGGTGGTAGTTTTAAGAAATATTATTTCAAAATTTTCTTCCATCGGTTTTATCACTATTTTAAACATTGAATTTTTATTTTCAAAAATTTTATAGGTTTAAGGTTACTAAAAACAATTTCAAAAAAACTAAACTACTTGGGAGATAGTAAACCTCGGATATTATTGTTGTTGTTTTGAGAACTACAAGAAAATCGGTGAGATTTTGAAAATTATTCCAAGCCAATGGCATTTGGTTCACTTTTTAATAAAGTGCCACAAACCTTGCAACGAGCCTTGTTAGAACTGTCACTCATCTCCACCAAATTCCAATTGCACTAAATATCCTTGTTCTGATTATGCTAAACAACCCCAACAACGAACGACGCATGAAGAACCGACCAACGGATGATGTTGATTTGCTTTCCATATAGTAGAAGAAATCAAGAAGGTGTAGAAGTTAGAAAGGGTGAAACGTGAGTAAACTGAGAGTACTTTTTGCATTTATTGCATTTTTTAAGTGATTTTGAGTGAGGTAATCAACCAATCCATCCCACAACTATGTATGCTTGTTTTTTTTTTTTTTTTTGGGGGGGGGGGGTCAAAAACCGGTCCCACCGGTCATAAACGGCTATATAGCCGTTTGAAACAGCTATAATCAGTTCCAGGTTATTCTGACGGTAGGAACTAGGTATTTTCGGGTCAATTAGAACCCAGTCCGGGTAGGAACCAAATTTTAAAAAAAAACAAGGGAGTCGGGTAGGAACCGTAACCAGAACCGGTTACGCCAGGTCGGGTCCGGAACCGGGTTTTTGTGCACCGCTAACCATTAGTTTGTTGTTTCCTTATTTCTTGTGTTATGACTATAGATAGAAGTCTTCCTCGGCCATTTCATCACCCCTTTTAATTAAACACTCTATATCTAATTTTCAAGTGTATGTAATGAAATAAATATCTAATAATAAAGGGGTTTTTTTTATTAAATTCTATTGATTGATTTTTATGGGTTCTTTCATTTAGTGGTATAACTAATCATCAAGTTTAGTAGTTTGCAGCCAATATAGAATTAGAGGGGATAAATGTAGAAATCAGGAAAGTGGGTGGATGTCATTGAATAAATAGTGCTTTGCGTTTAGAGTGGCCGTTTGTTTCTCGAATTAAGCGCATGTCTCAAAAGTTGGTTGAAACTACTTTGGTATGGTTACAACAAGAAAATGAAAAAACGTGAAAAATTCGCTCCACGTTTTTTTCTTTTTTTATAATATTCTGGATTTGAGTTTGATTGCAATCACAGACGGATGATATCCATAAGATTGTGTGCTATCTATACATCTCATGGGTGATTGGAATGTTATAACATTTAGAGTTCAAAATTGAATTTGTGTAGATTCGTGTTTGGAGTCCCAAAATCGTATTTAATTCAGAAATTGTAAAATCGAATTTAGATACTGATTTCAATGATAAAATAGGTATTGAGCATAGCATAAGGTTTGCATTTTGAATATAGCATAGAATGAACAGAAGTTGAGGTTAATCTGTTAAAAACATATGAGGTGGGTCTGATAAGCGTATGTACGTACGTACGTATATTGTAATAAGCTACATTGCATGGGGAAGATTTATAATTTTGTCGCCGGCAGCAAATTCTTCAGGTCCATGGCTGAAAAACAACCAAAACAAAACCATTTCAGAGGAAGTGTACACAAACACACCCACACCCAATGATTATTTACCTGAGGTTGCTTAACGCTGACATCTTGTAGAGACAGCTAAATACCAAAATATGCAACCCAATGGTGTAGAAGAATGCAAACGTTCGGGCATATCTGCCAAAATAATAAAATGAACAATGATGCGTCATGTAATAAGGAACCTTGTTAATTAAACTTAACAAAGAAAAGACAGCACAGGTTCTTACTTGTTTCCAAGAAGAAAGCGGCCACTCGTAAGTGTAATTTTGTCTCGTAAACCAAGTTCCTTATACCTTTGATCCTTTTCCTGAGAGAAACAATAACACAATCCACACTTTTTCAATAACATGATTGAGGTGGCTCCTTCTCACCCGTTTGTTTTAGGTTTTTATTTTACGGGTTAGTGACCGCTTTCCCATTAATGTTATTAGCAAAAGACATTGGAATGTGAAGAACCTTTTTAGAGAATGCTGCAAAAGGATTTATATCATCCTCGTATATTTTCTTATACTTGGATTCCACGTCTGAGCTGAAACCACTTTCAAGATCTTCAACCGATTGCTGCAAAAGCGAAAAGAAACTATAAATTGAGAATTGAAGAAAAAAGCAGACGATGTACAACAAAGTACCTTCCTTGATCCTCTAGAGACTACTTTCTCCAGATTATAATCCTGAACGTAACGGATCTTTCCATAAAGTTTGACATTATCAGCTTTCGTCTTGTCCAATTCAGTTGTCAGCACCCCTATCCTCTCCTTCAACTGCCTTATTTCCTAACAAGTTCACAAAAATCAGCTGCTAATTTTGACCCAGACCCACTTGGATGTTTATTTATTATGCTTATTGAGCCTGTTTTGCCCATAGAGAAAATAAATAAAGAAAACTACAGCATACCTCTTCAGTCTCACGCAAGCGTGCCCGAAAACGATCTCTTTGGTTGCATATCACCTTAAGCATTGAGTTTTGATCTTGGTCAGACGAAACATGTCTATGATCTGTATTCTGTTCCATCAAGTTCAAATGCAAAATCATTCAAGTAAAGTGATGAACATACTTACTTTGTTTTTTTATAAAAAAGTAAAGATACCTACCTCGGAACTATCTTTTACAGCAGATTCTGAAAGATCCCAATCCTCAAACATATTTCCTTTGCGATCTTTGGAGCTGTAACCCTTTAATATATCATCTTCTAACTTCTGTATAAGCTTTTGTTGTTCGCTAATCTTTGAGGTAAGTTCTGAAATCTTGATTTCAGATGTTTCTGCCAAAGAAGTCTTTTCAGAGAGTTGGACCTTTAACTGTGTGAGTTGATGTTCCATTTTGCGGTTCTTATCAAGAAGAAGAGACTCAAGTTTGCTCATCTCCTCCCCACTAGTAGCAACCTCCCAATCTTCAGCCTCAATTGAGTTATAACCCACTGCCTACAGATGAGAAACATATGAATCAGGTGCCTGCCTGCCTGCCTGCCTGTAATAATACTCACAACATGAAGACTGACAGTTCGTTGTTAAGAGTAGATAAATTTACCTGCAAGATTTTAACTTTCTTGCGCAGATCGTCTACTAACTTTTCCGTAGGCCGTTCTTGGAGCTCTTTCTTGATTTCCTCAAGGGCAACTTCCTGCTCATTAATGGAATCTTATCAACTATTAAGGCATTATTTTTGAGATAAAAACGATAGCACAGGCTTCGATATATGTGGGTTCGTTGTTAGAATCTGAGTACAGTTTGACAAGAATACAGAGAAACACGGTTGGTACCTTTTCATTGAGCAATGCATTCAACTTCTTGATTTCATTAATATGTTGTTCTCTTTCATTAGATAAGGTGGTTTCAATTGTGTGAAGTTCGTATTTAGTTCAGAGATAATCTTTTCCTTGGCACTTAATGAATTCTCCAGTATGCTATTTGAATCCGCATCATCACTATCATCAAAACCAAAATCAGATACAAATCCCCCCTCGATTACACTAGGAATGGTAATGTGCTAATAAAAAAATAATAATGAATAAAAGGTTTAACTGATGCTCGAGAGGTCGATCAGCACTAACTCGTCCAAGAAAAAGCTTTTATAAAAAACAAACCTAAAGCACTAAATGAGGCTATGGAAACCAGTTGTAAGTTTTCACATATAGTACTATCAACCTAAGAAAAGAGGAGAGTATTTTCTTCAAATATCAACTTGGTATACAAATAGAATATACGTCACCTTCTCTTGGTATCATTGTCTACATTTGCCGATTGTAGCTGTGAGCGTAGAACTCCCTGCAGGGTGTACAAGTATCATTAAGATTTGAGACATTTAACAAACTCCAGCATTTGTAAAGGTGACAACTATACACAATGATTTAAATGCAGATACCCCATTGATATGGCCTAGCGGATGTTAACCAAATAAAGCTAGAGAATGAATTGGCAGTACAAAGTAACCCACATAAATAAACAAAAAAATACGAGAATTTCTATTAATTTTCATTTCATTCTTGTAGCATGGCTAACCTTCTCTCTCTCTAGACTGAGCAAGCGAGTCTGAGCCCGTTCAACTTCATCCATTAATAGATTTACCTCTGTTTGCTTTGCTGCTGTATCTTCTTCTGTAAATTATAAGCACAAGTAATGTTAAGTTTTCAATTAGGACGTTGTAGAAAATTGCTAATGTGGAATGAAAAGGAGTTAGAATATGACCCGATTGGGCACGGTACTCAAACAATTTGCTTTGTGCAAGTTCATGTAATTTCTGCATATTAGAAACACTGTCTTGAGCCTGTCGCAATTGATCCTGCAGTAGTTGCTCCCTGCATCCACAACAATATCTTATTTTCAAATGACGCTAGATACATTTTATTTATATTATATAGCATTTCAAGAACACAGATCAAGCTTAAACACCTAATATAAATTACCTTTCTTTGAGAAGCTCAAGAGTTTTCTGGTTTTCTTCTGCCAGACTGCGTTGCTTCATCTCCACAATCTCCTTTACTTTCTCCTCCATCTGTAAAAAAAGATGGATTATTATCATCCCCTCGCACATGTACAATTAGCAGGCTATATAAAAGTGATAGATAACCTGTTGCTCCAACTGACGGGTGCGCTCCTCTAGTCGCCGTATTGTTGCTTGTTGATTTTTTAGATGAGTAGCTTCTGTTCTGAACTCCTCAAGTTCAACCTTCATCTTCCTGTTCTCTGACTCTAGATCAGCTATTTTTACATCCTTTTCCTGCACGTGAAAAACCATAGTTTTCATGAAATAAAATACTTAGTTAATTAAGAATAACCACAGTCCATGCATGTAGCTTTGCATTTACTGTCAACATCAGAAAACCAATAGATATAGCTTACAAGCAACATTGTGTCGTATAAAGAACAACGAAATGAAATTGCTTTCTCATCAAGTGCACGTTTATAAACTTATAAATTCATAGGCTGTACCTAGTACTATCACTAACAGAGCGTGTAAGGAAAGTTATTGAAAGGCTTTATGTATTGAGAGTTGCCTCTCTACTTTTCAATAAAATGTGAGAACCTTTATAACATGACTAGGCAAAGTAAACGTTTCAATCATCAGTTGGGCAAAATCTAAGAACCACAAAGAAAACATCTAGTGCTTATTGTATGAGAGTTCTGGACACTAGTCACATCACAGCTTTACAGACGAATAATCCCTTGTTTACATTGCCAATCACTTAGATGGCAAATGTAGTAAGTTGGTTAATTCATTTCAGCTAAGGTAGAGAGAGTTATTCAAACCTCTGACAGAAGTTACACTATGTATGTAATAACTAGCTATAAAGTATGTATAAACTTTGGCAAAACCACAAATTTGTGTTATACATCAGACTACTAAATGGCACCTTAGAATTTAGATAATAGCTAATGTACATACACGGACACCTAATGCTGAATAATAAGCTATGTATGTTTTGTGGGTTTCAGTTTGAGTTAGTTAAGATTAAAACTAGCATAATATTATGTGCTTACAGCAACTGAAGCAACAACAGGATAGGGGTCTGGAGCCTCATAAAGTTTCTGGTATATATTAAGAAAAGCATTTTCTCCAAACTTTGCCCTCTTAGTAAGATTGTCAACCTCCTCTTGATAACCCCTGAGTAAAGAATTGAACAAGTTGGGCTTCTCTTCAGCTGGAGCTTTCTTGAAATCTATCACCAAAAAACTCAAACTAACATCCCAAAAACAAAAACAAAAATAAAAATAATCAATAAGACACTGGCAACCTCTGGTGCTTTCTGCAAGCTTCCGACGATTCTTCTGGCTGTTTTCCTGGTTTTCAGCAATCCTAAGTCCTTGTTCATCTAATACGCTCCTTTCCTTCTCCAAATCAAACTCTGCAAACATCCATAGATCTCTTACATAATAAGAATAATACTCTAGGGAACTTCTAACAAATTATCAATCCAGTCCAGTCCAGTGATGTTAAACCCTAGGTAGGGCTAGTAATAGATTCAAGGACAAATACAAGTGAGAACAAGAATAGCAAACCTCTCCAGAAATTAGCAACAGAAGGAATGGGTGCAGCAGAAGTAAGAAGAAGGATTGGACTTGTCTCTTTCTTGAGATGCCTCCATCGCTCGCTCGATCGATCTCAAATGCAATCAATCGCAGATAGATAGATAGATAGATTGATAGGATTTATTCAATACACAATATCCTTCGATCGATCGATCGATCTTACAACACAACTATCATCATCGTCCTCTCAGGATCCTTCCTTCGATCACACCCTGGTTTCCGCTAGATCTCGCTCGCTACACTTCTTCAAAACTGGATGCGTATGTATCTTTGATGCTGCTCACACTTCACACCCTTCTTTTTCTATCATCACAGGCACCTCAACTTTTAGTTTTTTTTTTTTTTTTTTGAGTAAAATGTCCGGATAGTCCTTGTGGTTTTTTAAATAACATTTATAGTCCTCAACTTTTGGAAATTATACCGGTACTCCCTGTGGTTTATTTTTTGTTACTCGGATAGTCCTTGAAGTGGATGGGAGTTAATTTTCTCCGTTAAGTGAGTGTGAAATGACATAATCACCCCTTACCCTTGCTAAAAGAAATAAATAATATAAAAACTTTAAATTAACTCATTATTATAGAATAGCAGAGCCCATCCTCCCCTACCCCTTTTTACACACCTCCAGCCACCATTTGCCGGCAATCACTACCGGACCACTACCATCACAACATGAACCACCACCTATCCACCATCACACCATGAATAACCGTCGGACTTGTCCACCACCATCACAACCAAAAACCCAATCAAATTCGACATATCAATTGCAATAATTAACAACACAAAAAACCAAGAACACCCCCCCCCCCCCCAATTCATAATCACCAGCACAATATTGTATACCATCATAGCCAAACGCACCTTCTGATTTGCGAGATTCGCAATCACAATCGCACTGGTCGATCAACTGATGTACGCTTGTCAACCAGGTGATGGTGAGGGTAGAGGTGGGGGTGGTCCACATAAAAGAAGATGAAACGAGTAGGAGTGGTCTGCGAATTGATCTGGTGAGGCGGAAATGGGCAAAATTACGAACTTGTAATGGTGGCGGTCCGGCGGTGGTTCATGGTGTGATGTTGGTGGTCCGACCATGTAATCTCGTAACATGTTTAGAGAGAGAGAAGATTTGGGGGTGGGGGTGGGTTGTTATAGATATGTAATCTCGTAACCGAATTGATCTGCGAATTGATCTTGGGCGGTGGTGATCCGAGTGCTTTGGCCGTGGTGGAGGAGTTGATCGGAGAGGGTGACCGGAGTTCTTGGATCGGTACGTGAGATGTAAAATATTTGAAAAGCCCTAATTTTTAAGTTTTGAATCTGAAACTAAAAAAATGTTTATAAGGATGGGTAAATAAGGTGGGCCCCATTCTTTAATAATCCATATTTATTTTTTATTTTTTAAAAGGAGGGGTAAATAAGTAATTTCAGATGGACTAAATGGAGAAAATTAACTCCCATCTACTTCAGGGACTATCCAAGTAACAAAAAGTAAACCACAGGGAGCACCGGTGTAATTTCCAAAAGTTGAGGACTATAGGTGTTACTTTACAAAACCACAGGGACTATCCGGGCATTTTACTCTTTTTTTTAAGGAATTTCTTTCCAAACAAATATTTCTTGTGAATTTTAAAATCAAATCACTAATTAAACCAATCGTTTATTTCGTTTATTGCAGGTGGCAATGATGGTCGGTGGTGGTTAGCGGTCTATTTGTAACACCCTAAATTCTCATGTGTGAGATTTTACCACATGTAGAGAGAAAACTGTCCAGATAGTCCCTCTGGTTTTGCTTTGATTTCACCTTTAGTCTCTACATTTTTAAAATTACAGCTATAGTTCTTAGTTTTGACAAATTCTTTTCTCGGATAGTTCCTAGAATGGATGGGGGATAGTTTTTGGTGTTAAGTAGATATGAAATTACTAAATTATCCCCACTATTTAATAAAAATAATTAAAACAATATTAAAATTCAAATGGTCCCACCCCAACCATCTCTGTGGGACCCACCACCGCCATCAATCATCTTCAACACCTTTGTTCCCCGACCCCACTTCTCCGATCAACTGCTCTTTTTTTAATGATCCATGAATCAACGCCATCGCAAAACACAAAAACGGCCCACCTCATTCTCTATGAAACTCTCTTTTTCAAACAATAAAATACCCCTACCCTAGATTGACTTAACTGAAAAGGTGGAATGGAGTTTTGGTATTACCTCAATTAAAAAGCTGTAGGTATCGCCAAGCTCTTAAATATTTTTAGTGCAATCTGAATATTTTTTACTCCTGCACCTCAAAATAATGATCTAAAGATCATCAAAAATGCACATATGGTCACGTCAAAAGAACACATATTAGTGACCGTATTGGGAGTATTCCGGGAGATTCCCGGGCAAATTGGGCACTATGGCTGTGTCCTAATACAATTCGGAGAATTCCGACGGTGAAAATGGAAACTCAAATTTAGGCAACTTAGACCCCCCAAACACTCAAACTCCCTTGATGGAAAGTGAATCATTCTTAAATAACCACGTGCTGGCACTATTGGTATTCTCATACCATTATCCAAACACGTTAAACTATTGACTTTGGTTGGCACGCGAAACGGTGCCCGGAAGCCAATCTGAAAACTAATACTACCCTGACGTCCATCACCATACCAGTGTCCTATAGACTCAATCCGGAGTAAAAACTCCTGACCAGATCCAAGTTATAACCATTACCAACTTAGATACTGATTTGAGTCCATACTTGCATGTGTGTTATTAAAGTTGATCCAGCTGCTTGATCACTCTTGTGTGAGACCACTGTTTGCACGGTGAGTTTCACTTCCCCACTTTTGAATTGTTTTACTGATTTCTGGGGACTTGCATGTTAAAAACTGTGTTGATTACACCAAGTTGGGAGTGAGTTTCACTCCACCACTTTTAAACTGTGTTGCTGTTTTCTGAGATGATTTGCATCTTACAAAACTGTGTTAATTGCACCAACTTGTGATGATGTAAATTTTAACACACGGTCTGGCAAGCTGCAGGTGTCTGTTAACACACGGTTCGGCGAGCCGCAAGTGCTTGTTGTAACACGGTCCGGCAAGCTGCAGGTGTCTGTTATGACACGGTTCGGCGAGCCCCAGGTGCTTGATGTAACATGGTCCTGCTAGCTGAAGGTGTTTGTGTTAATAAATCCGTGAACTGTGACTTGTGCAATTAAACTTGTTAACACATATGGTTGAACAACAACTAAACCAGTGGAACTCACACAGCGTTTAGCTGACCTTTATAAAACTAACATGCATTTCAGGTAAGGCGAAGCAAGAGTAAGAAATGTGCGTGTGGATGGCTTTAGTAGTGAACGGTAGCAGAATAAGAGATGTGATAGCTCGTAGTACTGTACTTGAACTTATGGTGTGTAATATGAGACTAATAGTATGTTGTAACCGAGGTTCCCTTTTTATTTAATATCAGTTTTTTTAATTATCGGGAAGTACCATGTGTTTACCGCACCCTGCAGTTGTCTTCCGCTACGAGTCGGGGTGTGACAGAAGATGGTATCAGAGCCTTCGGTTATAGCGAACTAGGTATCTCTAAAGAACCTAGACTATAATCCTAAGTTAGTCTCCACACGCTGAGAACCTCTAGAAACTGAGTAGTATGGCTATTACCAGGTAGCCCTGGTGGGGCAAATAAATTATTGTGGTCCGGAACACCATAATTTATCTGCTCATACTTGGGGGTTCTGGGAACGTCATTGAGATAGGACGGACATCCGTCTACTAACGTCACCAACCGCAAATAATTTTTTTTTATAAATCTTAAAAATCGAAACTGCGTGCAATACATGCTTATGTGTATATTTGTGGACTGTTGAGTTCAGTATTTTGGTCAGTCAAATCAGCGTTGTGTGTGGTTTTCTTTTTTTCAGGTAGCATGTCGCATCGTTCGAGTCACCAGAGTACTTCGAATATGGAGACCGATCCCGAGGAGGATCTGCTGACACCCCTTCTGACATCGAGCTACTCGCCAGATCCTTCTGGTTATTGTTGTGGTCCGTACCCACCCAACCCTCGTACTAGGCGCGAGGGAGAGGCCTCGAGCGCCCACTGTTCCCCACCTCACCATCCGACTAGCTCCTCGGAGCATAGTCATACCCGGATGTTGCCATACAAGTAGGACCTATTCCTATGAGCCCTACTCCCGTCACGGGGCATTGGGAGTGGGAGCCGGTAGCACCCCGCTTACCGTCACCAGAGACACGCCTGACCCTTGCACTCCGTCCACTCCGAGTACTTATTCACCCTCCTCATCTAGTCCTCTTGAGATACCCACCTTTGGCCTCCGACAGACGGCTCGTCGGAGGGTACTTACGCCTGTACCTGTGTTCACACCGCCTGTTTCCCCTATTCGTCCGACACCCGTACCTATAGGGACCCCAACATTTTACTGCCCGGTTTCTGACCCCACCTCGGGAGGACCCTTCCCCGTTTCACACTTATGAGCGAGGTGGCCCTTCCCAGCCGTTTAGAGAGCCTTCCCCACCCGTCTAGGGTATACCTGTTCCTCCTCAGGAGGTGCCTGCTCCCATCACCGAGAGCAGCTTGATGGGATTTCTATTCGAGCCGATTTTATTACTACGGATGGCACGGGATGAGGATGAGCAGCAGAGGATGTCGATGGGAGACTACCTGATCGTCTTACAGCAGGCGATCATCGCTTTACAGCAGGGTATGGGGTATGTCCATCATGAGCAGGATCATTTCCACGCGTTGGTATACGGATGCATTGTTGCCATTGTAGGGTTGGTCGCAGGTCTTGGAGGGTTGGCATGGTGGATGTGGCGTTCCTAGTATGGTTTTTTTAGATAGAAATGATGTATCTTTTGTACATCCTACCAAGCACTGGGTTATACCCACGTCGAGGTAGTGAGGCAGTCATAGTGTTTTCACGTTTTCCTAGTTATTAGTCTCGTTGCATCGAGTCTGTACGTCACTTTGGTGACATTTTGACAGCACATTTAAGCACTGGCCCTTATGGGTTAAGTATATGTGCAGATTTTGATGTTTGTATGATGATAACATTACATCTATATATGCGATGCTTTTGACTATATGTGCCGTGGATTCATGTGGATGATGAAGTGTGTGTTATGTTTTAGCCGAATATGTGATATGTGTTAACTGGATACGTGACATTAATACCTAGACATCTATTGTTTATAATAGAATGGCCCCGAAACGCGCACCACAGATGACTGAGGCAGATATTGCGCAAATGATAGCGCAACAACTCCAGGCTGTTATTCCCACGATTATGGCGCAGGTTAGCGCCGGTATTAATGCTAACCCGTAACCGAACCCGCAACCAGGACCCGTAGGTCAGAATGATAACCAGAATAATGGTAGGCCGGTTTGCACATATAAGCATTTCATGGAATGCAAAACGATGGAATTCAATGGTACTGAAGGACCAAATGGGTTTGTGAAATGGGTCGAGAAGTCGGAATCGGTACTTAACATAAGTAATTGTCCTGGTAATTGCGCAGTTAAGTATACAACTTGTACCTTTATCGACCATGCTTTAAACTGGTGGAACACTATTGTTCAAACTCGCGGACAGGACGCGATTAGTGCTATGACTTGGGATGATCTCAAGATACTGATGAAGGAAAGGTTTTGCCCAACTCATGAAATTCAGAAGCTTGAACATGAGTTCTGGAACCTGCAGATGCAAGGTGCTGATCATGCAGATTATACCAACCATTTCAATGAACTGGCGCGTATATTGCCAGACGTGGTCCGACCGGAGTCCAAGAGGATTGAAAGGTATATCTGGGGACTGGCCCCAGAAGTGAGGAGTATCATTAACTCGGTGGAATACCAAACCATGCACGAGGTGGTAGCCAGGTCAGGTACCGTTACATATGACATGGTTAGGCGTAAGATTATTTGTATTGTGCTACTACCATCAACCAAGGAGTCTGGGAGAGCAGGTTGGGAACAAGCGGGAAGCCTCGGAGAGTAGTCGCGCAAGGGTAGCAGCATCGAAGAGGGGGAGAAATACTAGCCATAGCTATGCCATGACTACCCCTGCGCGTAACTCTGCTGGCTACAAAGGAAACACACCAAAGTGCCACAAGTGCGCTTTCCACCACACTGGTAAGTGCAGAACAGTGATATGCTCGAGGTACCATGGAAATGGACATTCCGCCCGAGATTGTAGGGTGCCCAGGGAGCTAAATCCCAACCCAACTCGTTTTCAATCTCCTAGGCCTCAACCTCATCAGCGGCGACCTCATCAACCAACACCACAACAGCTTACCTACCCCCGTACGTGCTTCGGATGTGGCAGCACGGAGCATTTTCGTAATAGTTGTCTGAAGTTAGCCCAACAGATGACAGGAAGGAACACCTAGAACCAAGCATCTTCCTCGAATACAGCTCGAGGTCGTGCCTTTGTCATGGGACCTGGTGACGCACGTCAGGATCCCAACGTGGTTTCTGGTACGTTCCTCGTTTCCAATCAATTTGCTTCAGTGTTATTTGATACGGGAGCCGATAGAAGTTATGTGTCGATTGCATTTTTGCCACTCTTGAATATGCCTGCTGTTGACCTGAAACAACACTATACCGTTGAACTTGCCAGCGGGAAACCGATTACCAGTCACCAACTTATTGTTAATTGCCCTATAACCCTTAACGGTTACCAGTTTACTATTGACCTTTTACCAGTAGAATTGGGTAGTTTTGATATTGTTATAGGAATGGAGTGGTTCTCCAACCATCGTGCAGAGGTGTTATGTGAACAAAAGGTGGTGAAGATTCCTTTATCCCCCCGGATGCAATTATGGTACAAGGAGAGAAGTTAGGTGCCACGTTGAAGCTCATATCTCACCTCAAGATGTTGAACTGTATGTGACAAGGATGTGACGTGTTTTTGGCCAGTGTTATGACCAAGGAACCGACCGAGAAACGTATTGAAGACATCCCGGTAGTATGTGAATACCTGATGTGTTCCCGGAGGAACTGCCCGGATTGCCGCCCAATCGGCAAGTCGAGTTTCGTATCGACTTATTACCGGGAACGACACCCGTTGCCAAGGCTCCATATCGTCTTGCACCGTCCGAGATGCAAGAGCTATCGACGCAGTTACAGGAGTTACTTGATC
Source organism: Scalesia atractyloides (assembly GCA_947069175.1). Lineage (NCBI taxonomy): Eukaryota > Viridiplantae > Streptophyta > Magnoliopsida > Asterales > Asteraceae > Scalesia > Scalesia atractyloides. The sequence continues at coordinate 38,370,259 of CAMTDV010000006.1, forward strand.
ATGGTTTTATCCGTCCTAGTTATTCCCCCTGGGGAGCCCCAATGTTGTTTGTAAAGAAGAAGGACGGTAGCTTCCGAATGTGCATTGACTACAGGGAATTGAATAACATCACTATCAAGAATCGATACCCTCTTCCGAGAATCGATGATCTCTTTGATCAGCTGCAAGGAGCCCGATACTTTTCTAAGATAGATCTTCGGTCAGGTTACCATTAAGTGAAGGTCCAAGAGGACGATATTCCTAAGACCGCATTTCGAACTCGTTATGGCCACTACGAATTCTTGGTTATGCCCTTTGGGTTAACCAATGCACCCGCGGTGTTCATGGACCTCATGAACAGGGTATGTAAGCCATACCTTGACAAATTTGTCATCGTCTTCATCGACAATATCTTGATCCACTCCAAGAGCAAGGACGAGTACGAGCATCATTTACGTGCTATCTTGGAGATACTACGGACCGAACAACTATACGCTAAGTTGTCTAAGTGCGACTTTTGGTGACAAGCCGTACAATTTCTAGGGCCTGTGGTGGATCAGCATGGAATTCATGTGGATCCAAGCAAGATTGATGCAATTAAGAATTGGCCGGCACCGAAATCTCCAAAAGAAATACGCCAATTCTTGGGATTGGCAGGGTATTACCGTCGCTTCATCGAAAATTTCTCTAGTAACGCGCAATCGTTAATCGCATTGACGCAGAAGGATAGGAAGTATGAATGGGGTGAAGACTAGGAAACAGCGTTCCAGCTGTTAAAGAAATGAGGCCCCAATCTTGACGTTACCCGAAGGCAATGACGACTTTGTCGTATATTATGACGCATTGCGACAAGGGCTTGGATGCGTCCTTATTCAAAGGAATAAAGTTATCGCGTACGCTTCTAGACAACTGAAGGTGCATGAAAAGAACCACACGACCCATGATCTGGAACTAGGAGCAGTTATATTCGCATTAAAGATTTGGAGACATTATTTATATGGTACCAAGTGTACTATATATACCGATCACAAAAGCCTCCAACATATCTTCGACCAAAAGGATTTGAACATGAGGCAGCGCAGATGGGTGGAATTTTTAAATGATTATGATTGTGAGATAAAGTACCACCCCAGGAAAGCTAATGTGGTAGCAGATGCGCTAAGTAGGAAGGATCGAATAAACCGCTTCGAGTGAGAGCCTTGGGAATGATCGTGCAGACAAGTCTGATAGATCAAACCCGGAACGCGCAGATGCAAGCCCTGAAGGAAAGCCAATTACCCGGTGAAGGATTGCACGGGAACGAGAAAAGTTTTATGAGGAAAACGGACGAGGTGTTGTACTTTAAGAATCGAGTGTGGATTCCTGCAAGTTCGGAGCTGAGACAATTATTAATGGACGAGGCTCATAAATCAAAATATTCGATACATCCCGGTACAGGCAACATGTACCACGACTTGAGAAAGTTTTATTGGTGGCCGAGAATGAAAAATGACGTGGCCGAATACGTGAGCCAATGCTTGACTTGTGCGCGAGTCAAGGCTGAGTATCAGAAACCCTCGGGGATGTTGCAACAACCCGAGATACCTCAGTGGAAGTGGGAACAAATCACAATGGATTTCGTGACCCATCTTCCAAAAACGCCTCGTAGACATGATGCGATCTGGGTAATCGTAGATCGATTGACCAAATCCGCACATTTTATTCCGATCCGTACGACTTATAAGACCGACCAGTTGGCCAAAATTTATACTAATGAGATAGTAGCTAGACATGGTGTCCCGATTGCTATTATTTCCGACCGAGGCAGCCACTTTCCTTCGCGATACTGGCAGAAACTAGAAGAAGCATTGGGGACGCGAATCGATCTGAGCACTGCATACCATCCCCAAACCGATGGCCAATCGGAACGCACGATTCAGACACTAGAGGACTTGCTTTGGGCTTGTGTCCTGGACTTCGTAGGAAGCTGGGACAAGCATCTCCCACTCGTGGAATTCTCGTATAACAATAGTTACCATAGTAGCATTCAGGCAGCCCCCTATGAAGCCCTCTATGGTCGAAAGTGTCGATCACCACTTTGTTGGGCCGAAATGGGTGACACTCAACTAACGGGATCTGAACTAGTTCAGGAAACCACCGATAATGTCCATCAGATTCGGAATCGTCTGAAAGCCGCTCAGAGCCGACAAAAGAGTTGGACTGATATACGTCGGAAACCGCTATCGTTTAAAGTGGGGGAACGTGTATTATTAAAAGTATCGCCATGGAAGGGCGTTATCAGATTTGGAAAGACCGGAAAGTTATCCCCGCAATACATTGGACCTTACGAGATCCTAGAAAAAGTAGGTCCCGTAGCATATCGGTTGAAGCTACCAACCGAGCTTAGTGCCATTCATAATGTCTTCCACATTTCAAACTTAAAGAAGTGCCTTTCGGGCGAGGCCACCCAGATACCATTGGAAGACATACACGTTGATGATAAACTCCACTTTGTGGAAGACCCGGTGGAAATAATTGATGGTAGGGTCAAACAACTAAGGCATAACAAGATTTGACTGGTTAAAGTCTGGTGGAACTCGAAACAAGGACGTGAATATATTTGGGAACAGAAGGATGGATTACGTAGAAAATACGCTCACCTCTTCCCTAGCTTGACAAAGTAAATTTCGGGGACGGAATTTCTTAACCAGGGGAGACTGTGATACCCATGACGAAACCAGGTACACCTTAATTGGTCCTAAACTTAAAGCATGATTAAAACTATAATTGTGCGTAAATCTTGTGAAATTTCATGACTTGTGTGTTGTGCGAAACAATATATGTTATATCTCGGATGAATCCGAGAGCACGTCATGGTTGACATGACACTACTAAGGACCAACGATGCGAGGTTGGCGTCCTTGCCTTGAACAACGTGTTAAACAAAGACTTTACGTTTAACAGCGCATTAGGCCTTTGACGTTAATTATTAGGTTATCGGTAGCATCATTTGAGATTTTGAGTTCCAGGAACAACTTAGTTTTGTGCCATAGACTGTGACATAAGGTTTAAAAATAATCAATGCTCGGGCACGCAAAACGAAGCAGCTCCAGGTTGGGGAATTGCCTTCGTTCCGGGCATAACATAAGGCAACCAAATGTGCAAGGAACGATCGATCAAGCTTAAAAACAATTAAACGAACGACACACGAGACTTTTATGATAAAAATGTTACCATGCTCGGATTTCGAGACGGTTATGCTCAGTTTTTAAAACGAGTCTTTTGACACTAAGAACGCGCAAAACGGAGACCGTTTCGCAAATCGGAGACTGCGTCCGGGACCGAAAACGAAAGATAAACATCATCTTTTATCACGCACTTCTAAGCATGAGGTGTCCCCCTTGGGACCCACCTCCAAACCGCTAACCCCCCCCCCATGTATAGATATATCTTTTATTTTTTTTTCATTTTAGAATTCATTTTTTCACAAAAATTTCTCCAATTATCCACAAATCTGCTCTAAAGACCCTTTAATTCAGCTGAGTTCTTCAATAATCTTCACTAAATCAAAGGTATTAACCTTGATACTTATGATTCTAAGTCCGTTTCTTCGATTAAACGCGATTTCTAGCCGAAAAACGCCTTTTAATCCAAGATTTTTGATAGTTTCCACATGTTTATGGGCTGAATAAGAACACCTTGGTATTTACCTGGTGTTATATGGCAGCCATGATCACAAACCTTTGGGGTTTGATACCCTAATCAACTCTTATTCGACAAAAATCGCTTAACCATTCGATTAACCGATAAACAATGAAATAAAGCTTGATTGATCTAAGTTCTAGCATATTTGGGTTGTACTTGATGTGTAGGTACTGAATATAGCCTTCTCACACTTCTGGGATCAAGATAAACGCTTGGAGTCGAAGAATCGCTAGGTATAACATCCGAGAACCGAATCTAGGCTAGGCAGAAAATTGTTTTCCTATAACTTGGTCCGTGTAACTTGGATTGAGCTAAATTTGGTGTGGTGATGTAGGGTATTGTCAGGAAGGTCAACGTAAAATTTTAGAATTGTTGGAATTTTCTACAATTTTTGGTGAATTTTCAACTGTTTTATAGAAAGAATTTCGGAAAAATTATCAAACGAATTCAATAAATCACCAAATTTTACAGAGACACTAAGGAACATATGGGGAATGTTTTGGGAAATTTCAGAGTCCATTGGTTGAGTTTTGATTTGGGTTAAAAATTCCACGTTTTTGCGAGTTTTTGATAGCCGGGAACGCACCGAAACCAAATCAGAAAAATCTCAAAATTTGGTGAGGAGTTCCTGGACATGTAAAAGGTGTTCTGGAATTTTTTTTGGAATTTTTGAACTACTGATGGTACTTAATTTTAATTATGTGGTTAAAAATAATTTTATAAATAATTTATTTAAATGAGTAAATTAACAAAATAAATTCCCAGAAATTTTTCCTATAATACACAGATTTTTACAGATTTATATAAAAATTTACAGATTTTTATATAAAATATAGATTAAATGGGAATTTATGGAATTAAAAATAAGTTATTTTAAAGCAATTTCGGCAGTTTACCGTATAACGAACCTGCCAGAACCGGGAAATGACACAACCCGACAAATACTATAATTGGAACATGGGAGTATTGCGGGAGATTCCCGGGAAAATTGGGCACTATGGGTGTGTCCTAATACAATTCGGGAGAATTCCCGACGGTGAAAATGGAAACTCAAATTTGGGCAACTTAGACCCCCCAAACACTCAAACTCCCTTGATGGAAAGTTAACCATTCTTAAATAACCACGTGCTGGCACTATTGGTATTCCCATACCATTATCCGAACATGTTAAATTATTGACTTTGGCTGGCACGCGAAATGGTGCCCGGAAGCAATTTGAAAACTAATACTACCCTGACGTCCATCACCATACCAGTGTCCTATAGACTCAATCCGGAGTAAAAAATCCTGACCAGATCCAAGTTATAACCATTACCAACTTAGATACTGATTTGAGTCCATACTTGCATGTGTGTTATTAAAGTTGATCCAGCTGCTTGATCACTCTTGTGTGAGACCACTGTTTGCATGGTGAGTTTCACTTCCCCACTTTTGAATTGTTTTGCTATTTTCTGGGGACTTGCATGTTAAAAACTGTGTTGATTACACCAAGTTGGGAGTGAGTTTCACTCCACCACTTCTAAACTGTGTTGCTGTTTTCTGAGATGATTTGCATGTTACAAAACTGTGTTAATTGCACCAACTTGTGATGATGTAAATTTTATAACACACGGTCCGGCAAGCTGCAGGTGTCTGTTATGACACGGTTCGGAGAGCTGCAGGTGCTTGTTGTAACACGGTCCGGGAAGCTGCAGGTGTCTGTTATGACACGGTTCGGCGAGCCGCAGGTGCTTGATGTAACATGGTCTTGCTAGCTGAAGGTGTTTGTGTTGATAAATCCATGAATTGTGACTTGTGCAATGAAACTTGGTAACACATATGGTTACACAACAACTAAACCAGTGGAACTCACACAACGTTTAGCTGACCTTTTTAAACTAACATGCATTTCAGGTAAGGCGAAGCAAGAGTAAGAAATGTGCATGTGGATGTCCTTAGTAGTGAACGGTAGCAGAATAAGAGCTGTGATAGCTTGTAGTACTGTACTTGAACGTATGGTGTGTAATATGAGACTAATAGTATGTTGTAACCGAGGTTCCCTTTTTATGTAATATTAGTTTTTTAAATTATCAGGAAGTACCATGTGTTTGCCGCACCCTGCAGTTGTCTTCCGCTGCGAGTCGGGGTGTGACAAGCAGATCGATAAAATTCGAATTAAACTCGAGATGGTCGTTAGAAAATGATGTAATAAGTATATAATATAAATAATTCCAAAATTTTCATTAAATGATAGAAAATTACAATACTTGCCTTAAACAGGACTTTGAAATATAATAAGTACTTGTCCACGCAGGACTAAAAGGAAATACTTGTCCACACAGGGACTAAAAGAAAATACTTGTCCACGCATGACTTTTGGAACTTTAATAAATTACAAAAAGATAAATAATTATTCATTCATCTTTCTTCCCCTTCCATATCTTGGTCAATCTCTTGAAAATTTTATTGGTTTTCTTCTCATTTATTTCAGCCTGACGCTGAAACTGCTCTACCCGCTCCAAGGCCTGATTAATGGCCTCAAGTTGTGGCAGTGGCTGAGGTTGTTATTGAAGCACAACAGGATACTAGTACCCATAACCGGGATATCAAGTAGTTGGATAGGCGGGAGGGAAAGGAGATGGGTAAAATGCATTATGAATGACCGCTTGCATATATGGGTCGTATGATGGCGCTGGATTGTTATAATCCATTGGCGCTGTTGAGTTTGAGGGATCGTATCCAGTCATATCTGGATAGTGGGGATTGGGTTATCAAAACCCATGGGTGGTTGTTGAACAGGTGATTGTGGAGGTGGTTCAATAATAGATTCAGTGTTGGAGGGTCCACCCATATGGGGTCCTCCGGAATAGTAGGATAAGATGAAGGCAAAGGTGGAAGTGAACCCGACCATTGCCCTGCACGTACTGACATACTGCACCACGAAGTTTCCTTGGTTGCGGTGGTGGTTGCGGTTGTTCCGCGGGTTCCATTGGCTCCTCCCCAAGAGGAGGCGACGACGTTAATGGAGGTGGGTACGAAGGTGTGTTTACAAAAGTAAACTGGTTAAATTATTGGTCCCATTCATCGGGACCTCGATGAGGTGATCCTGCATATGCAGGACCCGCTTGATATCTCGATTGGGTGCATGTTGGATCCAGATGGTAGCATTTCTGGATAAGAATCATCGTTCTGTTGGTCTTGACCAACGGGTGGTGTGTTTATGTACTGGTTAGGATTATAAGAGTCATGATGGGAATGTGAATGGTAATGATGGGAATGATGTGAATGATGTGAGTGGGAGGAATGGTGTGAATGATGGGAGTGATGTGAAACAGAACATCTCCTAGATTACGACGAACGAGACTCGTCCGAATGTTGTGGGTTATCCGAGCTATGGGATGACGATGGTATTTGTCCAGATGGTCCTCCATGCATTGGACCTTTTCCCCTTCCACGAACTCTTGGAGGCATATTAAATGTTTAAATATTAAAAACAATGGCAATAACTTAATATGGATAAGAGTAATCCTTCATCAATGCCTAGACTTGGAAAGTCTAAGGAATATGCTATTGTCTGTTTGAGATTAAACACAAAAAGTTTAGTGTTTAATTCTCTAAAACATTGGCTCTCATACCAACCTGTCACACCCCGAATTTCCAACCAAATCCTGGTGGGCCATGGTGGGGAGTATCGTGACGTATGATGTCACACCCCGACCCGCAGCGGAATAAAAGTCGGGCATAATTGGGTTATCACCAAAGCTCATGATATTTACTAAGATGTTTCATATTTATTAAATTCAAATTACAAACTTAAATATCCAAAAACAAAATTCATACAATTACAAAGGAAAATGAAACTATAAATTTATTCCAAAGCATAAGCTTGTTTATTCTTCTAGGCCATCCTAAGTGTTTCCTGTCTCGGCTGGATCACCTGTATCATGTGTAAAAACGGGGGAGATTTTGGGTCAAAAAAGTTGGCGAGTGAACCTTGATAAAACATTTTAACTAATTTCTTGTTTTATTTATTAGAGAAAATTCGTGCATTAATCGCATGTGAGCAAACATATATATGTAAACAATCACAAACCACTTTGGATGAGTATATGACATGAATGATGATGTATTTGAGATCAAGGCTCAATCAAACGGAGCCGATCTAATGAGGCTCCTGATGCTCAACCCGTATCCCACGGGGAACTGACGGGCCTAATGAAATGCGTGCACTGAAATGATAAAATTCAATCTACATATAATTCACACAACAATTGATACACATTTGATCACGGATATGATGTATGCACAAGTGTTTAAAAAAATAAAAGAATAGTACGACACATGATACACCCAAAACATGATTAAAACGGGGAATTGGTAGAGATTCACTCACAGTGGGTGCGTTCTTCTTGGTGACGATGAATGCGCACGAATTTATGATTCAACCGACGAGGAAAAACTAACCTAAATAATAACGAAATGATTTGATAAATAACTAAATTTTATTTGAGATTAATATTTTTAATTAGTGCTCTTAATGAGATTTTTAGATATATTTTTGTGAGTTTAATGCAAATTTTTAACCTTCAAAATCTTTATTTTTAAGTGTTTTTAAATAATTTTTCAATTTAATTAAATAAATAAAAAGAAACAAAAAAATAAAAAAATTGGGTTGACTTGTCAGGTCTGACCGGGTCTGACCGGCGGACAGTTTGTTATTCAGGCAACGTGTGAGGTTTGAACTCGTGACCTCTCGTATACGTGCACGCAGCTCTACCAACTGAGCTACGTGTCTAACCCGAAATATTCTCTGTTTTAATTATATATATATACTAACTAGCTTTAACCTTATTTCGTTTTTATTATAAATGATTTAACATGGCCGAATCTGGTTACAGAATCCGGACTCGAACTCGGGATCTGTGGTTCGGGTGCACACAGCCCAACCAGTTGGCTGTGTGTCTAATCTGTATAAACACTGGATGATATTAATTTTATACACATGCTGTGAAATGATCTGAATAAGTTTAAAAATGTTGATTTTATTCCAGAAAGTCGGAAACATGTGCGATTCGAACCCGGGACGTGTGTTTTGTATTTGCACACAGTCCACCGCTGGACTGTGTGTCTAACCCGGTTAAATACCCGTTTTTATTTATATTTAAAACACTATCTTAACTTCATCTTTTTCATCATTCCAAATTTCCGACAGTGATTCCGGCTGAACGAACTGAATTAACAGTTTCGATTATTGTGTTGAGCAATTAAATTACTAATCAAGAGATAGCAAGAAGGTTTAGATGATTATACCGATTAAAAGTAAGGCTTCGGTTCTCCGGTGATATTCCGGCGAGTGCGAGAATCTCCGTCGACGTGCTCTGAAAGGACTAAAGCTTTAGGAAGTGAGTGTGGTTCTGAGCGAAATGTTTACAAGGAGTTTGGGTGGGTATTTATAAGGGAAGCAGGCGGATTGGTTTCGAATTAGAGGCCATGATTTGCGGTCAAAGATTTCAATCTTCAAAGGAAACGGTTTTGACCAAATTGAGTGTTAAGCAACGGTTATAACTGATGTCGAAATCAGTTTACGCATTTCAGTCAAAGGGAAATGGCAACATTTGCGGAGTTTCGGTTTTTCCGGCGATTTCGAGTTCTGGGTGCGCGGACTTACAGGTTTTGACTTTCGGTTTTTACTATAAGTGTTACTTGTTTCAGTAACTGAACACAAACATGTGTGTGGCGGAGTGGTGTGGTGTGTGTGTCTTCGCGGGAGACCCGGGTTCGAGACCCGGCTACCCTATTTTATTTATTATTTACTTATTATTATTATTATTTATTTGTTATGGTTTTTAAATTCTAAAATATTTATTAATTATATATTATTTAAAATAATCTGAACAATAAATACGCAACAGAACTTATAACTGAATATTTGATTATTAAACGAAGCGGGTTTTGAAACCCGTTTTTTGACGAATGTTACAGTATCCCCTACTTTTAGAAATTTCGTCCCGAAATTTAAGTAGTAGTGGTAACTGGAAAAAGATGCGGGTATTTTTCGCGCATTGAGTCTTCTCGTTCCCAAGTAAACTCGGGTCCTCGCTTTGACTCCCAACGTACCCTGACAATTGGAATACGACTTCGCCTTAAACGCTTCTCTCCGAAATCCATGATTTCTACTGGTCTTTCAACGAAGTGCATCGATTCATCGACTTGAATGTCTTCTAGAGGAATATGGAGGTTTTCATCGGCAAGGCACTTTTTCAAGTTTGATACGTGGAATGTGGGATGAATTCTGTTGAGCTCTTCTGGTAGGTCAAGCTTGTATGCCACAGGACCTACTCTTTCGAGTATCTTGAAAGGTCCTACGTAGCGTGGTGCTAGCTTGCCCTTCTGGCCAAAACGAACCACTCCCTTCCACGGTGATACTTTTAAAAGTACTTGATCACCAATGTCAAATTCCAAGGGCTTTCGTCGTTTGTCAGCATAACTCTTTTGACGACTTTGAGCCGCTAGAAGATTGTTTCGAATTTGAAGGATCTTGTCGGTTGTTTCTTGAATTAATTCGGGACCGGTGATTTGCGCTTCCCCAATTTCATGCCAACATACTGGTGATCGGCACTTACGACCATATAAAGCTTCGAAAGGAGCCATGCCGATACTTGAATGATAGCTATTGTTGTACGAAAACTCGACTAACGGTAGGTGAGCGTCCCAGTTCCCTTTGAAGTCTATGACACATGCTCGAAGCATGTCTTCCAGGGTTTGGATGGTGCGTTCGGATTGACCGTCCGTTTGAGGGTGAAAGGCGGTGCTAAGGTCTAATCGTGTACCCAAAGCGGTTTGTACGGCTTGCCATGTTCGTGAAGTGAAACGACCATCACGGTCTGAAATGATGCTTAATGGTACACCATGAGGCTTACGATCTCGCTGATGTAGATACGAGCTAACTTCTCGTTCTTGAAGTCCTCGCGAATCGGAATGAAGTGAGATGACTTTGTAAAACGATCGATTATTACCCATATGGCGTCATACCCACTGGAGGTGCGAGGTAACCCGGTAATGAAATCCATGGTTATGTTTTCCCACTTCCATATAGGTATTTCGGGTTGGACCAGAAGTCCTGAAGGTCTTTGATGTTCAGCTTTTACTTTGGAACAGGTAAGGCACTTGGAAACAAAAACAGCGATATCCTTTTTCATGCCAGGCCACCAGTAGGTGTATCGTAGGTCTTGATACATCTTGTCGGCTCCTGGGTGTACAGAGTATCGTGTTTTGTGCGCCTCATACATGAGGAAATCACGAAGGTTATCGCGATCAGGAATCCATATGCGGTTTAAATAGTATAGAATACCGTCGGGTTTGGTTTCGATTTTGAGTTCAGCTCCACATGACAGCTCATCGCGTATGTCATTTTCCGTTACAGAAACATGTTGAGCTGCCCGGATTCGATCTTTGATATCGGTTATGATTTGCGAACATAGAAACGAACGGAGTTCGCATAACCTTTTCGAGTGAGCGCATCGGCCACCACGTTTGCCTTGCCAGGATGATACCGAATTTCACAGTCGTAGTCGTTGAGAAGTTCAACCCATCTTCGTTGCCTCATATTCAACTCTTTCTGGTTGAAGATATGTTGGAGACTCTTGTGGTCAGTGTATATTTCACACTTAGTACCGTAGAGGTAATGTCTCCATATCTTGAGAGCGAACACAACGGCTCCAAGTTCCAGGTCGTGGGTGGTGTAATTTTTCTCATGAGCTTTGAGTTGCCTAGAGTCATAGGCTATCACTTTTCCTCTTTGCATCAATACACAGCCTAGTCCTTGCACTGACGCGTCGCAATAAACCACGAAGTCATCACAACCCTCAGGGAGTGTAAGTACAGGTGCGTCACAAAGCTTTTGCTTTAGAGTTTGGAAGGCCTCCTCTTGCTTAGGTCCCCAAATGAAGGGTTTTCATTTATGAGTCAAGGCCGTGAGTGGTACATCAATACGGGAAAAATTGGCAATGAAGCATCGATAGTAACCAGCCAAACCAAGAAATGACCTAACTTCGGTAGCGGTATGTGGCGCTTGCCATTCTTGTACTGCCTTATTTTTTAAGGATCGACATGAATTCCCTTGTCATTGACGACATGTCCAAGGAATTTACTTCTCCTAACCAGAATTCGCTTTTTGAGAATTTAGCGTAAAGCTTTTCAGTCCTTAAGAGTGTAAGGATGAGTCGAAGGTGTCGCTCATGATCAGATTTAGACTTGGAGTAAATAAGGATGTCATCGATGAAGACTATGATGAAACGGTCGAGGTAGGGTTTGCATACCCTATTCATTAAATCCATGAAGACAGCGGGGGCGTTGGTTAAACCGAAAGGCATGACCATGAACTCGTAATGACCATAACGAGTCCGGAAGGCGGTTTTTGGGATATCTTCTTCGTGCACTCTGAGCTGATGATAACCAGAACGAAGGTCGATTTTTGAAAAGCAGGTGGCACCTTGAAGTTGGTCTAGGAGGTCATCAATGCGAGGCAGTGGATAGCGATTTTTAACCGTTAACTTGTTGAGTTCTCTATAATCAATGCACATGCGAAACGTTCAATCTTTCTTCTTCACAAACAGGACAGGTGCACCCCAAGGCGATGAGCTAGGACGTATGAATCCTTTGTCAGTCAGCTCTTGCAGTTGACTGGCCAGCTCTTGCATTTCGGATGGGGCTAACCTATAAGGAGATTTTGCGACTGGTGTAGCGCCAGGTACAAGATCGATGCGAAATTCGACTTCTCTCACAGGAGGAAGTCCTGAAATGTCATCGGGAAAGACTTGTGGGAATTCCTTCACAATTGGGATATCTTCGAGTTTCCTCTCCTTGTTTCCCTTTTTGACGACGTGAGTTAGGAATGCGACATAGTTCTTGCGGAGATATCTTCGGGCTTGAAGGCATGACATTAATTTGAGTCCTTTCGAAGGGGTTTCCCCAAAAATATGTAGTGTCTGACCGTCTGCAAGAGGAATGCGAATGAATTTTTCGTGGCACACCACTTCAGCGTGATGCTAGCTGAGCCAGTCCATACCGATTATAACATCGAAACTTCCCAACTTCATAGGAATGAGGTCAATTGGAAAATCGTGATCGTTTAGAGTGAGGGTACAATTGCGTATAATAGAATTTAATGAAACGGGCTTTCCGTCAGCAACTTCCACCGTTTGAGATTCGATGAGATTAACACGAGGTTGGTCGAGGATAGATTCAAATTCTAAGGACACAAAGCTCTTATCAGCACCAGTATCGAATAATATGGATGCATAACTACCATTGATGAGAAACGTACCGTTGACCACGTTGTTGTCAGCCCTGGCTTGGTTGGCATTGATATTGAAAGCTCTCTCTCTGGCAGGTGGGGGAGCTTGGTTAGCTTGGTTTACCGGGTTTGCGTGAGATTGGGCATGGATGATGTTCACTAGGCGTGGGCATGTGTTCCTAAAGTGGTTTGGGTCCCCACAGTTGAAACAAGCTCGCATGGGTTGCATCATGGGGTAGTTGGGTTGGTAGTAAGATTGGGCTGCGTGTTGTGCAGGTGGTAGAAGTAAGGGTTGTTGGGCTTGACCCACTATCTGATTTTGGGTTTGGGTTTGAGGTTGATTGCGGTTCATTCGTTGAAGGGTACGGCAGGATTTGGATGGTGTGACCTGCACGGCCACAGCTTGTGCAATGTTGGCAGGGGTTTTCAGGAGGATGATGGTATTGACAGCGGTTGCACTTTGGGTGTGGGCCAGTGTATGGCTTTTTGAATGGTGCAGCTGGAAGAGCAATTTGGGTGATTGGTGCAGCAGTGATAGGAGAGTTGGTTTTGAGTGACAACAAAATTCTTGCCATTTCGCTTCCTCTTACCAGCAAACTTCGAGGATGAGACGAGGTGGTTTGGAGTTGGGGTCTCAATGGGTGCTTTCTTCTTCTCATCTTTGAACTTGCCGTTTCAAATGCGATTTTCAGTGAGTTCTATAGCTAACTCCATTGCGGCTTCAAATGTTGCAGGCGATGTGCTTAAAACCGAATCTTAAATTTTCGAGGGGAGGCCTCGAATGTAGTGTTCAACTAAGCAGTACAAGGGGGTGAACAAATTTGGGATCATCTGGTTCAACTCGAGAAATCTCTTATTATATGAAGTGTGGTCTCCTTCCTTTTGTTTCAGTGCGTGGAATTCGTCTTCCAGCTTTTTGATTTCGCTTCTTGGACAGAAGCGTCTTGTCATGAGTTCCCTTAACTCTTCCCATGTTAAGGCCATGGCATCTTCAACTCCTCGCTTACCCTTTTCTGTGTTCCACCAGGTAAGGGCTACCCCAAACAGTCTTCCAGTTGCATAACGTACCTTACGGTCCTCGGGACAATCGCAATTTAGGAAAGTGTTTTCCATTTCTTCAAACCAGTGAAGGAGGGCGGTAACACCTTCGGTCCCTTCATATTTTGGGGGATCGCAGGATTTGAAGTGTTTGTAGGTGCACTTGGGGGTTTTGGAAGGAGGGTTGGCGATGCTCTGGTCTTCTTGATTGGGAGGGTTGATGGGATTTGCGGTGAGAGCTTGTTGAACTTGAAGCACGATGTCAGGAAGCACTGCGGCCATTTGTTTAGCAATTTGTGTGGCCAAGCATTCATTTGACCTTCCTGACTTTCTACCTCCACGTAGTTGCCTAGCCGACATCTACAGGAACATATATAGGAAGATTGTGAGTTTAAGAATTTTCTAGATGTCATGTGTTGTAAAAAGAATGAAAAACAACATAATTGGCAATAATTTAACTACATCCATAGGATGTCTTGGGTTTGCTCATGTTTGGGCCTCCAAGTGTCCCCCATACCATTGCCTGTGTAGTCATGTGGGCCCCCATGACTATTGGGCTTGGTAGGATTCACATTGGTGTTGGCGGGTTAACACTCGCACCACCCGAATGAAAATCGTAAAACATGATTGCGAGATGTATGGTAGGAGGGTGTCCAGGTGTAGACACAATGACAACTCAAAGTGGGGTTAGTTCACACGACGTTTGGTATAGCATGCTTTGGCCTAATAGGTCCTTCGTACTCTCATCGTTAGTCCCCAGGTAGGCAAACTGGTCCTTTATTTTGGATTTATACGAATGCCAAGCCTAGACAGGACGTTCCGACTACCGGTACTCATACCCTTCCAGTTACTACATGCCCGTCGTGAGAACTCACTTTGATGTGATTTGAAAAATATAAAATCATTGCAAAAATCATGGAAATCGTGAGGTGTGTGCTCTCATATATATGATATGTCATGAGGATATGAATTATGATGAGCATTGTATATTAACATGTACTTGTGAGCGTGCTTGCATAATATTGGGTGTGAAAATAAACATGAAACATATAAACATCATGAATTTTGCATGTAACGCACAAACAATTAAAATTTAATCAACTATAGTATAGGCTCTAAGGGTCTAATAACCTATCCTATATCCCTACAGTCACAAGCTCTGATACCAATCTGTCACACCCCGACCCGCAGCGGAATAAAAGTCGGGGCATAATTGGGTTATCATCAAAGCTCATGATATTTACTAAGATGTTTCATATTTATTAAATTCAAATTACAAACTTAAATATCCAAAAACAAAATTCATACAATTACAAAGGAAAATGAAACTATAAATTTATTCCAAAGCATAAGCTTGTTTATTCTTCTAGGCCATCCTAAGTGTTTCCTGTCTCGGCTGGATCACCTGTATCATGTGTAAAAACGGGGGAGATTTTGGGTCAACAAAAGTTGGCGAGTGAACCTTGATAAAACATTTTAACTAATTTCTTGTTTTATTTATTAAAGAAAATTCGTGCATTAATCGCATGTGAGCAAACATATATATGTAAACAATCACAAACCACTTTGGATGAGTATATGACATGAATGATGATGTATTTGAGATCAAGGCTCAATCAAACGGAGCCGATCTAATGAGGCTCCTGATGCTCAACCCGTATCCCACGGGGAACTGATGGGCCTAATGAAATACGTGCACTGAAATGATAAAATTCAATCTACGTATAATTCACACAACAATTGATACACATTTGATCTTGGATATGATGTATGCACAAGTGTTTAAATAAAATAAAAGAATAGTACGACACATGATACACCCCAAAACATGATTAAAACGGGGAATTGGTAGAGACTCACTCACAGTGGGTGCGTTCTTCTTGGTGACGATGAATGCGCACGAATTTATGATTCAACCGACGAGGAAAAACTGACCTAAATAATAACGAAATGATTCGATAAATAACTAAATTTTATTTGAGATAATATTTTTAATTAGTGCTCTTAATGAGATTTTTAGATTTATTTTTGTGAGTTTAATGCAAATTTTTAACCTTCAAAATCTTTATTTTTAAGTGTTTTTAAATAATTTTTCAATTTAATTAAATAAATAAAAAAGAAACAAAAAATAAAAAAATTGGGTTGACTTGTCAGGTCTGACCGGGTCTGACCGGTCGGACAGTTTGTTATTCAGGCAGCGTGTGAGGTTCGAACTCGTGACCTCTCGTATACGTGCACGCAGCTCTACCAACTGAGCTACGTGTCTAACCCGAAATATTCTCTGTTTTAATTATATATATATATATATACTAACTAGCCTTAACCTTATTTAGTTTTTATTAAAAATGATTTAACATGGCCGAATCTGGTTACAGAATCCGGACTCGAACTCGGGATCTGTGGTTCGGGTGCACACAGCCCAACCAGTTGGGCTGTGTGTCTAATCTGTATAAACACTGGATGATATTAATTTTATACACATGCTGTGAATTGATCTGAATAAGTTTAAAAATGTTGGTTTTATTCCAGAAAGTCGGAAACATGTGCGATTCGAACCCGGGACGTGTGTTTTGTATTTGCACACAGTCCACTGCTGGACTGTGTGTCTAACCCGGTTAAATACCCGTTTTTATTTATATTTAAAACACTATCTTAACTTCATCTTTTTCATCATTCCAAATTTCCGACAGTGATTCCGGCTGAACGAACTGAATTAACAGTTTCGATTATTGTGTTGAGCAATTAAATTACTAATCAAGAGATAGCAAGAAGGTTTAGATGATTATACCGATTAGGAGTAAGGCTTCGGTTCTCCGGTGATATTCCGGCGAGTGCGAGAATCTCCGGCGACGTGCTCTGAAAGGACTAAAGCTTCAGGAAGTGAGTGTGGTTCTGAGCGAAATGTTTACAAGGAGTTTGGGTGGGTATTTATAAGGGAAGCAGGCCGATTGGTTTCGAATTAGAGGCCATGATTTTCGGTCAAAGATTTCAATCTTCAAAGGAAACGGTTTGACCAAATTGAGTGTTAAGCAACGGTTATAACTGATGTCGAAATCAGTTTACGCGTTTCAATCAAAGGGAAATGGCAACATTTCCGGAGTTTCGGTTTTTCCGGCGATTTCGAGTTCTGGGTGCGCGGACTTATCAGGTTTTGACTTTCGGTTTTTACTATAAGTGTTATTTGTTTCAGTAACTGAACACAAACATGTGTGTGGAGGAGTGGTGTGGTGTGTGTGTGTCTTCGCGGGAGACCCAGGTTCGAGACACGGCTACCGTGTTTTATTTATTATTTACTTATTATTATTATTTATTAATTATGGTTTTTAAATTCTAAAATATTTATTAATTATGTATTATTTAAAATAATCTGAACAATAAATACGCAACGAACTTGTAACTGAATATTTGATTATTAAACGAAGCGGGTTTTGAAACCCGTTTTTTGACGAATGTTACATATGATTTGTATCGTTATAGTCAAACAATCACAGATAGCACAAAAGAAGTCTTGGCTTTAATTTATTACAAAACAATTGTTCGAATGTTCAAAATTATATACAAACAAAGAGCTTATGAAAAGATCCACATGCGGATCGAAAAGTACAAAATAAAATAACAGAAGGCTTCTATGCAAAGAAGTTGCAAATTCCTCTTAAAGCATTACCGAGCACTTCCAGCCTATTTGGTAACCTTGCAACCTGCGCTTAGTCTTTTGAAGGTAAATACAAATAACTGACATATTTTGAAAATAATTCAAAATCACTTTTATGTGCAAAATGGTAGATATATTTTAATAAATAACTCGGGATAAACTATTTCTCATGTTATTCGTTTTACATGCTTGTCAATACATATGCCGAGATCATGATTAATCGACACACCACTTTAATACCCTTATTGGGCAAACCCATATTGGGTTATAAAAATATTTTAATAAAGCATTAGCATCTGTCAGGTGTATGCATACACCCCGTGCTTAGGTCGTGGCCATTTGCAACTAAATGAGTCGTGGTAATCAGGACACGGTCATATTAACCCCCAATGTTTAAGTTATCAAGCAATACAAATTAAAACAGATTATTTGGATTCCCGACACATAGGTCATTAATCCCATACCCGACCATGCGGTAATAATATACCGTATCCCAAGCCGGTTAGGGAAAATAGATTAAACGTATTTACCTGACTTAATATCTTAGAGTTCAAGATATAATAATAAGCACAACCAATATATCAATTAACTAGCACGGTTTCAATCTACTGGAAGGCCCGAGTCTGGAATGAATGGTATAATAACCAACTAGAATGTCAACGGGTCTTTATTCAAGTTGTAGACTTGGACAAGTTAACTTAAAATATCGAAAACGATACGATACACTTGATTAAGCCATGACCGGAATAGAATGTGGTTTAAACCCAACAAGTACTAAGACTTGTATAATATGGGTAACAATATACATTCTGGATTTTGAAGTAAAGATGATAAGGTTTGACCCGTTCGGTTTATTTACGTAACTAGTTACATTAGCTTAATCATACGCATATAAGTGATACCGGGAAACCGGATGAATCATAAACAAGTTCTATATGACATTATACTTTAAATAAGTTGTAACATCCGAAGGTTAACAACTTATATGACCATTAAGGTTTTAAAATCAAAACGTGCACCATAAGGGCATTTTAGTCATTATGTGACATAGTTTATGAACTTGCATAATAATCAGAGTTATGATCAATTACCTAATGTGAAAATACATTATTTATTTTATAATATCAGTAGGTAAAAAGTATTGATTGATAGTTATGGTTAAAAACCATACTATGCACCAAAAGGGCGTTTTGATCATAAAATAACATGATTTACGATGTTTAATCAAAACTCAGGTTATGATCAGAATCATAATGTCAAAATATGTTAATTATATTAACATATTAGTAGGTAAAGCATTTGCAAGTTCATTGTTGATTAAAACCATGTTTTATGCAAAATGGGCATTTTGGTCAAAGTTAGGCATATTATAGAAACTTGCATATAAACTCAAAATCTGATTATGATCATGCAGTATAACCTCGGAGGGTTATGCTACATTATAATATGATGATAATGCAACTTAGAATCAGTAGCTAAAGTTGATAAGTCGGGTCAGAATCGAAAGTCAAAGCAGAAGTCAAACATCTCGACTTTACTGGAAATGACGGGCTGAACATGTTCATCTATCTTCTAATATTATTTACCAACTTATTTAAGTGTCAAAACATGTGTTTAAACATCTATAAGTTCTTTTTATAAGTTTTCCCAAAAAACGACATTTTGCCTTTTAATTAACATAACTTTGACCCGTCATTTGACCAACTTAGCGTGATCTACAGAAGGTGCCCTTTTGAGGGATTAACACCTACCTAATTACGATCACGTAGCCATGTTCGATTCAAACAATGGCTAGACCATAATGGTCTAAACCGAAAGTCAAAGCAAAAGTCAATTTGCTAGACTTTCGGCTTATGAAAGCCTATAAAAATGAAAAAAGCTGGAAAGGAACACTTACTAGTGATCCTTGGAATGAATAAAACTCAGAGGGATGCTCCTTTATGATCTGGAACTTCCAATTAGAGAGTAGAAGAGAAATGTGTGAAATGAGCAAGTTGTTCAAGTGATCAAGAGCTCTATTTATAGTTGTAGGAAGTTCATAGAATCAATCCAGGTGTTAGGGGATGTTAGAGGATCATTCCAAGTGTGTATGGACGTGTAAGGAGCTGAACATGAGTGGCATTATGCGAGATAGGTGGAACAAGGGCAGAAAGCCTTGGCCTCCAAACAAAACTGCTACTAGAAAGCCTTGGCCTCCAAACAAAACTACCATTGGCTGTCCTTTACGGACCGTATGGCTTCAGGCTGTCCGTAATCCTGCTTCGCGCCCACTGGTTTGAACCGCTTACGGTCCGTAAACACTAAGGCTTACGGTCCATAACGGCCTTTCAAAAATTTAATTTACAAATACCTTACGGTCCGTAAGGCATATACCTTGCGGGCCGTAAGGGTCACTTAGATGCCAAACTTTTGGCATGTTGACATTTTTAGTCCTTCCACTTTGATACACAATTAGTCCCACTCGTCCAAATTATTAGGCATATTTGAGAGTATGGGTACATGTCGATATATTACCGGACACAAATTTACGAGGTGTTACAGATCAATTAGAAGGCTAATTATAAATCATGACAACACCTGAAAGATGAACTTGAAGAAGAACAAAGGAATATTGAAGAAATGGATAAACTTCTCTGTCAAGAGTATATATCTCTAGACAGAAGACTTATGTAGAATCATCATCTTAGCTTATATATTCTAGAATTTTATTTGAACGTGCACAAATAAAATGAACTTAAACTTCTATGGTATATACTCTTCTTTATCCTTTTTAAGTGTGAAACCTTCCCAACTTACCCAATGATACATGATCGAACACACGCAAATAATCTTTCAGCTTGTTATAAAAAACATATGAACTTGTTATAAAAAAACATAATGCAAAAAAAAACCTAGATGATATATATAGATAGACAATCTAGCTTTATGGCTAAATAAACCCTATACCAAAAGAGCACACTAACTTTATAATGCTAACAAGATTTGATTTATTAGATGGACATGATACTCACCCTTACATTGTATGGGTGTGTTTTTTGGTCTGTTTTTCAATATTCATTATTAGTTAACAAACTATTGTATAGTTGAAATTAAATTTAGTAACTATATAGTGTCGATGGCTGTCACATCAGCCACTGCCTTTTTTGTACATATATTGCTCTTTTTACCCTTTCTGTCTTAAGTTAAACCATACATGTATGAAGTAAATTAAGTTTCACGTCTCATACTCTTTTCTTTTTTTTTGTTTTTTTTGGAAACAGTTTCTTTTCTTTTTTATTTTTCTATTTTGTTTTTGTTTTGTTATCTTAGAAACAATTCTAGTATTTTTTTAATGTTTTCCAATTTATTATCTAACCAACCAAACACATTTGGGCAGTTACGACCATACCCTTGGGTTTTTTATACAATCATATCATTTGTTATAGCAAGCGTGTGAAAACTAAACGAGTTTCTGCGTTCTGTAACGTGCGAGTCTCATAGCTTAATAACTGGTAATTCTAATAACCCTGGATTTCAAACAAATCCATTAAATAATTTGAGTTTCAACCTAATAATGTATATTGATTTGATTGATCAATAATAATTTTTTGGAATAATCTGGAAGAAGTTGAGCATCTTGTTCCATGTAATTCAAGGAAGTCAACTATTGACTTTCTCCGCTTCCATTATCAAAAACTGGATTAAATCTTCGGCTAAACCTATTATCCTATAGATACAAATAGAAGTTGAGGGATTATCATTTTATCCTCGTTTAAAACTACGGTTTCGCCCAAGTTTAGTATAAAATTATACTTTTGTCCCTAGC
This sequence comes from Scalesia atractyloides, assembly GCA_947069175.1. Classification (NCBI taxonomy): domain Eukaryota; kingdom Viridiplantae; phylum Streptophyta; class Magnoliopsida; order Asterales; family Asteraceae; genus Scalesia; species Scalesia atractyloides. The sequence continues at coordinate 38,391,691 of CAMTDV010000006.1, forward strand.
TTAAAAATTACAATTTTGCCCTTAGATAAAAATTATGGTTTTGCCTCCATTTAAAAAAATTACGATTTCTCTCTGAGTTCAAAATTACGTTTATGCCCCCTAGTTCAAAATAAAATTATGCTTTTGTGTAACGTCTCGTATTTAGTATCCTTGCATATAAATATATATATATATATATATATATATATAATAACAAAATAGATAAAATACGATGTTACGCGTCATTTTAAATATTCGTGTGGCCGGACTATCGGGCTTTAGGCACAACCTACACCTAACCCTACCTATATAATCATCCTATCATCTCTTCCCCTCATACAAACCCTAGCCACACCCCCTTTCCCTCTACACCTCTCCAGAAACTGGCGACCGGAGCCGACCTCCGGCTTCGTCCTCCAGCACTGTCTTCCTCTCCAGCTACCCCCAACCTCACCTCCCTTCCTCCGGCTACACCCGATACACCACACCTCCTTCACCTCCGGCGCCCCATCTCCCCCGCCACACAATAACCTACACCCCCTTTCGCAGGTCCACTCTCCCTCGCGTCACTCCCGTCCTCCGCTCAATACACAACTGCGATACCCAGGACGAAACCAGGTACACCATAATCGGTCCAAAATTTTAAGTATGCTTAAGACATTAATTGTGCGAAAACCCTAAAAACATGTATGACTTGTGTGCTATGTTAAATGATATATGTTATATCTCGGAGGAATCCGAGAGCACGTCATGGTTAACATAACACTAATAAGGGCCAACGCTGCGAGGTTGGTGTCCTTAGCCTTTGAAAACGTGTTAAACGGGAGCTTTCCATTTAACAGCGCATTACCCGTTTGACTATGATTATTAGGCCATCGGTAGGGCCATTTAAGATTCGGAGTTCACGGAACATCTTAGTTATGTGCCATAGACCATGACATAAGATATAAAGCAAATCGGAGCTCGGGCATGCAAAATGAGGCAGTTTCCTGGTTAGGGAAACGACTTCGTTTTGAGAACAACAAAAGGCAACCAAACATGGAAGGAACAGTCAATCAAGCCTAGAAACACTTAAACAACCCTAATACGAGGCTATTATGATTAAAACATAACCGGGGTCGGGTTTCGAGACGGTTATGCATGGTTTTTAAAACCGAGTCTTTTAACACTAAAAACGCGAAAAAAGGAGCCCGTTTCGCATACCGGGGACGCGCATGGGACCCGAAAACGAACATAAACGCAATAACAAAGATAAACATCATCTTATTGACGCGAAAAACGAAGCACGACAAAGCAGGAGGTGGGGTAGGGCCACCCCTACCTTGCGACCGCCCGCTATATATAAATGTTTTTTTTATTTTTTTCATTATTTTCTTCATCTTTCACCCTCAAATATGTTTTCCGTCAACAAAACACAGCTGATCATCACCTATATTCAGCAAAATCAAAGGCAATTTTCAAGTTTTGTAATGTTTTGATGAAGATTTCTTGGTTAAACATGAACTAGACTAGGAAGACCCTTTTTAATCCATGGTATTAGGATGGTTTAAACATGGTTCTTGGCTGAATAAGAACACATAAGGGATTCCCTAATGTTATATGGTAGCCAAGGTCACAAAACTTCAGCTTTTGATACCCTAATCGAGCAAAAACGATTAACAAAGTTATTAACCGAAAAACGATGAAACGAGGCTTGATTGACATGGGTTATGGCATGTTTGGATTGTGCTTGATGTGTAAGTACAAAGTATAGCACCCACGCACTTCTGGACTCGAGAAAAGCGCACGGGAACGGAGCTTGCGCTAGGTGTAACCCTCGAAACCTTCGACTAGCATAGGCAAAATATTGTTTGGACTATAACTTGGTCCGTGATGCTTGGATTGAGTTGAAAATTGGTGTGGTAAGGTAGGGTATTGACAGAAATGTCCACCTAAAATGTTAGAATTTTGGGAATTTGCTATGATTTTTGGCGAATTTTTTACTCTTTTACCCAAAGAAATTCGTGAAAAATACCAAACCGTGTCGATAAATCACAAAAATTTACATAAACACTAAGGAACATATAGGGAATATTCTGGGAAGTTTGGGAGTCCATTGGTTGGATTTTGATTCGGATTAAATGTCCGCGTATTTAGGAGTTTCCGGTAGCCAGAAACGCACCGAAATCGGAAAAATCTCAAATTTTTACAGGGAGTTCCTGGACATATAAGGGACTTTTTGGAATATTTTGGAATTTTAGACATCGGATGATAAGCAATGTAAATTTTTCGGTCAAATACTGTTTTACAAATGATTTATTTAAGGAGTTAAAATGGCTAACTAAATTCCCGAATTATTTTTCTCATAATCAATATATTTTTACTGAACGGTATAAAAACTTTCCAGATTTTTATCAAACTTATGTATTACAGAGGAATCTACGGAGTTAAAAACGCTTTATTTTAAACTACTTTCGGCAGTTTACCGTGTAACGAACCTGCTGGAACCGGGAACTGACCGAACCCGACGTTTACTATAGTTGAAACACTGGGAATATTCCGGGAGATTCCAGGATCGTTTGGACACTAGGGGTGTGTCCCATGCCAGTTCGGGAGAATCCTCGACGGCGAAAACGGAAACTCAATTTTAGGCAACGTAGACTCCCCAAACACCCAAACTCCCTTAATGAAAAGTTAATCTTTCTTCAACGAAAATATGTTGATACTATTAGTATTCCCGTACCATTATCTAAACGTGTCAAATAACTGACTTTGGCTGGCACGCGAACCGGTGCCCAGAAGCCAAACAAAAAACTGATACTACACTGACATCCATCACCATACCAGTATCCTATAGGTTCAATCTGGGTTAAAACTCATAACTGGATCCAAGTTATAACCATTACCAACCTAGATGCTGATTTGAGTCCCTACTTGCGTGCGTGCTATTAAAGCTGATCCAATTGCATAATCATCTTTGATTAAGGCTACTACCCTCACTATGAGTTTCACTCCCCCACTTTTAAACTGTTTTACTATTTTCTGGGGTGAATTACATGTTACAAGCTGTGTTAATTGCACCAACTTGTGATGATGGAATTACCTAACACACGAACTATCCCCAATGCAAGTGATTAACGTAAGTCGTGGGCAGTGGATAGTACTATTGGTCTGACAAACAAAGATAATACTCGTATTCATCATCAGAGCAAGCAATACTTTAATCAAGACCCTGAATATATACGATTAACAAGATAATACTAGTATTCGTAGTGCACATCATTTAAATAAAATGATGAATTCTGTGCGACCCCGTCTATAACATCAACGAAAAGATTCAATGAATATAAAACTGCAAGATCATTGTTTGCACCGGCCATGCCAAAGTACGCATGCCAAATCCATAGATCTAGAGACGTGACTAATTAAGATTAGGGTTGGACCATCGTGATCACCTCAAGTGTGTTGGCCTTTCCAAACAGATGGACATGCCGCCCAATCTCACTGTGTGCAATCAAGGCTACACAACATCCCAGGAAAACCGTGTATTTCTAGATGGCCACGTATAAAAGCGGGATGTCGCTGGAGGTCGGACTCCTCAGATATCACCGTCCATATAGATCAATAACACCTAAAAATATAATAGTAACAATGTTAATAATAAAAATAGTAATAATGACAAAAGTATGTCGTAGAAATATTAATAATAACAATAGTAACTATAATAAACATAAAAAGATAAAAATATATCTTCACAAAAATAGTTAATACTATCTCTACACGTTCGTGCCGACATCCGTAGATACTCGTCTCAAGCTTCACTCATCACTCCGAACGCCAGTTGTCGAATGGTAGCCGCGAAACTTTACCCTCGTGCATCCGCTCTTTGTTTGAAAAAAAAAGGTATATCAACGCTTTAAATCGCCACTAATCCGCAAAAAAAAAAAGATGGCAGCTCATACGATAGCGGCGTCGAAATTGATCTTCATTGTATAACGGATTTTTCGCAAAATAATCACTAATCAAACAGTTGTGAGCACCAATCCAGTCTCGTTCAAGATGTGGTTGTCTAGTACGTGTTTGTCACACCCTAACCGATGGCGAAAACATTGAGGCGGGACGAAATAGATTGCTCATTACTCATAACGCTATTTGTGACAATAATTAAATCAAAACCGTTTTCATTTAATAACATAAATTGTCATTACAATACATGGATTTCAAATTACAATAACAAAAAGGGCAAAATTGATACAACATAAATAAACCTAAGGCGTCTATATATGTATCTAGCATCATCGCTACTTCAATTTCATAGCATCGTCCTCCTCAACCTGTAACATGTTTAAAATAAAGTTCAATGCAAAAGCAAAGGCGAGTATACTAGTTTTCATACGTACATAGCATAAAAATGAGTTTAAACAATTCCACATGGCAAGCTATTGAAACAAGATAAACAATAAAGTTGAAAATCAACCCATGATGAAACGCAATAAGCTCATGACATAACCCAAAGTTTACAGGCGGTGCGTTAATCCTATAGCGTATATATGTCAAGGATAGGCTCGTACGAAGTTAATGATAAGTCTAGCACAAAACATATAACCCCAAGTTTAATGTATCAAGTAGTCAAGTATGCAAGCATGTATAAGGAATGTTTGTGCCTTAAGAATAAGATTTAAGTGTAAGTTTTCATAGTTTAGAGGTTACACCCAAAAGTGGTAAACGAAAAAGGGGGTTTAAGTATAGTCACGGTTTTGCAAGTTTTCTGATTGCCAAGTCCGTGAAGGGTTGTTTATTGTTGGTGGAACACCGAGTTATCCTACAAGAGGAGACATATGTGTGAGTATTGGGTGTCGGTGGAAGATTCGGAATTTGGAATATGACATAGCAAAATAATGTACACGAAAATAATCACTAAGGTCTAGCACCCGTTTTGACACTATGGGAACCCATTGGGGTTTATATGATTTCATAGGTTAACACCTATTAGAATCACAACGAGGAACTAAAAACTTTAGTGAGCTAACTTAGTAGCTTGACGGATAACTATTTAGTCATCATCAAGGGTTCGGTTTTTAGGTATTATATATAGTTTATTTACATACATTATATCATAAGTCCTTCAAGGATGTCATAGAAGTTATGTAGGAGGTAGGAAATAAATCTTCCATTTAGGAACCTCATGTAAAGTTCACCAATGCACAAGTTGTCACAAGGACAACAAGGATGGTCATGAATAAGTAAACAAGGAACTTACAACCTCTCACTATACCAAGTAACAAAGAATCATCAACCCGGGTTTCCACTTCCGACATGGAAAGAGTTAACTAAGTGTCAGCGGTTAAATGGGGCTAAGTCATCTTTAAGTCTAGCAAGACACTTAAGATAGCAAGGTGGAATCATCAAGTAAGGAGTGGATTGATAGTAGGATATCCCAAGCTTTCCAAGTAATTACACTTACACAAGCTCAAGACTTATTCAACATTTGTGGGTTAAAACCCTTGTTAAAACAGAAAGTTTGGAGGGATAAAACACCTCCGATTTGTATGTAACAACCTTGTTTAAGCTCACTAATCATAGACTTGATTTAGGAGCATAGGAACATAGGTTTGTTTGAAGAAAACTCAAGATTAAAGTTAGTTTTATAAGTTCTTCTTTCAAAACAGAAAGTTTGGCGCTCAAAATGGTATTGTTCCACCTTGGTTTTCAATGGAAAACCTGTGAAAACATCCCTAGAGGTATCTAAGCTTTGTAGAGGAAGAATGAGTGAAGAAACATGAAGAAGATGAAGTAAAGTGCTTACTTTAGCACTTAGAACAATCTGCCAATTTTGATGTTTGCAACAGATTTAAGACTGTTTTGATAGTGGGAATGAGTTTGGAAAGTGAAAATGGTTGAGTGGAGGCTTGGTTTTATAGTGAAGGATTAGGGTTTTGTGTTAAATAAAGGTTTAAAGGTGATTGGGTTAGAGTGGAGGTGGAGGATGGCCAATCTGCAGCTATTAAACAACTTTCTGCGGATTCAGGGGCTAGACGTAGCGCGTCGCCTCAAGGGGTTAGGGCTATGCGTAGCGCCACGCCCTATTTCGGGCAGATTTTCACTTTAGTCCCTGAGCTTTGTTTTTCGCCCATTTTAAGCTAAAACTTGGTATTTTAAGGTGTTTTTGGCATGTTTTAAGTATATAACACGTATGTAAGTATAATTTAAGTATCAAGAGTATATGCATGAGGATTTTCATATAACAATTATCGGTTTGTGTTTAAACATGTATTTAATGACTGAAACGCATGTAAGACAGATATGTTTAAAGTACAAATTTTGTTATTATCAAAGTTTTGGATTATAAAGTTGAAACTGAATATGAGTATAACACGGATAGAAATAAAATACGAATTTCATTATATCCAAGTCTCGGATTTTACAATGATTACAATGAAAGAACGAATACAAGATTACAAAGTTTCCAAAAATAGAATTACAAAACGAGCTTTCTAAATATAGAAAGTATGAAAAAACAGGGCGTTACAGTGTTGGTTGGGACGATTTAGCTTCGCCTTTAAAAACTTGAACCGCCTCCTATGCCACTGCTATGAGCAAATCGTCAAGCGTACCCGAGTAGGTTGGAGAATCAATTGAAGTCTTGGAACTTGTAGACATTTTCTAAAAGCAATTATTTTAAAATGTTTTATGAGAGTGTGTTTGAGAGAGTTGGGTTAAATATGTGAGTTGTGTGTTTATATATTAGTATGTAATAAAAAATGATTATTTTTAAGATGTAGTCGTTGTCAACAGCTAGTTAGGTCATGGCCCACCTACAAACCATCGTTATTGCATTCACAAGTGCTCAATAGTGTGACATTTGTGGTGATTCGATCATGTAACGATATCCGAACAATTTATCGATCAATGAAATATCGTGTTATATTTACGATATTTGTATTTTAATCATGACAATTGCACAAATTCAATTCTTGCATGATAACAAACTTTCAAACGACTTCTGAAGTGAAATCGCAAACTGTTACGTAAACGTAATCAGTTTAACGCGACGTACACTCCGGAACAATGACACAAGCTTAACATACCTTAAATACCCTTTACATAACTTAGAAATAAGTTTTGAGGGCTTCGGTATGGCAAAAACATGCTTATGCTACTTCAGGGGCTATTTTTCAAATTCTTCGACAGTACGCCAATTCACGTATTTTTCAATACGGAACATGTACGTACATCCATAAATTTTGTAAACATTAAACTCTTGTATTTTAATGATTGGGATGCAAAAATATCATTCGTTGCGCATTTACGGTCATTTGCGCGTTCGTTACGATTTTCGTTGTAATTAACCGAAAACCGCAACCGTACGACCGAACGAACAGACACCCGAGACATTTTTGAGCATATTTCAAGTTCCCAAACTTTATCATCCTTATAAAGCTTAAATATTAGGTTAACGGGTGTTAGAAGTGCCAAAACGCGACGAAACGAGTGCAGGGCCTGTTCTGCCAATTTCCCAAAGTTTCTGCCAGCTAAGGGGCTTACGAACCGTAAGCCCATGGCCCATACGGGCCTTTAGGACCTCCCAGCTCAGCAGAAACTTGGCAGCTCCTTGTTTAATGCCTTGGACACTAATCTTTCAATATTGCCACACTTCCTCTGGTTGCAACACATCATTATACACTTGTAATGATCTGGAAACAACCCCTAACACTTGGAATGATCTTGTGGCTTCAAGATTACTATAAATAGGTGATCATGTTGGCCATCATTCCTTGCTCAATTCTTTCTTTCTTTCTCACATTTGCTCTAAGTTGGAGTGCTACCACCTTTGTGGAGGCCTCCCATCTAAGCAATTCTTCATCCTTGAGCTCTTCAAGTGTTCTTCAACATAAGTAAGTGTTCTCTCCTACTCTTGTTTATTTATTTTAGCTATTTCAAGCTAAAAGACAAACAATGTTTGACTTTCGGATTTGACCATTAATTGGTCAAAACAAAGATCAATTGAACTTTGCAACGTGATTGTAATCACGAGGATTATGATCCTTAGTGATCATGCCTACTCATTACCACGTTTACTAGTCGAAGAGACGAGTCAACATTTCGGTCAAAATGCGCATTATGTGCATTTTGTGACGAAACTATTTTCGGGCACTAAGTTTTGATACAAAAACATTTTTATAACTTAGTTAGACATGTTTTGACATGTCTAACTCGTCACTTTTAGTTTAGTGCTTATTTAGGGTCGTAAGTCGAGCGGTATTGACCACTGCTTTGACTTTTGAATCCGACCCGTTTGGCCGATCTTAGGATCCGACCAACACATAATTGTGATCATAGTTGTATAGGGAATAACCCTCTGAGGTTATACCTTATGGTCACGTCATATGGTTAGTGTTATGTTAAGTCGCCTATTATGCCTTTATAAATGACCAAAATGCCCTTTTTGCGCATAAATCAATTTTAAGCATATGTAACAACATCTTACATATACACTGATGTTATAACATTATCAAACATGTTTTGGCATATAAGACTTATCATAACACATATCTAACCATCCGAACTCATATTTACGTAAATGATCCGTTAAAGTAGCGTAAACTACATTAACGAGTCATAACGGGTCAAAAGCACTTAGGTTTCATTTCAAATTAGAATTTAGATTTTGTTAAATAATTTCATATGAATTCCAACACTCATTTAGTTTACAAGACCTCATCCTATCCGATCCGCCGATTAATGTCTCGATATTTACATAGTTATCCGATTATATGACACGCTTGAATCTTTGATTGTTTGAAGTTTTGATATATCATTTGATCCAAGATTTACTTTGCAATCCCAACTAAGTACATAGCTCCCCTCTTTTTTACGTCTTGCAAATATTTTGGGGTGATTCGTATGTGCTAAATCCTTTATGAGTTTTCCAAACTAGTTACATTGTCTTGGAAACTAAACAAACTAAATAAACTATTGTCTTTCATATTTTAAGGCACTAAGTCCGCGCCCGATCCTAAGTGAGCATGCATCAACATCAAGCATTGTTCCCTGAAACATATGTGAAAACGAGTCAGCAAAAATATGCCGACGAGTACATAGGTTTTGTGAGGGTGTCAAATTCATGGCCTTGAATATGTATTTGCAATACCTCGTCAGACTACTAGAGTCGTTAATTGAAAACCGTGTTATCAAAAGGTATTTGGTATTGCAAGGATAACTAACCAACTAAAACAAGTTAGTTATAGTTTATAAAAGACTTGTAGCCATGAATCTTGACCAAAACATTTGTTTCGTAAATTCGAGTAGTAAATCGTCTTGAAGAAACTTTGTATGGTTTATATCTTTAATTGAAAATCGATGCGTGTCATTGTTTGAAAACCTGTGTTCCAAGTGATGCAAATAACACCACGAATGTAATATGATAAAAGCACTTATATATAGGAAGTACCAGTGGCGTATCCACCATGCTTTTATCACATTACACACGTACCGTTATCTAAATCACTTACAATATACCAATCATCCATTGTTCGTGTCATAAACCATTCGTCCATTGTTCGTGTCGTAAACCATTTGTTCATCGTCGTGTAAAGAAATCGTCCTTGTTTTAATTGTGAAAACTTTTGGTCGTTTTGGTGAATACATTCAAACCTGTGTTGACTCGTCTATACCACCAAAGGGTATCTTTAAATTGCAATAACAAACCACCAAAGGGTTTGTTAAAGTAAACAGTTTCGATCGTTCCCCAAACATCCCCACAAACACCGGGAACCTTGGTAACGGGATCATCAGTCCTATGGTACCATAACTTACTACTGGTCGGCTTGGCCAAAGCTAAAGAATGTCATTCGTGTCATGAAGATAACGCACCAACAAGTTCGTTTACATTATTGAAATCGTCGTGTTTATATAAACCATAGCATTTGTAATTTGAAAACTTGAAAACAATTTCGCACATATGAATCACCCCAAAACATTTGAAAATGTAAAGAGGGAACTATGTACTCACTTGGGATTGCAAAGTAACCTTGAATAAAAGATCAAACAAGCTCAAAAGTCGGAGAAATCAAACGTGTCCTAAAATCGGATAACTATGTAAATATCAGGACTTTAATCGGCGGATCGGATAGAATGAGGTCTTGTAAACCAAATGAGTGTTGGAACTCATATGAAATGGTTTAACAAAGTTCACATTCTGATTTGGAAAGATTCATAATTGCTTTTGACCCGTTATGACTCGTTAAGGTAGTTTACGCTACTTTAACGGATCATTTACGTAGAAACGTGTTCGGATGGTTAGATATGTGTTATGATAAGTCTAATATGCCAAAATAAGTTTAATATAGTTGCAACATCAGTTTATATGTCAAAACATTGGTCACATATGCTTAAAGTTGATTTATGCGCAAAAAGGGCATTTTGGTCATTTATAGGGCATAATAGACGACTTAACATAACACTAACCAAACAACGTGACCATAAGGTATAACCTCAGAGGGTTATTCCCTATACAACTATGGTCACATATGTGTTTGGTCAGATCCTAAGATCAACCAAACGGGTCGGATTCGAAAGTCAAAGCGGTGGTCAAGACCGCTTGACTTACGACCCTAAATAAGCACTAAACTAAAAGTGACGGTTTAGACATGTCAAACATGTCTAACCTAAGTTATAAAATGTTTTGATACCCGAAAATAGTTCCATCGTATAACGCGCATTTTGCGCATTATTGACCAAAACTTTGACTCGTCACTACAACTAGTAAACATGGTAATCAGTAGGTATAATCACAAGGGATTATAACCTTCATGATTACGATCACGTTGCAAAGTTCAATTGAACTTTGTTTTGACCAATTAATGGTCAAAGCCAAAAGTCAAACACTGTTTGACTTTTCCTTGAAATAACTAAAAGCAATGAAAAAGACTAAGGATGAGATCTTACTTGTGTTTAGGAACACCCAAGATCTCAAAGAACTCAGTAGGAGGCCTCCAAAAGGATGGAAGCAAGCTCCAAGAGTATGGGAGGAAGAAGAGGAGAAATGGTGAAGATCAAGCCTATTTATACTAATCTTGGAGGTCCCAAATCATGCAAGTGTTGATCCAGGTGTTAAGGCATGGATTAGTGTCCCTCTAGGTGTCTAATGCAGGTTAAAGGTGGCATAGATCGCGACTTGGTGGCCAAGGAAGTTAACAAGAAGCTGCCAACTTGAATTTAAGAAGCTTATAAGCTGGGGACCCCTTACAGACCATATGGGGTTAGGCCTTACGGTCCGTAAAGCGCTTGCAGGGGCAGAAGTTTCAAAAATTACTGTTTTGGCCCCTGAACTTGTTTTCGTCGCGTTTTGGCACTTTTAACACCCGTTAACCCCATTTTTAAGCTTCCATAAGGACGTTAAAGCATAAGGAACTTGAAATATGTTCAAAATGTCCCGGGTGTCAGTTCGTTCGGTCGTATGATTGCGGTTTTCGGTTAATTACGATGAAAATCGTAACGAACGCGCAAATGACCGTAACCGCATAACGAATGATATTTTTTCATTCCAATCATCAAAATACTAGATTTTAATGATTACAAAAATTTTTTGGATGTGCGTACATGTTCTGGATTAAGAAATACGCGAATCGGCATAGTTTCGCAGAATTTGCAAAATAGTCCCTGGAGTTGCATAAGCATGTTTTTGCCATACCGAACCCTCCAAAACTTATTTCTAAGTTATGTTAAGGATATTTAGGGTATTATTTGCTAATTTCTTGTCCCGGAGTGTTTGTCACGTTAAACTGGTTATGTTTGCGCAATAGTTTGCGATTTCACTTCCAGAAGTTGTTTAAGAGTTCGGAATCGTGCAAGAATCGAATACGTGCAATTGTTATGATAAAAATACAAATCTCGTAAATAAAACACAAAAATTTCATTTGGTTGATAATTCGTTCGGAATCGTTACACGATTGGATCACCACAAATGTCACAAATAAAACATAATTTTAATTACCACGTGTTGTTGAAACAATCTGTTAGAGTGAATCCCCGACGTTTCCGCCGTGGTTTGTTGTTTTTACGCGGTCGGGGTGTTACAAATAGTGTCCCATCAATGGCATTCCTGGCATGGAAGAATGGGGTTTATTGATGATTTTTTGCTAGGGAGATTTGGTGGGGTATAGTTTTTTTTGGGAGTAGGTGAGAGTGGGGGCGTTTAGGTTTTTGGGTGGTGGTGGTGGTGGGGGATGGGGGGTGTTTAGGTTTCTGGGTGGGGGAGGGTTCATTGTTTGTTTTTGGGTTTATTTTGGTTGTGTTCACATTGTTCTCGCCCTAAAGTTGTCTAATGGGTTTCCAAGTCGTGTCAAGGTATGTTTCCCTTCGTTAAATGGGTTGCCTAGTAAACAAGCGTATTTGGAATTAGTGTACAAATGGAAACCACCTTGCTGTGTAAAATGTGGAGTGTTTGGGAATGTTGATTCGGTCCATGTGAAGGCCCAAAAACCTACTAAAAGATCAGTTTTAAAACAGCCTATAAAGCCCATCATTAAGCTACATGATATACAATAAAATTATGGGTTCACTACTGTTATGAAGAAAAACAAAGGGCCTAAAGTGTTCAATGGGCTCCCTTGATTCAAAAAAAATGTTACTACAATTCTTCCTAAAAAGATATTGAAAGATTAGCATCTAGGCCGAAATATGGTGGGGCAGGCCCATCCATGAAAGATACAGGTCTAAAGCAAAATAGGGAATGGGCCTGAAAATCCCAGCGACAAGGCTTTTGGGCTTCATAAGGCTGCTGATGGGTCTGGTTTGCCTAAACATGCTACGACTGATGTTGCTAGCCTAGGCCCAGTGCTTTTGGATTCTAATGAGTAGTTTCCTCCTTTAAAAGGGGCTGGCTGACTGTGTGCGGGTGTCTATAATTTTAGGCATATTTTAAGCACTTTTTACTCATGAATCAAGCTTTAAATTTATAAAACACGATATAAGATTGTCACTTACACACGTTAGGGCAAGTGCACCCATTTGTGAATGTAGTATAGTGATGGTAAGATACCGAGGTCATCCAAGGACACAAGAGCTTTTAATACCAGCTTATCGTCGACTTTTGATCTAACCAAATATTTGAAGAAAGTTTTGAAATAAAATAAAAATAACACAAAGATAAAACAAAGATAAATATAAAAACAAATAAACAAGAAGAAATTACTTCGTTCCGACTCCTCTTTTATATTTCCTTTGATGAGTTCTACACTTTAGGCATTTTAAGAGATTATCTTAGTTATAGTAGTAGGACCCCTTCCAGGCAGTGTTACCCTCAACCTATTGGTCTGAGTCCGCAAGGATACAGTCCCGCAAGGTCAAAATATTGAAAGATAATTAAGTAAGTTATTAATGCAAAATATGGTAGGCCCCCTTCCAGGAAACGTTACCCTCGGCCATTTTGGTCTGAGTTAGCAGGGATACAGTCTCGCAAGGCTGGATAAAGTTTTACTAGTAGTTTATTTATCAGGGGTTCAAGCCGTTCTTACTTTCCCCGATTTGATGCTAAGCTTGAACCAAGTCCTCGTAGGATCTATACACTAAACGAGGCAAGAACTTTACCCAAACACCCTTCTAACCCCTTCCAGGTAGTTAGCATGCTTTATATAGACCGTAAAGACACGAATGATTGAATCAACAAGACATGAAGAGATGTTCAAATAAAATTCACTTTCAACATAAAAAACTAGTTACTAAAGTCATTAATACACACCCAATTAAAAAGTTGCCAAAGATTGGAAATCGAAAGTAAAATATGGAAGATTCGTCTTCACCAAGCGATGTAAGAGGTTTAGCCAAGCATGGCCTTTATTTGACAAGAACCATTACCTAAGTCCTTTATTATATTGCTTTAACGCTTCCGTTAACTGGTTTGCATTTTCGTTTTATATACATTCATGTCCCATTACCCGGGCTCTTTATTTTAATGCTTTAACGCTTCCGTTACCCGATTTGTGTTTTTTATTTATTTTTAAACATTATACTTCATTTGGCTTGTTTGACTTGTTCATGTGAAATCCATCACTCATGAACTACCAAGCATCATTCCTTATTTAACCCGTTTGACTTGTTCATGTGAAATCCATCACTTATGAACAATCAAACCTTATTCTTTATTTAACCCATTTGACTTTGTGTGAAATCCATCACCTACGAAAAATCAAACCTTATTCTTTATTTAATCCGTTTGACTTGTTCGTGTGAAATCCATCACGTACGAACAATCAAACTTTATTTTTTTGACCTGAAGGACTACTTTTTAATTCATCCCATTAGCCTCGTCTTTACTACATCAGACGTATATGTGGCCATTATAAGAAGTTCATGGTATCATGTGTTTACTACTTACTTGGCCAGAGTAAGCGATCAACACATGGTACGCGTGACCCTATTATAACTATCACATTACACTCCATGTAAGTAAATCCTCGGTTCATGTTCAATTTCTGATTTTATTTGGTAAAACATTGTTTAATTGTTATTTAACTATTATTAGTTTTATCTTTTCATCTCAAAACATATAGAATGTTTTCCTTTTTATAAAACTTTTATGCAATCACATTCGTTAATGTGATCGTTACTTTTCCTCTATAGAATCTTACTGAAATTAGTACTTGGATGGTCACCCCATCCAAGTTTTTAGATCTGAGCTCTTTTATATTTTTATTATTCACGATTGTGAATGATGCGTATTACCCACCCAATTTCTATTGAGAATATCATCGTGGATGGGTATCCTATCCGGTTTTCCCATGTTTAATCCCGTATGCAACTGTCGTTCATTACGTACCCGTTGCATACTACTAGTTATGCGATAATTTAAAGTGTGCACCTGGGTGGTATTTGTCCTCATGGGCTTTCATTGCTGTTCCACATTTATTTCGTATCTTTTTTTATATAAGTCCTTGGTGAGCATGCCCTACTTGTCAAACTCCAGGCCATTCCATCATCATATCAGTAATCATTAAACTCTCGCCATCCTTAGACGCGAGCATCCTTCAATTAGAACGTACACAAAATATTAATAATGTTGAAATTAATAAGCGCCCGTATTGTAGTACAAGGCTTTCTACGATACTTGTTAACACAAGTAATTAACTAACTATACCAGTCTTTTATCAATTTATTTGCGGTAACGTGTGTTCGCATGGTAGCCCTACGTTTTATTTACAACAATTTAACCATGCTAGACTGTTAATATTTATAATAACTTACCGGGCGATCAAGTCTCGAACCAAACACATTTGATCATTAACCTTGAGCTCAGATACTAACTTTAAGACCCTTATTTAATAAATCGAAATTTTAAGAATATTTCGATATATAAAAGAATTTATATATGATTACACATTCGTACGATAATACAAGTCTATTAAAACTTCATAAAGATTAAATAGTTCAATATGTTATCGTTGATTAGTTTCATAACAACAAAACAAAGTGCGGAAGCTTGAGCTTTGATCGTGTCCATAACAACAAAATATGTTATCATGTTTTAACAGTAGTTGCCTACCATAAGCCATGTAGGCTACCGTAACCTACGGCAGCCTGCTGCAGCCACTTTCAGTTTTGTCGTTTTTGTTACAAAAACTTTCGTAACTTATTCAATTTTCACCCGTTTCACTCGAAACTTGTTTCTAAATGTCCGTAAAATGTTTACCTACATATCTAACTAAAGGTCCTTAACCCGGATTCATAACTATTATGAATTACGCAACCATTACCCGGTTTATGTGCATATTCATTTTGACCCGTTATGGGACTTAAGCACTTAAGCTTAAATCTCACTCTTTCTTCCCTTATCCTCTAATTCCACCCTAAGTTTTTCTTTTTATCTTTCACCACAACTATATTTGTGGTGGATTCGTTATCGTAAAATCAATTAATCTAAATTCTACCCTTCGGTTCGACAATTTACGAAAAAAGACCTGTTAAGAGGCATTAAACCAAAAAGGCTTATGCTTTTCACTTTTACACTACCGAAAGGGTCTGCTAGATTAAAACTCATTTTTAAACTACCCTTGAAGTCGTTTGCTTTTTTATCATTATAAAACTCATTTTTTAAACTACCCTACCCTTTTACGACGAAGGACTTTTAATAAAATAATCTTGACCAAATGTGCACATTTTAACCGTAATTTATTTAAAAATCATTATGTTGCTAAGGACATAATGTCTACAATTTAAATTATTAGATTTACCTTACTTTAGATAATCCAATTGTTCATTCAAGACTTGTTTAACTCTCATCGGACCTTAAGTCCTCAATGGGAATTTGACCCAATACAAATACATGGCTCGTATTATAGCATTGACCCATTTAAGTACCTTGCACTATTAGTTACTAATAAATAGCACCGCAAACCATACGCTATTTCCTTGTGAGCACAAAACTCGACAAGCGACCATTAGTTATTATTGTCAAATGGTGATGACGTCACCATTTGGCCCGTTTGGCCTAAATGACCATTTTATCTTTATGAGATGGTATTTATTTACCATCACACTATATAGTCCATTTCAGTTCACACCGTTTGCTCATATTACTTAAAGTCGTATTTTAATCCGTTCGACCCATTACGGTTTACGCCATAGGGTGTCTTTTTCATAATTTAATATTTATTTGTCAACACGTGACAAATTACCATTTTACCCTTTTTACACGTTATGGTTTACACCATAAGGTAACTTTTCAAAATTCCTTGTTTATTTGTCATTACATGACTAGATTATCATTTTACCCTTTTTACCATCAATATTGTTTATTACTATTTTCACTTGTTCCGACCCGTGTTGATTCGCGTCGGAACATTATATTTTAAAATCTCATTCCGAATACCAAATTGCTTATTCTTAGTCAATTACAATAGTCGATATACTATTTTAAAGATGTAATCTTCACTTACCTTGAAATCCTATCATGTTTTCCACGCGTTTTAGATCGTTTGACCCGCTTCTTTCCAAGCTTCCACCTAGCTTGTCAAGCGTCAAACTACCTTTTATCATTCGCAAGATGGTTAGATTAGTCATCATTATCAAGATTGTCCCACCTTACGGACTTTATATCAAAATTAACATTAGATCCTACTATAGGTCTGTTTAACTTCAAAAGTCAACTGCCTATTAACACATGCAAATGCACAATTAAGTTCAACAACTCATTTAGGCAATTCGTCAAACACCTGGTAGACATTATTTTTAGACTACCATTTTAACTACTTTTCTCAACCAAGTTCATGAAATCGTAAATCATGAAATTAACATAGTCTCAATCATCGTATGCTAATCTATCATCATTATACAAGAACTTAGGATTGTTTCATCACCATGAAAGCACCTATAACATGAATATAACATCAATTTCATTATATTATACAAAAACCCATTTCATGGTAAGTAGGAACATGTACTCAAACTCATAAATTGTTCAAGTATTTGTCTATTACTATCATGTATAATGATTCTAAACACAAATTTATCATCAACTTCCTCCCATTATCAAAACCCACTTCATAATCTACTTGTTTATCACTTACAAGTAATCTTACATCAAATATTGCATAATTTCTTTATGTCTAACGAAATCAGGCATACACATACACTTAATTTCATCTTTGGATCACAATCCAACAACCTAATTGCAAGTATTCTACTTGTCTCAAATCATGACCTTCACCAATCTAGGTTTATAAACATACCGTATGATCCCCTCGTCTAGGTGATCGATAATTCATATTCATGCACGAATATGGGGTCCAATTCCTCCTTCAATTTTGATGATCTTTGAAGAACAAGGGTTTTCCTTGTTTTGTTCTCCCGAGGATCGACCTACACACACTATGTGTGTTGTGTGTGTTATTATTTTCTTTATAAAACTCAAGTTTCATTTTTGACAACTTTGGTCCCTCAAGTTTGGTTTTGATTATAATAAGCTACAACTCATTGTCTTATTACCTATTTACATGTTACTAACTAGGTTAACTATTCCTAGTTATTTTGTTCACCGGTTACTTTTACCACTAACGATATTTTACCCGCTAATTAATATTAACGTAGTTTGATTACCAAACCCGTTTTTGGGGTGTTACAGCGAGTTTTGTGTAAGGCTTGTTTTTAGGACCAAAGATTCAAGGTTTTAACATCCCCAACACTTAAATTACACATTGTCCTCAATGTGTTCCAAAAAGGATCTGTTTTGAGTAAATGTGCAAGGAGTGGGTTAAAACAACATAAATTTAGTGTTTTTAGGCATTGGGGACGGGGCGGTGTCAAGTTGGCACGACCCCGTGGCCAAAGTGCAATTCAAAGATTATGAAAAAGTTTACAGATGTTGGGCACGGGGGCGTGGGCAATGGGCATGTCCCAGTAGCAATTGTTTGTAACAGACAAGCATTCGGGTTTCGTCGTTTGTCGTCTGATTTCTGGGCTTAGTGACCACTATGCCTAGTGTGTCCAAGCCTCCCAATGTACCTGTGAGCTACAATCCTACCATAATACATTAACCCAACACAATAACAAAGTTCCTAGATTACGATAGTTCAACCACAATCATCCACGAAAATAAAAAAAATGTAGAAAGGTAAATTCTCTAGAGAAGTAAATAGTTAATCGGGACGCAGCCCAGAAAATACCAAATTGTTCAAAAGTTAGAAAGAGATAACCTGACGGATAGATTTGTCGCCCACCACCACCATTGCCTAGTCCATGTCCTCTCCTTCCTCCTCCACCCTCTCGTCATGTTACGTCATGTGCTCCCGGATGTAGGTAATGTTGTTTTGCATGGCAATGATATTGCGTTCCATGCTCCCGATCTGGCTGCTTGAGCTTTGTCCCAAGCTATAGGCGTTCCTAGACACTTGGAGGTTTTCTCGCATGAGATTGTACAAATTTTGGAGGTTAGAAAAATCATCTCCTCCTTGAGAGGAGGACTTCGGAGCGTATCTGGATTGTCGAGGACGGTTTGGGTCATCTTCGATTGCAAGGACCTCGCCATTTCCATCTTTAAAGCGCATGAGGCCATATGGAAATCGATGATAAGTCCCAAACTTCGGCATAAGGCTAGATCGGCCTTTGCTACACTCACTTTCTTATGGAACCCACTCGGAGTGCGCCTAATGTAGTTCTTGAATAGCTTGGCGATCCATCCTCCAAAGCATATCGGGGTACGGGTGTTTACGGTGGAATTTGAAGCCATGCTCCTTAACAACATGTGGGCGACATCAATGGGTTGGCGATTCAGGATGTAATATAAGCAAGTTAGCTCTCAAAGATTCACCACCCCACTACTATCCTTCCTTTGGCACAAAGAACCACTAAGGACCCGATGAATGTATCAGATTAGAGAGTCCCTTATTTTCATGCTCTTTGTGCTGCTTGGATCATATTGTCCGTCTCCAATCTGTGCCCATGCAGCTTGCCTCAGGTTTATCGGGGAGTTCAAGGACTCCTTCCATGATGTTTGGTTTAGCTGTGTCATCCCTAGTGTTTAGCCCAATGTTCACCCCGAACTGGGACACAGTAATGCTGTACCATTCTCCCCCACACCTGAATTGAACTGCATCAGACTCGAACAGATCTTGCTCATTTTTGTCAAAGATAAGCGTGCTTAGGAATTCCATGTTGTATTCATGAACAGATCTGAGCTGGGTCTCTAGGAAGGTAAGGAGTGGGCCCGTGATGAGAGCGCCATATCTTTCCTGTTGTCCCACAGTTTCAAGCGTTGTGTAGCAAACTTGTCTTTGTGGTTCTTCATGCCTTTCTTGGAGTACATCAAAGCTGTTCTTGTATTTGAGCTCGAAGGTTTTGATCTGTAAGAACTTGTGAGGTGCCATTCCTGCAAGAAAGAATTGTTAAGACAGTTGTCGTTCCAAAATTTATGCAAAAATTAATTTCAGGGGGTCTGGACACGACCCTTTGTTTAGTAGGCTGACCCCGTGTCAAGGGCCTGTGATGGCCACGGCCCCGTGTCCAGTTGGCACGGCCCCGTGGCGAACCTTCTGTTAACCCAAAATTA
Organism: Scalesia atractyloides; assembly: GCA_947069175.1. Classification (NCBI taxonomy): domain Eukaryota; kingdom Viridiplantae; phylum Streptophyta; class Magnoliopsida; order Asterales; family Asteraceae; genus Scalesia; species Scalesia atractyloides. The sequence continues at coordinate 38,411,690 of CAMTDV010000006.1, forward strand.
AGGTTTTCGAGCCGACTTCGAAAAATTCATAATTTTTGGTTCATCATGTGCGGGTTACCCCGAAAATCAAACCCCAAGTGTAAAGTTTACATTAACTACTTGTTTACCCCTTCAATTTTTACTTTTTCGGTTTGTGAACGAGGGTTTGTGTGAAATTGCTTGAACAATCCGGTTTTTCCAACAATGTTTGGTTATTTACTTCTCAAACACTTCTACTTGCTACTAGTAACATGATCTTAACAAAAATTTGGGATCGGCACGGGTCTAGTGAAGAGCCCTAGATTTTCCCCAAATTTATGGTGTTAAACTACATGCAAAGTGTTAATCTAACTAATTGTGATGTTAGGAGCATACCTTGTTGATGGATTTGGGTAGAGAATCATCAAAAAGTGTCGGAAAAAGTGCAGGAACCGGCTGCTCCAGAGAAACGCGTCGTGGTGTTGTGTTGAAAAGTGAAGAAAAAGGGGTAATAAACCCGTCTGCACATTTGCCACGGCCCTGTGCCCAGTTGGCACGACCTCGTGTTAGTTTATTGAAATGTTTTCTGTTACTAGGCATTTGGGCACGGGGGTGTGCCCAATGGGCACGACCCCGTGCTGGTAGTGCTAGTAACATGAATTTTTTTTATTGTGAACGTGTGTGACCGTTTTTCTGAGGGTTCCCTTTTTTTTTACTTACCTGTTTCTTGTCAATTCTTCAAGGACTATGCTTCCCAATTGTTACTACAAGATGATTAGGAAGAAAAACAAGCATATTTACATTTTACATTTGATTGTTTTCCGATCACGTATCTACTTCTTGAAGAGTTATTTCATCCTCCTCATCTTCGAGAAAATCTCTGTAAAGCTTAAGTGTTTGTCCGTTGACCTTGAAAGGTTCACCGTTTGGAGGCTTAATTTCTACAGCCCCATGTGGAAATATTTGGGTGATGCAAAAATGTCTCGACCATCTAGACTTGAGTTTCTGGGAACAACCGAAGTCTTCAGTTAAACAAGAGCACTTGATCCCCTTCCGGAAATTCTTTAGGTTTTATCCTGTATATTTTTCATGCATTCCCTATAAATTTCGGAGTTGGAATATGCTTGATTTCTCATTTAGTCCAATTAATAAAATCGATTTCTACCGGAAGTTTCTTGGTCTAGATTTACATTTTTAATGCCTAGTATGTTTTGTGTGCAATTTCTACTGGGAGGTGACAATTTTTTCCATAGACTAGCTTTTATGGAGTGGTGCTTATTGGTGTTTTATAGGCCGTTCGGAAAGCCCATAAAGCATCGTCTAATTTTTCTGCCCAATCTTTTTTATTTTGGCCCATGGTTTTCTCTAAGATACTTTTTAATCCTCGGTTTGTGACTTCGGCTTGACCGTTAGTTTGAGGATGGTACGTAGTTGAAAGACGGTGATAGACCCCATATTTTGTTAAAATTTTATTTAATTAATAATTACAAAAATGAGTAGCTCTATCACTGATAAGCGCTTTTGGAGTGCCAAAATGAGAAAATAATCGTTTAATTTTTTTTACCACAACTCTTCCATCATTTGTTGGAAGAGCTTCAGGGCCCATTTGGACATGTAATCGACTTCCACAAGAATATATTTGTTTACTTTCGATGGTGGAAAAGGTATCATAAAATCCATACCCCAAGCATAAAAAATTTCACAAATAAGAATACCATTTTGAGGCATTTCATATCTTGATGAGATATTACCTGTTCGTTGGCATGCATCACATATTTTAATAAAATTGTATGCATCCTTATGGATGGTTGGCCAGTAAAATCCCGAATCGAATACCTTGCGTGCGGTGCTCATTACTCCTTGGTGTCCTCCATATGGTCCTTCGTGACAATGTCGAAGAATTTTTCTTGCTTCTTGGCCATGGGCGCGTCGTCGAATTAGTTGGTCGGCACATATCCTAAAAATATATGTGTCTTCCCAAAAATAGTGCTTAGAATTTGTTTCTTTGATAATGTAACCAACCTTTTACTAAAATGCCACTAGCAAGGTAGTTAGTAAAGTCGGCGTACCATGGTTCTTCTTGATATTCAACCATAAGGATTCAATGGGGAATTTTTCGTTAATGAGTTTTTCACGAGTTATCTCCAAAGCGGGATCTTCCAAGCGAGATAAATGACCGGCGACGGTGTTTTCCGCTACTCTTTTATCTTTTATTTCCATGTCGAATTCTTGGAGGAGAAGAATCCACCAGATCAAACGAGGTTTGGCATCTTGTTTTTTAAAAAGGTATCGAATGGCGGCATGCTCCGTATAGACTATTGTTTTAGAAAGAACAAGATAAGAATCAAATTGATCAAAAGCAAATACTACGACAAGTAATTCTTTTTCGGTAGTTGTATAATTTTCTTGAGCATCGTTAAGAGTTTTACTTGGACGGGACTCAACCAAGGACTATCAAAGATACACCCAAGGACTATCAAAGATAGGATAGATGAGTCCGACATCTAGTAGTTTGATGACTTTATTTTTAACCACTTCTTGCACATTTTGATTTACTCTTCTTTGTGGTTGTATTTTTGTTTTAAAATCATCTTCCATTAAAATCTTATATGTGCACATGGATGGACTGATACCTTTGATGTCCACAAGTTTCCATGTGATTGCTTTTTTGTGTTTTTTCAAAAGTTTTATTAATTTTTCTTTTTCAAAAGGTGTTAATTTTGAAGAAATGATAACGGGGAGCTTACGACTTCCGTCTAAGAATGCGTATTTTAGGCCTTTTGGTAGCTCTTTGAGTTCAAGTGGCGGCGAGTCTTCATGAGACCTTTTATTTTCTTCTTTATTGAGAACGATGGCTGAAAAGGTTTGTTCGATGTTGTCTTCCTCTTCGACGAATTGTTCCTTTGTTTCTCCTGTATTGGGTAGCTCTGTTTCATCTTCAATTAGGAGGTCGTCATTACCAATTGGATATTTCATTGATTGGTCAAGATTGACGTACCTTTTGTCGGTTCCTAATTGAAGTGGTAGGTTGTTTTGCTTCTGATTGACTGAGGTTTGATGGGATTTTATGAATGGTTGTCCTAACACGAGTGGAGCATCATCTAAGATGATAAATTCAGTTGGTATTACCATTTTATTTGTTTGAATTAAGACATCCTTAATCATTCGCTTGGGTTGCATCATTTTTCGATTAGAGAGGAAAATATGAATTTTAAGTGGAGAAAAATCACTAATGCCCAATTTTTCGAAAATATAGTTTGGCACTATGTTAACATAGATCTTTATCTATTAGCATGTGACTAACAAAGATGTTTTGAAAAAAAAACATGGTACCGGTTTTATGCTTAATTCATGGTGTTCATCTTGTATTAGTGAAGTTTGATCAATTGTTTAAGTTAATACTACCCATTTCCTCGATTTTGGTGGTAGTGTTTAACTCATTTAAAAACTTGGCATGTGGAGATACCAAACAATGATTTTCGAAAGACGGTTGTAAAATGTGGATTTCTTGAAAGTTGGTTTTGTTTTAAAATCATCATTTTTAGACTAACATTTTTCCATTTTTATCTCTTCGATTATTACCTCTTTAGTGCAAACCGTCTCCTCCTTCAAGAACACTACCAAAGTTTTTCAAGGGGTTATCTTGACATAGGTCTGCCTCTGGCCTAGATTAACCTAAGTGAAATGAAGTCTCTATCGCTCTACTTAAAAATCAAATATGAAACTTCATACACCTTAATGTTCAAAGGACGAAAAAGATTTTTTTAGGCCCTGATACTCAGCCTAGCATTGAATAGCTTGGGTATTCACCTTATCAATATGTCAAATCAACGATGGGGTCTGTTTGGTACCTCACTGGGCACCTAAATCGGACCGAATCCTTTTCAGGCTATTGTTCTCTTCTTCCCTCAAAGTTATGGAGCAAGACATCAATTTCTCAAAAAGATCAATTTTTTGATTGCATGGCACTTTTGGGAAGTTGGAACGGGTCAGTCTCTCTTATTGAGTCACTTGAAGAGGCAGAGTCAAATTTCTTCAGAATTTTGGGAATTTTTTTATTCGTGTGATTTATGTTAGTTATTTTATTTCTATATTTAAATTTCTGGATATTTTTTTGAGATAGAGATTTATAGAAAAAGTTCCATTCATACGAAAAACGGTCTTGCTAATATTTCTTCACAATTTTTTGATCTTTATTATCTATGTAGATAAGAAAAAATAGAAATTATTGTGTCTCTGTACCGACCGAACCAATGACTATTCAAGATTCCATAATTGAATCAATTCTATACTGGTTCCAAATTAGAGGAATGTTATGGTAAAAATTCATTTAAAAAGATGTGGTAGAAAGCAACGTGTGACTTGAAGGACACGATCCGGTGTGGATTCTTATTCTTACATTCACCATTTTATAGAGATCTCTTAAGTAAGAGTTCTAAAATTTTGAGACTTTATATAAGGCTTTCGGCTTCAGGAATTATCGTTGGTGGTGTGTCATACATTTCAAACGGATTGGTATTCCAATCAAAACTTGGTTTTAGAAGCTCAAACCTTGGTTCTTCATGAGTTGTGCATGAGGTTGATGGTTGGAAATAGTAACAATGTTGTACCGAGTGAGATTAACCGCAAATGGTACAATATGGTTCCTCGTAATCATCCTTAATATAGTAGTAGTTGTAATCTTCTGGGTAATATTCCATTATTGGAGGATACCCAGAAGATTAATAGGTCTCGGGATCAGAAAAACAAGATTTATAGAAGATGACCACGGCCCCGTGCTATACTGACACAACCCTATGCTCAATTCTGTATCTGGGCGTCTTTTAAAAGGTTTACTTAATTTTCTTCAGCACGGGGGCGTGGCTAAGTGGCACGGCTCCGTGGCAGATCTACTGCATTTTTTTTAAAAAAAAGGTGCGCACAGTTTTGAAAAATGTACAAAATTTGATTAGGCTGCCAATTTTAAGCTTTTTTAAATCCTTGTGTCCCCGACAACGACCCCAAAAACTTGACGTGTGTGTGGGTGTCTATAATTTTAGGTATATTTTAAGCACTTTTTACTCGCGAATCAAGCTTTAAATTTATAAAACACGATATAAGACTACCACTCTACACACGTTAGGGCAAGTTCACCCATCATGAACGTAGTATAGTGATGGTAAGATACCGAGGTCGTCCAATGACACAAGAGCTTTTAATACCGGCTTATCGTCGACGTCTAATCTAACCAAATTTTTTATGAAAGTTTTGAAATAAAAGTAAAAATAACATAAAGATAAAACAAAGATAAATATAAAAAGAAATAAACAAGAAGGAATCACTTGGTTCCAACTCCTCTTTTATATTTCCTTTGATGATTTCCGCACTTTGGGCATTTTAAGAGATTATCTTAGTTATAGTAGTAGGCCCCCTTCCAGGCAGCATTACCCTCAACCTATTGGTCTGAGTCAACAAGGATACAGTCCCATGTGAGTCCTAAATCAACTACGTATCACAGATGTTTGATTGTTCACATACAAACACCTATTGATTAGGGGTTTGAATGTTTAAAGTTAAGAAAACTCAAAGAAGAAGATGAAGATTCTTGTTTTGGATGAAGATACAAGTGTTGTATATTGAATCCCAAATGATAACAACGATTTAAGAACCTGGATACACTGATTAAGCACAAGAATACTCACAAGAATCACAACAACGGAAATCACCAAAATCACTAGTCCAAGAACCTTGGAGCTAGGGTTTCCATTAAGCAACATATATATAGTCTCTGGCCATCCAGTGTAATTATTAATTACGCTGGAACATTAAATACGCCGGCCAGTACAAAAGTTCTAAGTATTACATATTTAGTCCCTGAACTATCTAAAACAAAGTAAACTGACACAAAACTATCCAAAACCTAGATTAGTCAAGTATCAACGATCTCAAAAGTTCCAACAATATCCCCCCTAGATCGTTGCGTACTTGACTGTTCTTCATTTGCCAGCTTCAGGTGCTGGATTTGTTGCAACTTGTTCCAAGGACTGTTCTGGCGGTGCTTCAGTCGTTGGTGGTTGATTAAGAATAGCTTCACTTGTTTGTGGTTGATCCTCCATAGTGACTTCATATGTGGATGAAGTCAGAGGCGGTGGAACAGTGACTTGGGGATCAGATTGTGGTGGAGAGCCTTGAGGGAGAGATGATGACGTTTGTGTCTCTACATCTTTCTCAGTGTTCTTTTCTTGACTTGATTTTTCAATTCTGCTGAGAATTTCCATCATTTCGATCTTTCTTTCTCTAGCACGCTCAACTGCACGCTGAAATAGCATACCTTCCTCTAAGAACTCATTGCCTGCACCGACGTGGATTTTATGTCCGTAAAGAATGTTCAGATCGGACAAACAAAACATAAACACGTCCATAGGATCCAGAATTCTGATGTCTTCGTTTGTGTTGGATCGAATGACCGTTTCACCCGTTTTTCCATCATAAAACCATTTCTTAAAGTTGGTGAGCGTGACAGGTTGTTCCGGGGGAATTCTTACCCTTGTCACGATCTTTGCTGGATCAATAACCCACGTAACTCTCCCTTTTCCAGTGATTGGATCAATAGTCTTTTTTGATACTCTTCTTCGTGGTCAATGTGGTTTGAAGACGGTGATTCGCACGCATTCTCTCAGAATAAGCCTTTCAAATTACCCTTCCTCTACGCTTTACTATGAACCATCCAGTCAGATTGTCGTATTTCTAGCTAATGATCCGATCTGTTGCTTCAGTTTTCTCCACGGTGATTATTTGATAAAAATCAGGCAACTTCGCTCTTTTTTTCTGAACCATTCAGGGTGTTGAGGTGTAAATAGATCACCATCACCTGCTTCATACAAAATTTCATCCTCCAAACCCCATTCCAAGAATCTTTCGGGCATATCAAGTTTATCCATTTCTTCCTCATCGCTTTCACCATCCAAATTTGCATCCACGGCAGAGTCTAATCGTTTCTTTTTCTTTTCCGCAAGTTCAGTCTTGGTTTCTCCTCTCGTTCTCTGAAACTCTCGAAATCGAAAATATCTTCGCTTGAGTATCTAGGTCATGATTAGCACTTCTGTATAGATCTTGCACTAGCTCATGCAGCTTTTCTAATCCTTCTTGTTGAAATCTGATAAAATCAGTCTGTTTAGACACGTACAAGCTCAATTCTTTGTTTTTCTTTCTTTGCTCTTTTAACTTTTCATGGAGCAAGTTTGTGTCGTTTACTTGGTTCTTTAGCAAGCAAAATTCTTTTGCATGATACTTTCTGATGTCTTTCGAGAGACGATTGTAAAGATCCTGAAAAGGACGTGGCCTGGTTGGTGCTCTTGGCGGTGTAGCAGAAGTATGCTGACTTGGTTTTGATGGTGCATATTTGGAGGATCCTTCCTCAGTTCCTTGTTTCTTTGGAGCAGGGGACTTGCTGGGCCGGTTTCAGTTGGATCAGTGATTAAACTTTCAACGAATCTATCCATTTTCTTTTGTTCTTATGTTATTACCACAGGAGTTTCTGATTCTGTGATTTCTCTTCTCTTCAAGCGACGTTCACGCTTCTCGGCTGCCCTCGCAGCATGGACAGCCTGCATTTGTTCAATGGCCTCAGGTGTTAAACCAACTTGAATGCTATCACCCATTATTCGCTCAGCACCAGTTGTGTCTTTCTTGTTTTTCTTTCTGCGAGGTTCCTCTTCAGCTATCTTCTTACCTTTGTCTTTACGTTTTCGCACCAGATGAGTTTCATCTTCAATTTCTGTTTCTTCACCAGCCACCTGTTTGGCCTGTCGTTCTCTGGCCTGCCTCACTTCCTCTTTGTACTTTTTGTTGCAAGAACTATAGGAAGTCTTTCTGCTCTGTACATTTAGTTGTGAAGCATAACCCACTGCTCCGTTCTCAACTATGTTATCTGTCTTCCTTTAGCTCGTGGAAAATGGTACATATATCCATCGTGTGGTAGATCTTTGTGGTTGTCGTTTATGAGCCGCTGCACAAACCTAGGATACATTGCCCAAGCTCCCTTGTTTATATTGTCAACCATACAGTAGAAAATTAACCCTGAAATGTTGAATGGTTGATTTGTGCACAGATTGAGCATGGCAGCTGACCATTCCAAATTTAAACCGTCGTAACCACCTTTTCGATGTGCCAAACTTATTGCAAACACATGAAGAATGTATCTCAAATCCCTTGTTAGCCCGCTCCTCTTTATCTCGTTTTTGATTCTGAAATCTCCTTGATAATTCATCCCTCGAAAACCTTCAAGAATTGCTTCTTTACCCAGCCTCATCGGATCTTCTGAGTTGTCTCCCAGACTTAAAACTTTACGAATTCTCTCTTCAGTGACTATAATCTCCTTGTTACGAACCATTGCAGTAATTTGCTTGACTCGATTCACTGTTTTAGTCTTTGTTGTTTTCCAGAATTCTTCAATATGGACCTAGTAGATCTCAGGATCCGCTTGAACCGCGTAGCTGATTCTGCTTCTAGAGAGCCAATCCATCACATCCTCAAAGTCTTTTAGTGGATCATTCAGCATTACGGGTTGATTATGCTTCATTGTGGAATCCTAGAACATTTCTTTCACCATTTCTGTTATGCATGAAGACGAGCCAAGTGAGATCAGAGAGATATAGATACAAGTTAAGTGTTAGAAATATTTACACAAAACGACACAAGTAAAAACGTTGCTATCTACGCTAGGTCAGAATTTAATTTCGCTGATTATTTACGCCGGAGAATAGTAGCGAAGTTAATTCTTAGTTCGCTGAGATCTTGATCAACGTAGAAACTTGTCTACGTTGTAATACCGGCGTAATTAAACAATTTCGCCGGTTGCTTGAACTCGCGTTCAAGACTTAACTTCGCTACTCAGCGATTTTCCCAACTATGCTATCTTCCACAGTAACTACGCTGAACTCAAAAGTATCTACGCTATATTCAAAGTATCTACGCTATATTCAAAATATCTACACTAAATTCAAAAATTTCTTCATAAACCCTTCAAAAACCCAACAACTGAATTCATTCAAATCGCACACCGATTCTTTGTTTTGCCAAAACGAGACTTCTTGTGAGTGTTGACACCATTTAAAAACAAATCATTCACATATTCATACCGAATGTATGTCGAATCGTTGAGAGATGATAATCGGTTTTGTTGATTTAGTGAAGGTATTTGTTACTTAGTATTTGAAGAGAGGAAAAATACTAAAACTAAAAAGAACAACAGAAGAAAAAAAAGTTTATATACAAAAATATCTACCAGCGTAATTATTAATTACACTGGTACGATAAATACGTCGTTTAGAGGAGTTTTTCAAGAAATCTTCTGGATTAAGAAACTGAAAACAAATACGCTCGAAAATCTTAAACTTTCTCGAAAATTGTGCCCCTTTTAGGAAAGATAAGGTTAAGTTGTGAAAATTTTGCCATTTTGGACCCCGACATCTATGGGAAGCCTTGTTTGACACTCCGTGACATTCCTGCAAGAGATCATACTATTAACACTTTGTTAGTCAGATATTTTAGAATTTTGAACTATCGAGGCACAAGAAAAACTGTCAGTATGTTTGTCCACTTAAATCCATGCATCCTTCTTTCAACATGCTTTCGGTTTGCGTTTTATCATGTTGTGGTAATATTGACAAGAATTGGTATGGCCCCCACTCCGGATACAAGAATAGAACACTGTGTCCGTGAGTCCCACATCAGGACATACCCCCGCGTTAAGGTATGCACAAAAATTCATCATAACGGGTGAGTATGTCGAGTTCATTCGATTGAGAGATACAAGATCAGCGCAATGGTGAACAGGTATGCACTTTCGTGCAGTCAAAGAGACCAGTTGCAGTCCTGACCAGGGTTAGGCAGATAACTTGTTGTGGTACGATTACATTTGATTAGCTCTTTTGATTTGAGCTTTTCCATTTCAAAGGTTTTGGCCTCTTGGACTCATTTAGATAGGATATCATAATTGTGTCTAGGTCTGCATGTTTCTTGATGCAACAGAAGAGCGACTATGATATCCCCGAACGATAAACGACATAAAGACCCGAAATTTCAGACTTTGGCAATCTGTCAACGCAAGATTTAAGACCATTAAGCCATATACCGCAACGTGTTACCCGCAGGAAGCTCAGTATTGTGGGTATCAAGAATTCTTGTGTGATCTTTTTCTTTTGACGCCTAATCGCAGTTTACTTGAGAGTATTGCTGAATCTACTGACACGCCGTTGCTTGGTACCCTGATCTTCTTTGCTTATTATCTTGATTTCGCTTTTTCTGTTTCAAAGAACAACCAAAGTGTTAGCAGTTTTCTATCATTTCTCAAGACATGTGACAACTAAAGATCAGAGGCATTTAATTTTCTGGGTATTCTTCCCCCCTTAAAATTTTATTTCGAGTGTCCATTCTTTGAAAAGAAATTTTAAAGAGTAGAAAATCGAATTGCTGCGCACAATTTTACGAAAAATTTATTATTATTATTAATTAATTTTTTTATAGAGTATATACAATTTGTCAAATTTTTGCAAAGTTTATTTCAGCTCAAGGAAATTAACCATTTCCAACCAGGTTACCAATTGGTTGAAACGAGTTTAATCAAAGGCTTTTGTGAAAATGTCTGCTTTCTGTTGCATGGTATCGACTGGCACCACTTGAATGTAAACCTTTTCGTATGCATCTCGAATTGCGTGAATACGAATCTCGATATGTTTGGTTCTTGAGTGATGGATAGGATTCTTCACAATTCCCAGAGACGCCTCGTTGTCGATGAATATAGGAGTCTTCATGAGATTGATTCCATAATCCAGCAACTGATTTTGTATCCAAAGGACTTGTGAGCAACAACTATAAGCAGCCGTGTATTCCGCTTGAGCCGTAGAAGTGGACACTGTTATCCGCTTCTTGCTTTGCCACGATATCAGACGATTTCCTAAGAATTGGCAACCACATGAGATAGATTTTCGATCCACTTTGCAACCTGGATGATCACTATCAGAAGAAGCAATTAAATCAAAATTACTATCTTTAGGATACCAAAGCCCAAGCTTGGGCGTTCCCTTCAGATAGCGGAAGATTCTTTTGACAGCTATCTCATGAGATTCTTTGGGATTCGTCTGGAAGCGTGCACAGATGCAAACGAACCACATAATGTCAGGCCTACTTGCTGTTAAGTACATCAAGGAGCCTATCATTGAGCGGTAAAAGGACTTATTCACCGGCTTTCCTTGAGGATCGAGAGTGAGTTCTGTTTGAGGAGTAAACGGAGTACTTGCAGTCTTGCACTCAGACAGGTTGTACTTGGAAAGTATATCTCTGATATATTTAGCTTGATGAATTAGAATCCCGTCCTCTCTCTGTTTCACTTCCAACCCTAAGAAAAAGGTGAGTTCGCCCATCATACTCATTTCGAACTTTGCTTTCATAACCTTCTCGAACTCCTTGCGTAGCGCTTCATCGGTTGACCCAAAAATGATATCGTCTACATAAATTTGAACCAGCATCACATTATCTCCTATCCTTTTTATGAAGAGAGTCATGTCAGTTTTGCCTCTTGTGTAGCCACATTCCAGAAGATAGGTTGACAAAGTCTCATACCATGCTCGAGGAGCTTGGTGAAGACCATAGAGAGCTTTGTCTAGCTTGTAGTATCGTTTGGGAAAGTGTGGATCTTCGAAACCAGGAGGCTGACAGACATACACTTCTTTTTAATATCTCCGTATAAAAATGCACTTTTCACGTCCATTTGAAATACCTTGAAGTTCTTGTATGATGCATATGCCAAGAATATTCTGATAGCTTCCAAACGTGCAACAGGTGCAAAAACTTCTTCATAATTAATCCCTTCTTCTTGTCGGAACCCTTGAACCACTAATCATGCTTTGTTCTTAGTAACCACCCGACGGTCATCCATTTTGTTACGAAAAACCCACTTTGTTCCAATCAGAAACTTCCCGTCAGGCAGATCAACTAGTTCCCACACCTTAAGTTTCCGGAACTGACACTGTTCTTCCTGCATCGCTTGCACCCAACTATAGTCTTGAATGCTTCTTCTATGTCGTGAGGTACTGATTGCGATAGGAAGGCAGCATACAATCCTTTGTTGATGACATAAGTTTGGCCACGAGTTCGTACACCATCTTCCACTTGACCGATAACATTCTCAAGAGAATGGTTCCGATTTGTCTTGTATCATGCATTGATGAGGGTTTCAATTTAGGCTGTGGTAGATTTGAGAAGTGTTCATCGACGTAAATGATTGGTAATCCATCTTCCTGTGTTGGTTCATTCACATTCGGTTGTGAAGAAGAGGCATCATTTGTAGATGCATTCTCACCCGAAGTGTCACCATTTGTTTCCTCCATAGGAAGTATAGGATCGACAGAGAAGGGAGTGAAACGAGTGGTAAAAGGAGTGAAACCAATGTCTGAAGAATCAAACAGTGGTTCTACAGGAGTGGTTTCTGCAGGTTCGGGAATAGGTTCTGGAATGTCGAAGGAGTTGAAGATGATGTCTGCATCATAGAACCAATCAGGAGAGTTCCCAGTGTTGGTGTATTTCCTTCTTGAAAATCTACGTACTAAGACTCAACCACCATTTTGGTTCGTTTGTTGTAGATACGATATGCCTTTTGAGTAGATGAATAACCCATGAAATAGCACACATCTTCGACTGCTTCGAACTTCATAAGATTGTCTTCAGTGTTGAGGAGTGTACACAAGCAACCAAGTGGTCTAAAGAAATCTATCAGAGGCTTTCTCTTGAAAAGAAGATCGTATGTTGTTTTTCCATGAGGTTTGACGATGAGAACTCGATTTAAGACATAGCATGCTGTGTTTACTGCCTCAGCCAAGAAGATGATTGGAAGCTTTGAGTCTACCAGCATGGTTCTAGCGGCTTCGATAAGTGTCATGTTTTTGCGTTCAACTACATCGTTTTGCTGAGGAGTTCTTGCTGCACTGTACTGAAGTCGAATCCCTTTTTCTTCACAGAATGAGATGACCGATTGATTTTTGAATTCTGATCCGTTATCACTTCTAATTTATTTGACCTTCAGTTTGATGACATTCTCGATCATAGGAATAAAGGTCTGAATAATAGATCCCGTTTCACTCTTTGCTTCAAGAAAATAAACCCATGAAAAGCGAGAAAAGTCATCTGTAATCACCAAGCAATAAGACCTTTTAGCTAAACTTTTAACACTGATAGGACCGAAAAGATCCATGTGCAGCAATTGCAATGGTTCTGTGATAGAATTCACTGCTTTGGATTTGTGTGGCCTTTTGTGTTGCTTGCCTTGGGCGCATGCAATACATTTTTCAGAAAAGGAAATTCTTTTAAAGGTAAACCTCTTACGAGATTTAATTTTGAAAGTTTGTTCATATTTTTAAAGTTCACATGCCCCAGGCGCCTGTGCCAAAGCAGTGATTCTGATTCTGAGGCTTTAGAAATTAAGCAAGTCATTTTCTCATTTGTTTTGGCATTCTTCATGTTGAGCACGTAGGTGTTGTTTTGGCGAGGAGCAGTTAGCATGATCATTTCGGCGGGAACTGTGTATTCTGGCTTGAGAAAGAGACATTCCACATCATTGAAAAGAACTGAAATTCCTTTGTCACAGACTTGTGATACACTCATAAGATTGTAACATAACTCTGGAACATAGTTCACGTTTTCCAAGGTAAGAGCCTCTGACACAACATCCTCGATACTGACAATCTTTCCACCCTTTTCGTCTCCTGCAAATGATACGAAGTCTCCGTCGATGAATCGGAAATTCTTTAACAGCTCCTTCAAACCCGTCATATGCCTCGAGCATCCGCTATCCACGTGCCAAATGTACTCCATGAGCATTCAAAACCATTTTTGTAATTTATTCTATAATACAACAACACACAAAAATTTATACAAGTTAGTTAGATATCGGAACCCAAACTTGTTTTAATTTTGGTCTATCATGATTTTGAATATTTGGATCTTCTTTCCTTTTCCAAAAACATGATGAGTTAACTAAATTCTTTACTGATTTTATAAATCTGTGAAGTTTTTGACAAAATTTGTTTTTGGTTCAGGAAAATTCTTGTTTTTGCAATGTTTCGCTGTATGTCCTAAATGACCACAGCGAAAACATTTCATGCAACGTCGTTTCTTTCGTTTCGAGGATGAGGCGTTTGAAGATGATGTGTGTGATGAGTTTCTTGATTTGTGGGAATCTTTGCTTCGGTGCTTGATTTCATCATTTTCTTCAATTTCTTGTCGATCCTACTCTCATCTTCAATGCATTCATCGTCTGACTCATATTCTGATGAGTGTGATTCTAGATTGAAACTTGAGTCATCTGATCTTTGATCATCACTTGAGTCTTCTTCACTGCTGCTTTCTTGACTTGAGTCTTTATGATCTTTTGATACACCTGCACATGATGGCACAAACTTGGGAATTTCCTTAGTAAGGAACCTTGCTAATCTGTTGTTCTTCAATTCTAGAACAAACATGGGTGAATCACGAGCGACATTTTCATCAAAAAAGACAGAATTCAAGTTCATGCATTCAACCACTACATTCTCACGGTTTTGGGTCAAAGGTTCAGGCATGCACCCATTACAGTCATCTTAAATATTTAGACTAGGTTTAATACAGTCATCCATCCTAGTTAAATTATTACAATTCATCCCGAATAGATTTGTCTTTTGTTTTCCCACAATTCCAGGCAAACCAGTTAACCGTAGTATAACTGTCGCCTGAATATCCTATCCCTATTTTTGTGCCTTCTCCATCCTCATCGCACACATCTCCTTTACGCTCATTTGCATGTGCATTACTCATAGAAACATTAGTATTTTATCATTCAAGTAATCGGCACTTTAAGCAATTAAGTCAGTTTTATCAATTAAATCATTTTCTGGATGAGGAATCGGCATGGATACATATTTCTTGCTATGTGGAGGTGGAAATATTTTTCTTCCATTTCCAAGCTTATCTTTGTACCCAATGCCATCTTTCACGTATGTTGGTCGTTGGCTATTTTTTATATCAACCAGTGCCTTTTTGCTAACATTCCATTTATCATTGGTGAGCTGCAATATAGTGTCTTTGATTTCAGAATTTTCTAAACGTTTAGCTTGATCATTAATAATGAAATCCTTTTTAAAAAGCAACTCCTTTAAAGACTGCATTTCAGTTAAAGTTGAGTTCAACTTTCTCTGATATGCGGCTTCGTTCAGTTTCATTTCTTTGTTTATTCGTAAAACTTTTTCTTTTTCCCTAATAAGGTCATGGTTGATTGATTCGTAGTGAGCCACGACGTTCAATACACGGCTTTTAACATAGTTTTGCTTTGAACTCGTATGGAATGCTATTTACCAGTTCCTTATCCTCCTTCTCCTTTGCCGACTCAGTCTTCATCGCAGATGCATGTGCCTCATCATCTTGCTTCTGTTCTGCTTTGCTATCCTCTGGAGTTCCCCTTTTTGCTTCATGATTTGATGGATTAGAAATGCTTTTCAGCCCCTTGTCTGCAGAATTTTCCTTTGGTATCCCTTTCACTTTGTTTTGAACATATTTCTTAGGAGCAGCTGCTGATTCAATTGTAGACTTGGTTGCGGGGACTTGAACTGATGCTTTTGGTTCTTCTGAGATTTTAGCCATTAGTTCTTCGTTTACTTCTTCTTTTGTCTCAACTATCTTGTCTGCCCAGTCGTAGTCTTCCACAACTAGAGCCTTTGGAGCATTGTCGGTAGCATTTGGGTTTCCTTCAATGGCAATCACCCTTCGAGCAGGAGCAATTTCAGCATTATCTTTCTTTAACAGAGGGCAATCTCTTTTGAAGTGACCGAGGTCCTTGCAATTGTAACAACGTAGCTTTTATTTATCAAATCCAGCTTTACCGAGAGACAATCTTTTCCCTGTTTTGTCCTGGAACTTTTTCAAGCAAAGAGTGATCATAGCCTTTTGCCATTTCAAATCCATCTCCTCCATGTCATCTGGATCCACCGGGTACATGTCTTCAGCTGTGAGATAGTCTCGCTTCAATTCCCCGGACATAAGAGCTTCATAACTTCCTATGAAGGTATTGAACAGAGCAACATGTTCAGTTGATCTTTTGAGTGCTTGAGCATCCGCGACCACAGAAGATTTAGACGGTGAAGATGTAGCAGAGTTTGCGGAAGCATTGTTGTGGGATGCATGAGCACTTTGAGAGCCTGAACCTCCTGAGCTTGTTGGTGCGAGCAAAGCTGTAACATCCGTCAAAAACGGATTTACCAAACCCGCTCCGTTTATCAACCGAACAGTCAGTCAAAAATTTCGTTGCGAATTAAATGCCCAAAATATTTTTAAACGATACGTAATCAATTATTATACGGGACTATATATTTAGTTTTTGAAAAACTGTTGAAAATCGCAAAATAAAAATGAAATGATCCAGCCGGGTTTCGAACCCGGGTCCCTCACCGAGTCACTCAGCGACTTATCACCTCACACACAAACCACTGCGCCACGGATGCTTCTTGTGAAATAATAGAATCATTTAATTGATATAATAACCTTATGAATTCAAAACCGGCGCCCAATAGTTCAGTCGTCGAAATCCCGGAAATCTCGCGAGTCTTAACTACAAATTACGTTATAACGTAAACCATTAACCAGACATCGGTTATAACCGATGTTTGAAGTCCGCGACCAAACCATAACCGCCGGAGTTTTATGATTTATGATTACAGTCGGAAATCAGACCAGGTGCTTCAACGTTCTGCATTATAAATTCACCCACAACCGACTGCAAACCTTTTCGCTCAAAAACACACCTTTTCTCGGCGTAATTCCACTCGCCGGAATTTCCCTGCTCATCGCCGGAAAACCGGTTTCTCCATCCCTGAGCCTCACTGAGCCTCTGAGCTTATACCGGAGATACCCACACCCTTTGTAAGCTTCCTGGAGACTCGCTGCTACAAGGAACACGTCCCCGGAGGTGAATTCTGTCGCCGGAGTTCTGCCGGAAAACAGAGGGTCCAGTCGGTATACTTCTCCGCCCAATTTCTTTTCCTTTTCACATTTATCTCATCGTAATGATCTGAAATACACTAATAAACCGATAAAAACTTTGAACCAGTCGATTTCCGAACTCTGGTTATATTTCAGTGAAGAAGACGATGTATTTCCGTAACATATAAGTATAAATAAATCAAGAAATTAATCGGGTTAGACACACAGTCCAGCGGTGGACTGTGTGCACGTTAAACATTCAAAGGTCTCGAGTTCGAATCCCGTTTCACACGCTGCCTTAATAAAAATCATTTTTTTTGTTAAACCGAACCGGGTCGCCACAGTTATATGTTAAGTATATTAATAATCGGAATAATAACCAAGTTAGACACACAGTCCAGCAGTGGACTGTGTGTTTGTTTATATCACTGGTCACGAGTTCGAATCCGGTCTACTGCACCGACTCGAACAATTATCTATCCTTTTTAATAAGGCAGGAAAGGAAATATCTAAATTGTATTTAAGTATAATAAAAATCGAATTATATAACATGTTAAACACACAGTCCAGCGGTGGACTGTGTGTTAGATTAAACCACAGGTCCCGGGTTCGAGACCTGTGGAGCGCACCGCCGAATTGATTTAAACTGTTTTTAAAATAAAATGATTTTCGGTTTAAAACTAATTAATATATATATATAATTAAAATCAGATATATTACGGGTTAGACACGTAGCTCAGTTGGTAGAGCTGCGTGCACGCGTACGGGAGGTCTCGGGTTCGAGCCTCACTCAGCGCACTTGTATTCCGAATTGAACCGGTCAACGGTCAGGTCAACGGTCAGTCAAACGGTCAACGGTCAGAAAAAAATCAAATTTTTTATTATTTTTTATTTAATTATTTTAATTAAAAATCAATTAAAAATACTTAAAAATAACATTTTTAAGGTTAGAAAATAGCCTCAAACTCACAAAAATACACCCAACAATCCTACTAAAATAGATTAATAAAATCCGTTTACTTACCAAACCATAATGCGATTATTCTAGGTTAAACTCACTCGTGGTTAAAACCACTTCGCGTGCATTCAACATCATCAACCGAACGCACCCACTGTGAGTGAATCTTACAACTCCCCCTTTTAAATTACACGTTTTGGGGTGTGTCATGTGTTATGAAAATAATTAATTTATTTATTTAAACTTGTGCCATACCACATCATGACCTAAACTTAGATTGTTTTTATTGTTGTGACTTATTTATTTCCTTTTGTCAAATTATATGAAACTCATACATTAAGCCCATCAGTTCCTCGTGGGAGACGAGTAGAACATCGCGTGCTTCAAATCAAATTCATTATTGTTCATGTGTGTATCCTTGAGTTTATATTGTTTGTAGTTGTGTCATTCATATTATCATGTTTATGCAATTCATTCATCAGGCCCCTCAGTTCCTCGTGAGAGACGAGTTGAGCATCGCGTGCCTCTAATTGTTCCATTATTGTTCATGAGTGTTTCATTTAATATCTTATGTTTGTGATTAAGTTACATCTATTTTTACTCATGTTTGGTTGTGCACATATTTCATAATCAATTTAAATAAATATGTTCAAATGTTTTCCATAGGATTCACTCGCCAACATTATGTTGATCCAAAAACCCTTTTACACATGATACAGGTGAACAGGTTGAAGCAAGGAAAACATAGGATATGCCTTAGAAGAGAACAAAGAAGTTTAGATTGTTAGATAGATCATGTTGTAACATTTATTGTAAATTTCCATTTAATTTGTATTAATGAATATGAAACGCTTAATAAATGTCATGAGCTTTGATGATAACCCAATCATGCCCCGATCACCTTTTCCGCTGCGGGTCGGGGTGTGACAGATTGGTATCAGAGCCATGACTATAGGGATATAGGATAGGTTATTAGACCCTTAGAGCCTATACTATAGTCTGCCTAAATTTTAATTGATTAGGTGGTTACATACAAACTTGTGATATTTATTTGTTTCATATTTGTTTACATTTCAGTCAAACATACATGCTTATATACATATTCATCATACATATATACATATTCATTATACATAGATCGATGTTCATGTATTCAATTTATTTTCATACTCTCATTATCCAAAGATTTTGTGCAATTTTCAAATCTCATCAAAGTAAGTTCTGCGACGGGCATGTAGTAACTGGAAGGGTACAAGTACCGGTAGTCGGAACGTCCTGTCTAGGCTGGCATTCGTATAAATCCAATATAACGGACCAGTTTGCCTACCTGGGGACCAACGATGAGAGTACGAAGGACCTATTAGGCCAAAGCATGCCACACAAAACGTCGTTCGAACTAACCCTACTTTGAGTTGTCACCGTGTCTACACCTGGACACATTCCGAATATCACACGTTGTATACATATTTCTCGATTTTCTCCGGGTTTTTGTGTACGCAACCTGGCAGAAACCGTGCGAACCATATGAAAAACCGGTATTCATGGGGGCCCACATGATTACACAGGTAAAGTATGGCGGCATGAAGGGCCTAACAGCGAGCAAAACCCAAGACATCCAATGGAAATTTATTTATCTATAATTATTTTATGAATGTTCATTCCTAATGCGACCCATGAACCCAAAAGCATCCAACTCATACTCTTGTTATGTATTCCTTGTAGATGTCTTCTAACCTCGCCCGTAGGAAGACGAGAGCAAGAAAAGCCCGCGAACGCATGGCTGCCTTAATCGCTCAACAAATGGCTGCCGTAATACCCAATATTGTAATCCAAGTTCAGCAAGCACTTACCGTTAATCCTGTCAATCAAGCAAACCAAAACATTTTCAACTCTCCCCCAAATACCACTAAATGCACCTACAAGCATTTCAAATCATGCGACCCTCCGAAATACAAAGGGACTGAAGGCGTCACCGCTCTCCTCCATTGGTTTGAAGAAATGGAGAACACATTTCTAAATTGCGATTGCCCTGACGATCGCAAAGTGCGATATGCAACCGGTCGATTATATGGGATAGCACTTACTTGGTGAAACACAGAGAAGGCCAAACGAGGTGTGGAAGATGCTATGTCCTTAACTTGGAACGAATTGAAGGAAATCATGACCAGACGATTTTGCCCAAGGAGCGAAATCAAGAAGTTAGAAGATGAATTTTACTCATTGAAGCAAGTGGAAGGAGACCACATCACCTACAACAAAAGATTCCTCGAGTTACATCAAATGGTTCCCAACATGTTCACTCCCCTCTACCGTTTGATCGAGCACTACATTCGTGGTCTTCCGTCAAAGATTCAAGACCCTGTGATAAGTACCAAGCCTGCAACTTTGGAAGCAGCAATGGAGCTAGCAACAGAGCTCACCGAGAACCGAATCCGAAACAAAGACTTCAAGGAGGAGAAGGAGAAGGATAAAGAATCGACTGAAACCTCCGACTCCACTCAAACTGAATCCCCTTCTCAACCCAATCCTAAGAGAAGAAGAGTCGGGCGACTTTTCGCTGCGACCCAACGAAATCAACCAGTTTTACACGCCATACCCATCCGAGCTATCCCAATCACCCAAGTGGCACCCAACTCAGCTTACCCAAATAAGAAACCATATCTTGGACCTCACCCTCGATGCAACAACTGTTTTTATCACCATCCCCTTACCTTACCTTGCCGGCTATGTACAACTTGTGGACGCTATGGTCATTTGAGCAATGTTTGTCGCACCTTTCAAGACCAAACCTTTTCCCCTACTCAGAACATGGCCCAAACTTATCACCAACCCCAATACCCCATGTTCCCATATGCTCGAGCTTGTTTCAATTGTGGCGACCCTACCCATCTTAGAAACACATGCCCTCAATTGGTTAACATTATCAACACTCAAGCCCAATCAAACCCAATTAACCAAGTAAACCAAGAAAACCCAACCACTATGCCACCAGCAAGAGAAAGAGTCTTCAATATCAACGCCAATCCTGTCGAAGATAATGACGGCCCAAACGAAGATACTCAACTAGTCCTCTTCGCCGAAGATCCAGATTCAACTCCTATCGTGTAGTTTTATGTTTTTCTTTATCACATGTGTAGACTGTTAGAGAAATTATTGGATATTATATATTATATATTGTTTTCAGTATATGCATTTGCCGAGGCCGTAGCTCCCCATCCATCGAGGTTGAGTTTGATCCCCATTTTATTATGCGGTTGATCAGGGCGTGCCCGCACGATCGGCTCCGTTTGTTTGAGCCTTGATCGGTTATTTCATTTTACATCTCAATACATGCAATACGTTCGGCTCCGTTTGATTGAGCCTTGAGCGCACATTTCAATTTACATTTCCAGTTCATGCAATACGTTCGGCTCCATTTGATTGAGCCTTGAGCGCACATTTCAATTTACATTTCCAGTTCATGCAATACGTTCGGCTCCGTTTTCATTATCAGTATCTTGTGGTTGTGGTGTTTGTAGTAGAGTCGCATCGAACTAACCATAACTTGCGGATAAAGTCAATGAAAATTTGACAAGGATATGGTGGATACGCCGCTGGTACTTCCTATATATAAGTATTCTTGTCAAATGATCGGAGGCATTATCAGGCGGTTATGAGAGGTTCCATGCATAGGCTGTTTGTGTGGTTAAGTTATTCATTTCCAGTACATGCAATACGCTCGGCTCCGTTTGATTGAGCCTTGAGCACACAATTTCAATTTCAGTACATTCAATACGTTCGGCTCCGTTTGATTGAGCCTTGAGCGCACATCCATTTCATTTTCAGTACATGCAATACGATCGGCTCCGTTCGATTGAGCCTTGATCGCACAGATATATTTCATTTCAGTATTTTATGTTTGTTGTATTGGTTGTAGAGTTATAGGACTAATCATAATTCACTGATAAAACCAATGAAAATTTGACAAGAATATGGTGGATACGCCGCTGGTACTTCCTATATATAAGTATTCTTGTCAAAGGATCAGAGGCATTATCGGACGGTTATGAGAAGTTCTATGTAGGATTTATTAGTTTCTTGGTAACCAATCATAACTTGTGGATAAAACTAATGAAAATTTGGCAAGAATATGGTGGATACGCTGCTGGTACTTCCTATATATAAGTATTCTTGCCAAAGGATCAGAGGCATTATCAGGCGGTTATGAGAAGTTCCATGTAGGATTTAGTATTGCCTTGGTTGGAATTTGTGTTACATTTATATCATCATGATATTTAAAGAGATTGGATTGTGATCCATTTCTACATAAACTAACCTCTCCATCATAACAAACGAGAGAGGAACTTCCATCATTCAAACATATATGCTATCAGAATGTGGATTCAAATATTTGCTGTTGTGTTTATTCATGTTCAAATATTTGCTGATGTGTTTATTCATGTTCAAATATTTGCTGATGTGTTTATTCATGTTCGAATATTAGCTGTTGTGTTTACTTATGTTCAAATATCAGTTGTTGTGTTTTTATTTATGTTCCATATAGGTTGTAGTGTTAGAAGTTTTGCCTTAGGATATAACCATACTTTCCCAAACGTATCTAAATTCTTATGCATGATATCATTTTTAGCAAATCATTTCTGCTTATCAATACTTATACAGTAGGCAACAAAAAGCGATTCCTGAATAGGGTACTTAACCCTTACAAGGAACGTTACCGCCTCGAACAAAAACTTAAACCCTCATTTTTCTGAGCATACAACTGTCAAACAAAACATCACCATCCTTTTTAGTCAAAATATATCATTATTTAAATTTCGGGATGAAATTTCTAAAAAGCAGGGGATACTGTAACATCCGTCAAAAATGGATTTACCAAACCCGCTCCGTTTATCAACCGAACAGTCAGTCAAAAATTTCGTTGTGAATTAAATGCCCAAAATATTTTTAAACGATACGTAATCAATTATTATACGGGACTATATATTTAGTTTTTGAAAAACTGTTGAAAATCGCAAAATAAAAATGAAATGATCCAGCCGGGTTTCGAACCCGGGTCACTCACCGAGTCACTCAGCAACTTATCACCTCACACACAAACCACTGCGCCACGGATGCTTCTTGTGAAATAATAGAATCATTTAATTGATATAATAACGTTACGAATTCAAAACCGGCGCCCAATAGTTCAGTCGTCGAAATCCCGGAAATCTCGCGAGTCTTAACTACAAATTACGTTATAACGTAAACCATTAACCAGACATCGGTTATAACCGATGTTTGAAGTCCGCAACCAAACCATAACCGCCGGAGTTTTATGATTTATGATTACAGTCGGAAATCAGACCAGGTGCTTCAACGTTCTGCATTATAAATTCACCCACAACCGACTGCAAACCTTTTCGCTCAAAAACACACCTTTTCTCGGCGTAATTCCACTCGCCGGAATTTCCCTGCTCATCGCCGGAAAACCGGTTTCTCCATCCCTGAGCCTCACTGAGCCTCTGAGCTTATACCAGAGATACCCACACCCTTTGTAAGCTTCCTGGAGACTCGCTGCTACAAGGAACACGTCGCCGGAGGTGAATTCTGTCGCCGGAGTTCTGCCGGAAAACAGAGGGTCCAGTCGGTATACTTCTCCGCCCAATTTCTTTTCCTTTTCACATTTATCTCACCGTAATGATCTGAAATACACTAATAAACCGATAAAAACTTTGAACCAGTCGATTTCCGAACTCTGGTTATATTTCAGTGAAGAAGACGATGTATTTCCGTAACATATAAGTATAAAATAAATCAAGAAATTAATCGGGTTAGACACACAGTCCAGCGGTGGACTGTGTGCACGTTAAACATTCAAAGGTCTCGAGTTCGAATCCCGTTTCACACGCTGCCTTAATAAAAATCATTTTTTTTGTTAAACCGAACCGGGTCGCCACAGTTATATGTTAAGTATATTAATAATCGGAATAATAACCAAGTTAGACACACAGTCCAGCGGTGGACTGGGTGTTTGTTTATATCACTGGTCACGAGTTCGAGTCCGGTCTACTGCACCGACTCGAACAATTATCTATCCTTTTTAATAAGGCAGGAAAGGAAATATCTAAATTGTATTTAAGTATAATAAAAATCGAATTATATAACATGTTAAACACACAGTCCAGCGGTGGACTGTGTGTTAGATTAAACCACAGGTCCCGGGTTCGAGACCTGTGGAGCGCACCGCCGAATTGATTTAAACTGTTTTTAAAATAAGATGATTTTCGGTTTAAACTAATTAATATATATATATAATTAAAATCAGATATATTACGGGTTAGACACGTAGCTCAGTTGGTAGAGCTGCGTGCACGCGTACGGGAGGTCTCGGGTTCGAGCCTCACTCAGCGCAC
This sequence comes from Scalesia atractyloides, assembly GCA_947069175.1. Classification (NCBI taxonomy): domain Eukaryota; kingdom Viridiplantae; phylum Streptophyta; class Magnoliopsida; order Asterales; family Asteraceae; genus Scalesia; species Scalesia atractyloides. The sequence goes on from CAMTDV010000006.1 coordinate 38,435,981, forward strand.
TTGTATTCCGAATTGAACCGGTCAACGGTCAGGTCAACGGTCAGTCAAACGGTCAACGGTCAGAAAAAAATCAATTTTTTTATTATTTTTTATTTAATTATTTTAATTAAAAATCAATTAAAAATACTTAAAAATAACATTTTTAAGGTTAGAAAATAGCCTCAAACTCACAAAAATACACCCAACAATCCTACTAAAATAGATTAATAAAATCCGTTTACTTACCAAACCATAATGCGATTATTCTAGGTTAAACTCACTCGTGGTTAAAACCACTTCGCGTGCATTCAACATCATCAACCGAACGCACCCACTGTGAGTGAATCTTACAACTCCCCCTTTTAAATTACACGTTTTGGGGTGTGTCATGTGTTATGAAAATAATTAATTTATTTATTTAAACTTGTGCCATACCACATCATGACCTAAACTTAGATTGTTTTTATTGTTGTGACTTATTTATTTCCTTTTGTCAAATTATATGAAACTCATACATTAAGCCCATCAGTTCCTCGTGGGAGACGAGTAGAACATCGCGTGCTTCAAATCAAATTCATTATTGTTCATGTGTGTATCCTTGAGTTTATATTGTTTGTAGTTGTGTCATTCATATTATCATGTTTATGCAATTCATTCATCAGGCCCCTCAGTTCCTCGTGAGAGACGAGTTGAGCATCGCGTGCCTCTAATTGTTCCATTATTGTTCATGAGTGTTTCATTTAATATCTTATGTTTGTGATTAAGTTACATCTATTTTTACTCATGTTTGGTTGTGCACATATTTCATAATCAATTTAAATAAATATGTTCAAATGTTTTCCATAGGATTCACTCGCCAACATTATGTTGATCCAAAAACCCTTTTACACATGATACAGGTGAACAGGTTGAAGCAAGGAAAACATAGGATATGCCTTAGAAGAGAACAAAGAAGTTTAGATTGTTAGATAGATCATGTTGTAACATTTATTGTAAATTTCCATTTAATTTGTATTAATGAATATGAAACGCTTAATAAATGTCATGAGCTTTGATGATAACCCAATCATGCCCCGATCACCTTTTCCGCTGCGGGTCGGGGTGTGACAGATTGGTATCAGAGCCATGACTATAGGGATATAGGATAGGTTATTAGACCCTTAGAGCCTATACTATAGTCTGCCTAAATTTTAATTGATTAGGTGGTTACATACAAACTTGTGATATTTATTTGTTTCATATTTGTTTACATTTCAGTCAAACATACATGCTTATATACATATTCATCATACATATATACATATTCATTATACATAGATCGATGTTCATGTATTCAATTTATTTTCATACTCTCATTATCCAAAGATTTTGTGCAATTTTCAAATCTCATCAAAGTAAGTTCTGCGACGGGCATGTAGTAACTGGAAGGGTACAAGTACCGGTAGTCGGAACGTCCTGTCTAGGCTGGCATTCGTATAAATCCAATATAACGGACCAGTTTGCCTACCTGGGGACCAACGATGAGAGTACGAAGGACCTATTAGGCCAAAGCATGCCACACAAAACGTCGTTCGAACTAACCCTACTTTGAGTTGTCACCGTGTCTACACCTGGACACATTCCGAATATCACACGTTGTATACATATTTCTCGATTTTCTCCGGGTTTTTGTGTACGCAACCTGGCAGAAACCGTGCGAACCATATGAAAAACCGGTATTCATGGGGGCCCACATGATTACACAGGTAAAGTATGGCGGCATGAAGGGCCTAACAGCGAGCAAAACCCAAGACATCCAATGGATATATTTATTTATCTATAATTATTTTATGAATGTTCATTCCTAATGCGACCCATGAACCCAAAAGCATCCAACTCATACTCTTGTTATGTATTCCTTGTAGATGTCTTCTAACCTCGCCCGTAGGAAGACGAGAGCAAGAAAAGCCCGCGAACGCATGGCTGCCTTAATCGCTCAACAAATGGCTGCCGTAATACCCAATATTGTAATCCAAGTTCAGCAAGCACTTACCGTTAATCCTGTCAATCAAGCAAACCAAAACATTTTCAACTCTCCCCCAAATACCACTAAATGCACCTACAAGCATTTCAAATCATGCGACCCTCCGAAATACAAAGGGACTGAAGGCGTCACCGCTCTCCTCCATTGGTTTGAAGAAATGGAGAACACATTTCTAAATTGCGATTGCCCTGACGATCGCAAAGTGCGATATGCAACCGGTCGATTATATGGGATAGCACTTACTTGGTGAACACAGAGAAGGCCAAACGAGGTGTGGAAGATGCTATGTCCTTAACTTGGAACGAATTGAAGGAAATCATGACCAGACGATTTTGCCCAAGGAGCGAAATCAAGAAGTTAGAAGATGAATTTTACTCATTGAAGCAAGTGGAAGGAGACCACATCACCTACAACAAAAGATTCCTCGAGTTACATCAAATGGTTCCCAACATGTTCACTCCCCTCTACCGTTTGATCGAGCACTACATTCGTGGTCTTCCGTCAAAGATTCAAGACCCTGTGATAAGTACCAAGCCTGCAACTTTGGAAGCAGCAATGGAGCTAGCAACAGAGCTCACCGAGAACCGAATCCGAAACAAAGACTTCAAGGAGGAGAAGGAGAAGGATAAAGAATCGACTGAAACCTCCGACTCCACTCAAACTGAATCCCCTTCTCAACCCAATCCTAAGAGAAGAAGAGTCGGGCGACTTTTCGCTGCGACCCAACGAAATCAACCAGTTTTACACGCCATACCCATCCGAGCTATCCCAATCACCCAAGTGGCACCCAACTCAGCTTACCCAAATAAGAAACCATATCTTGGACCTCACCCTCGATGCAACAACTGTTTTTATCACCATCCCCTTACCTTACCTTGCCGGCTATGTACAACTTGTGGACGCTATGGTCATTTGAGCAATGTTTGTCGCACCTTTCAAGACCAAACCTTTTCCCCTACTCAGAACATGGCCCAAACTTATCACCAACCCCAATACCCCATGTTCCCATATGCTCGAGCTTGTTTCAATTGTGGCGACCCTACCCATCTTAGAAACACATGCCCTCAATTGGTTAACATTATCAACACTCAAGCCCAATCAAACCCAATTAACCAAGTAAACCAAGAAAACCCAACCACTATGCCACCAGCAAGAGAAAGAGTCTTCAATATCAACGCCAATCCTGTCGAAGATAATGACGGCCCAAACGAAGATACTCAACTAGTCCTCTTCGCCGAAGATCCAGATTCAACTCCTATCGTGTAGTTTTATGTTTTTCTTTATCACATGTGTAGACTGTTAGAGAAATTATTGGATATTATATATTATATATTGTTTTCAGTATATGCATTTGCCGAGGCCGTAGCTCCCCATCCATCGAGGTTGAGTTTGATCCCCATTTTATTATGCGGTTGATCAGGGCGTGCCCGCACGATCGGCTCCGTTTGTTTGAGCCTTGATCGGTTATTTCATTTTACATCTCAATACATGCAATACGTTCGGCTCCGTTTGATTGAGCCTTGAGCGCACATTTCAATTTACATTTCCAGTTCATGCAATACGTTCGGCTCCATTTGATTGAGCCTTGAGCGCACATTTCAATTTACATTTCCAGTTCATGCATACGTTCGGCTCGTTTTCATTATCAGTATCTTGTGGTTGTGGTGTTTGTAGTAGAGTCGCATCGAACTAACCATAACTTGCGGATAAAGTCAATGAAAATTTGACAAGGATATGGTGGATACGCCGCTGGTACTTCCTATATATAAGTATTCTTGTCAAATGATCGGAGGCATTATCAGGCGGTTATGAGAGGTTCCATGCATAGGCTGTTTGTGTGGTTAAGTTATTCATTTCCAGTACATGCAATACGCTCGGCTCCGTTTGATTGAGCCTTGAGCACACAATTTCAATTTCAGTACATTCAATACGTTCGGCTCCGTTTGATTGAGCCTTGAGCGCACATCCATTTCATTTTCAGTACATGCAATACGATCGGCTCCGTTCGATTGAGCCTTGATCGCACAGATATATTTCATTTCAGTATTTTATGTTTGTTGTATTGGTTGTAGAGTTATAGGACTAATCATAATTCACTGATAAAACCAATGAAAATTTGACAAGAATATGGTGGATACGCCGCTGGTACTTCCTATATATAAGTATTCTTGTCAAAGGATCAGAGGCATTATCGGACGGTTATGAGAAGTTCTATGTAGGATTTATTAGTTTCTTGGTAACCAATCATAACTTGTGGATAAAACTAATGAAAATTTGGCAAGAATATGGTGGATACGCTGCTGGTACTTCCTATATATAAGTATTCTTGCCAAAGGATCAGAGGCATTATCAGGCGGTTATGAGAAGTTCCATGTAGGATTTAGTATTGCCTTGGTTGGAATTTGTGTTACATTTATATCATCATGATATTTAAAGAGATTGGATTGTGATCCATTTCTACATAAACTAACCTCTCCATCATAACAAACGAGAGAGGAACTTCCATCATTCAAACATATATGCTATCAGAATGTGGATTCAAATATTTGCTGTTGTGTTTATTCATGTTCAAATATTTGCTGATGTGTTTATTCATGTTCAAATATTTGCTGATGTGTTTATTCATGTTCGAATATTAGCTGTTGTGTTTACTTATGTTCAAATATCAGTTGTTGTGTTTTTATTTATGTTCCATATAGGTTGTAGTGTTAGAAGTTTTGCCTTAGGATATAACCATACTTTCCCAAACGTATCTAAATTCTTATGCATGATATCATTTTTAGCAAATCATTTCTGCTTATCAATACTTATACAGTAGGCAACAAAAAGCGATTCCTGAATAGGGTACTTAACCTTACAAGGAACGTTACCGCCTCGAACAAAAACTTAAACCCTCATTTTTCTGAGCATACAACTGTCAAACAAAACATCACCATCCTTTTTAGTCAAAATATATCATTATTTAAATTTCGGGATGAAATTTCTAAAAAGCAGGGGATACTGTAACATCCGTCAAAAATGGATTTACCAAACCCGCTCCGTTTATCAACCGAACAGTCAGTCAAAAATTTCGTTGTGAATTAAATGCCCAAAATATTTTTAAACGATACGTAATCAATTATTATACGGGACTATATATTTAGTTTTTGAAAAACTGTTGAAAATCGCAAAATAAAAATGAAATGATCCAGCCGGGTTTCGAACCCGGGTCACTCACCGAGTCACTCAGCAACTTATCACCTCACACACAAACCACTGCGCCACGGATGCTTCTTGTGAAATAATAGAATCATTTAATTGATATAATAACGTTACGAATTCAAAACCGGCGCCCAATAGTTCAGTCGTCGAAATCCCGGAAATCTCGCGAGTCTTAACTACAAATTACGTTATAACGTAAACCATTAACCAGACATCGGTTATAACCGATGTTTGAAGTCCGCAACCAAACCATAACCGCCGGAGTTTTATGATTTATGATTACAGTCGGAAATCAGACCAGGTGCTTCAACGTTCTGCATTATAAATTCACCCACAACCGACTGCAAACCTTTTCGCTCAAAAACACACCTTTTCTCGGCGTAATTCCACTCGCCGGAATTTCCCTGCTCATCGCCGGAAAACCGGTTTCTCCATCCCTGAGCCTCACTGAGCCTCTGAGCTTATACCAGAGATACCCACACCCTTTGTAAGCTTCCTGGAGACTCGCTGCTACAAGGAACACGTCGCCGGAGGTGAATTCTGTCGCCGGAGTTCTGCCGGAAAACAGAGGGTCCAGTCGGTATACTTCTCCGCCCAATTTCTTTTCCTTTTCACATTTATCTCACCGTAATGATCTGAAATACACTAATAAACCGATAAAAACTTTGAACCAGTCGATTTCCGAACTCTGGTTATATTTCAGTGAAGAAGACGATGTATTTCCGTAACATATAAGTATAAAATAAATCAAGAAATTAATCGGGTTAGACACACAGTCCAGCGGTGGACTGTGTGCACGTTAAACATTCAAAGGTCTCGAGTTCGAATCCCGTTTCACACGCTGCCTTAATAAAAATCATTTTTTTTGTTAAACCGAACCGGGTCGCCACAGTTATATGTTAAGTATATTAATAATCGGAATAATAACCAAGTTAGACACACAGTCCAGCGGTGGACTGGGTGTTTGTTTATATCACTGGTCACGAGTTCGAGTCCGGTCTACTGCACCGACTCGAACAATTATCTATCCTTTTTAATAAGGCAGGAAAGGAAATATCTAAATTGTATTTAAGTATAATAAAAATCGAATTATATAACATGTTAAACACACAGTCCAGCGGTGGACTGTGTGTTAGATTAAACCACAGGTCCCGGGTTCGAGACCTGTGGAGCGCACCGCCGAATTGATTTAAACTGTTTTTAAAATAAGATGATTTTCGGTTTAAACTAATTAATATATATATATATAATTAAAATCAGATATATTACGGGTTAGACACGTAGCTCAGTTGGTAGAGCTGCGTGCACGCGTACGGGAGGTCTCGGGTTCGAGCCTCACTCAGCGCACTTGTATTCCGAATTGAACGGTCAACGGTCAGGTCAACGGTCAGTCAAACGGTCAACGGTCAGAAAAAAATCAAATTTTTTATTATTTTTTATTTAATTATTTTAATTAAAAATCAATTAAAAATACTTAAAAATAACATTTTTAAGGTTAGAAAATAGCCTCAAACTCACAAAAATACACCCAACAATCCTACTAAAATAGATTAATAAAATCCGTTTACTTACCAAACCATAATGCGATTATTCTAGGTTAAACTCACTCGTGGTTAAAACCACTTCGCGTGCATTCAACATCATCAACCGAACGCACCCACTGTGAGTGAATCTTACAACTCCCCCTTTTAAATTACACGTTTTGGGGTGTGTCATGTGTTATGAAAATAATTAATTTATTTATTTAAACTTGTGCCATACCACATCATGACCTAAACTTAGATTGTTTTTATTGTTGTGACTTATTTATTTCCTTTTGTCAAATTATATGAAACTCATACATTAAGCCCATCAGTTCCTCGTGGGAGACGAGTAGAACATCGCGTGCTTCAAATCAAATTCATTATTGTTCATGTGTGTATCCTTGAGTTTATATTGTTTGTAGTTGTGTCATTCATATTATCATGTTTATGCAATTCATTCATCAGGCCCCTCAGTTCCTCGTGAGAGACGAGTTGAGCATCGCGTGCCTCTAATTGTTCCATTATTGTTCATGAGTGTTTCATTTAATATCTTATGTTTGTGATTAAGTTACATCTATTTTTACTCATGTTTGGTTGTGCACATATTTCATAATCAATTTAAATAAATATGTTCAAATGTTTTCCATAGGATTCACTCGCCAACATTATGTTGATCCAAAAACCCTTTTACACATGATACAGGTGAACAGGTTGAAGCAAGGAAAACATAGGATATGCCTTAGAAGAGAACAAAGAAGTTTAGATTGTTAGATAGATCATGTTGTAACATTTATTGTAAATTTCCATTTAATTTGTATTAATGAATATGAAACGCTTAATAAATGTCATGAGCTTTGATGATAACCCAATCATGCCCCGATCACCTTTTCCGCTGCGGGTCGGGGTGTGACAAAAGCCATGTTCTTGGGCATGATGACAGCAGCCGATTTTTTACTAGATTGATTCATTTCTCTCTTGATGACGTCCATTTCAAATGCCTTCAGAGTGTTAATCAGATCTGATAGAGTGACGGGGGTTGTACTATGCAGGAATGTTCTTTTGATCATCATGCATTGCAAGCTCCATTCTTTAGGAAGTGAGTCAAGGAGTTTCTTCATGGAAGCATAGTTGGCGACAGGATTTCCCACTTTCTTCATCTTGGTCAGCACATTTAGAAAACGGCTGATGTGATCAGATAGACTTTCTCCTTGGATACTTCCAAGCATGTCATACTCCTTTTGCACCATGTCTCTTTTGTTGTCCATCAATTCTTGATTTCCCTCAGAGTGCTCAATGAGTGCCAACCAAAGTTCATGTGCGGAAGTGTACTCTTCGAACAGATTGTTGTCTTCCTTGTTTAGTGCCATAGTTAGAGCGGCATGAGCACAGCGGTCACGTTAAATCAGAGCTCTATCTTCATCAGTGAAGGTGGTAGGATCTTCGTTTATTACCCGGACATCATCTTTTATGATTACCAGAATATGTGGTCCAACGGTGACAGACGTCCATTGAGTGTAATCAGTGTACTCAAAGAACGCCCTGATGTGAGTTTTCCAACTGCTGAAATCCTCGGATCCTTTCAACTTAGGTGGCCTAGTTGTAGTTCCAGTTTCAAGTTCGGCTTGAGTGACAGTGGTCAATTGACTTAGAGACATTTTGATTAACTCTTTGGATTTAAGAACTTTGATCAGATTGTTAATTACGCTGGTCACAATGGAAGATACTAAGTTCACTGATCCTGATGCTAATTACGCTGACCCTGACTTAAGATCGCTGGACAAGTTCTGCTCCTGGGTAAATGATAATTCCGCTGACAAACACAACACAAACAAAAGTTCTGTTAAGTTTTCCGATCACCGTAATAAGGTCGCTGAGGATCCTTATTACTGACTTCGAAGTTGCCTTCGATTAAATTCGCTGATACTATTTCACTGAAAATCAACAGATACGCTGGTGAGATTCCGGCGTAGTTAATTATGCGACCTTCAAAGACAACTACGCTGTCTTTAAAGATATCTACGCTGAATTTAAAATTATCTATGCTATCTTCAAGATTAAATACGCCCAGCAGGGTTTTAACACGAACACAAACCCTCTAATCACCCAAAAACGACTCAAAATCCAAGATTCTTTGTACCAAAATGACCCAACTGTTTGTCTAAACACTGATTAACAACAACCCAACAATTAATCACACCAAATCAACTCATTTTAAGCCCAAAAATTTAAAAACCTTGAAACTTTGAATAACTTTTGAAAAATCTTCAAAACTTGAAAAATCTCAACAAAAAATCAAACAATCAAGAGCACAAAGGCTCTGATATCAAAGTGTGAGTCCCAAATCAACTACGGATCATAGTGGTTTGATTGTTCACATACAAACACCTATTGATTAGGGGTTTGAATGTTTAAAGTTAAGAACACTCAAAGAAGAACATGAAGATTCTTGTTTTGGATGAAGATACAAGTGTTGTATATTGAATCCCAAATGATAACAACGATTTAAGAACCTAGATACACTAATTAAGCACAAGAATACTCACAAGAATCATAACACAAGAAATCACCAAAATCACTAGTCCAAGAAACTTGGAGCTAGGGTTTCCATTAAGCAACATATATATAGTCTCTGGCCATCCAGCATAATTATTAATTATGCTGGAACATTAAATACGCCGGCCGGTACAAAAGTTGTAACTATTACTTATTCAGTCCCTGAACTATCTAAAACAAAGTAATCTGGCACAAAACTATCCAAAACCTAGATTAGTCAAGTATCAACGATCTCAAAAGTTCCAACATCCCGCAAGGTCAAAATATTGGAAGATAATTAAGTAAGTTATTAACGCAAAATATGGTAGGCCTCCTTCCAGGCAACGTTACCCTCGGCCATATTGGTCTGAGTCAGCAGGGATACAGTCTTGCAAGGACGGATAAAGTTTTAATAGTAGTTTATTTATGAGGGGTTCAAGCCGTTCTTACTTCCCCCGATTTGATGCTATCTTCCTCAATGGAAGTCCTAATAAGCTTGAACCAAGTCATTGCAGGATCTATACAATGAACGAGCCAAGAACTTTACCGAAACACCCTTCTAACCCCTTTCCAAGTAGTTAACGTGCTTTATATTGACCATAAAGACACGAATGAATGAATCAACAAGACATGAAGAGATGTTTAAATAAAATTCACTTTCAACGCAACAAACTAGTTACTAAAGTCATTAATACATATCCAATTTAAAAGTTGCCGAAGATTGGAAATCAAAAGTATAAAATAAATGATTCGTCTTCACCAAGCGATGTAAGAGGTTTGGCCAAGCATGGCCTTTGTTTGTAAAGAACTCTTACGATCGATCATGGATCCCGAGACTACTACACACTCTAAAGATGAAAGATGGATGGTAGTGGTGGGTGTTGGTGTTGTAGTGGTGGTGGATTGATGACAAGTGTGAGAGAAGTGGTTTGACAATGGATGGGTTTGAATGAAACCAAGGAACCCTATTTATAGTTGAAGGCAGATAGTTCCCACGGCCCCATGCCCACCTGGCACGGCCCATGGCCTTCATTCTCTCTCTTCCTCATTAACTGTAGTGTCAGGTCTTATACTAACACGGCCCAGTCTGTCAACGGAACGGCCCATGGCCATTGTACTTTTTGTACTATATCAGATTCTGTGAATCCTATAGTTGACCATGCCCCATGTTGCCTTGGTACGAACCCATATTGGTTTGTGTTTTGCTGTTGTCTTTTTCTCCAGAGAATCTTCCTTGGGTGCGGCCCCGCGCCTGGTGGGCACGACCCCGTGTCAGGGCTTCTGTCTTCTTTATTTTGTTGTTTTGGATAAGTATTGGGGTTTGACAGGTTACGTCGATCCTTCTTTATCATATTAGTGTTCGTTTTTGCTACTAATTTTCTTCTTTATTCTTTTAAGCTCTTTTGATCTGTAATTCAAAAGTAAACAAAGAAAATGGTTTCTCCAACATTAGTACCAAAAAAGGGTTGATTTTACGCCTTCTTTGATGTAATTTATATGTTGCATTTTACGCACATCACTAGCCCAGGCCGGTTCGTGAAGCAAAGTTAAAAAATCCAAGTTGTGGGCCTGTTTTAAGTCCGATGATGCATGCTAAAAATCTGAGTAAAGATGGCCCAATTATAATATCCAAGGGAAGTGGATTCTTTGATGTAACAAAAGATGTTGGGCCTGGCCCAATACAAGTAGCACAAATAACTTTGAAAGTTTAGAAGAAGAAATTGTTTTGATACCGAGTTCCGTGTGTGGGAGCCAGAAATGCTTATGGTTCATAAAGTTTATGAGACAAATACTCACCCTACAGATGATGTTTATGCTTCTTGGTCGAAAAATTGAAAGCATATTATTTGTTGTTGACAAAGGTTGAAGTGTTAAATGATGGTTCACTTGGAAAGCAACATGAAGATAGGATAGAGGTTGAGTCTCAGACGGATGAATCAACACGAGACATAGTTCGAGGAGCTTAGAATTTATTTTATTTTTTAGTATGTTGTTCTTTTGTATGTTTTCTTTAGAGGTTTGGTCCTAGGTGAGTTGCCTGGCTAGATTCTCTTTGCTTGTAATCTCTTTTTGAAAATATTAATAAAGGTTTGCCTGAGGGAGGTCCCCTCATTTCCCAAAAAAAATTGGTTCTTGCATGAACCTGTAACACCCCAAAAACGGGTTTGGTAATCAAACTATGTTAATATAATGAGCGGGTAAAATACCGTTAGTTGTAAAAGTAACCCTTGAACAAAATAACTAGGAATAATTAACCTAGTTAGTAACATGTAAATAGGTAATAAGACAATGAGTTGTAGCCTATTATAACAAAAACCAAACTTGCGGGACAAAGTTGTCAAAAATGAAACTTGAGTTTTATAAAGAAATAATAACACACACAACTTGAGTTTTATAAAAATTAAACATAGTGTGTGTGTGTGTAGATCGATCCCCAGGAGAACAAAACAAGGCAAACCCTTGTTTTCAAAGATCATCAAAATTGAAGGAGGAATTTGACCCCAAATTCGCATGAACATGAATTATCGATCACTTAGAGGAGGGGATCATAAGCTATGTTTATAAACTTATATTGGTGAAGGTCATGATTTGAGACAAGTAGAATACTTGCAATTAGGTTGTTGGATGGTGATCTAAAGATGAAATTAAGTGTATGTGTATGCTTGATTTCGTTAGACATATAGAAATTATGCAATATTTGATGTAAGATTACTTGTAAGTGATAAACAAGTAGATTATGAAGTGGGTTTTGATAATGTGAAGAAGTTGATGATAAATTTGTGTTTAGAATCATCATATATGATAGTAATAGACAAATACTTGAACAATTTATGAGTTTGAGAACATGTTCATACTTACCATTGTATGGTATAATGAAATTGATGTTATATCATGTTATAGATGCTTGAAATCATCATGTATGTATAAATGTTTAAAGCCTTTGGCTAAGTTTGATAATTGGGCGAATTTCATACATATGATGGAATGGGTTGTTTCACGGTGATGAAACAATCCTAAGTTCTTGTATAATGATGATAGATTAGCAGACGATGATTGAGACTATGTTGATTTAATGATTTACAATTTTATGAACTTGGTTGAGAAAAGTAGTTAAAATGGTAGTCAAAAATAATGTCTTCCGGGTATTTGACGAATTGCCTAAATGAGTTGTTGAACTTAATTGTGCATTTGCATATGTTAATAGGCAGTTGACTTTTGAAAGTCAAACTGACCTATAGTAGGATCAAATGGTAATTTTGATATAAAGTCCGTAAGGTGGGATAGTCTTGATAAATGATGACTAATCTAACCATCTTGCGAATGATAAAAGGTAGTTTGACGCTTGACAAGTTAGGTGGAAGCTTGGAAAGAAGCTGGTCAAACGGATCTAAAACGCGTGGAAAACATGATCGGATTTCAAGGTAAGTGAAGCCTACATCTTTAAAATACATCTACTATAGTAATTGACTAAGAATAAGCGATTGGTAGTCGGAATGAGTTTTTAAAATATAATGTTCTGACGCGAATCGATACGGGTCGGAACAAGTGAAAATAGTAATAAACCATATTGATGGTAAAAAGGGTAAAATGGTAATCTAGTCATGTAATGACGAATAAACAAGGAATTTTGAAAAGTTACCTTATGGTGTAAACCATAACGTGTAAAAAGGGTAAAATGGTAATTCGGTCACTGGTTGACAAATAAATATTAAATTATGAAAAAGACACCCTATGGCGTAAACCATAATAGGTCGAACGAATTAAAATACGACTTTAAGTAATATGAGCAAACAGTGTAAACCGAAACGGACTAAATGGTGAGATGGTAAATAAATACCATCTCATAAAGACAAAATGGTCATTTAGGCCAAACGGGTCAAATGGTGACGTCATCACCATTTGACAATAATAACTAATGGTCGCTTGTCGAATTTTGTGCTCACTCGGAAATAGCGTATGGTTTGCGTAGCTATTTATTAATAAGTAATAGTGAAAGGTACTTAAATGGTTCAATGTTATGATCCGAGCCAGGTATGTGTATTGGGTCAAATTCTCATTGAGGACTTAAGATACGATGAGAGTTAAACGAGTCTTGGATGAACAATTGGATTATCTAAAGCAAGGTAAATCTAATAATTTAAATTGTAGACATTATGTCCTTAGGAACATAATGATTTTTAAATAGATTACGATTAAAATGTGCACATTTGGTAAAGATTATTTTATTAAAAGTCCTTCGGCGTAAAAAGGGGATAAAGTTGACCAAAACGCCCTCGAATGATAAAACAAGTAAACGACGTTTAAGGGTAGTTAGAAATGAGTTTTATAATCTAGCAGACCCTTTCGGTAGTGTAAAAGTGAAAAGCATAAGCCTTTTTGGTTTAATGCCTCTTAACGGGTCTTTTTCGTAAATTGTCGAACCAAAGGGTAGAATTCGGATTAAATGATTTTACGATAACAAATCCACCACAAATATAGTTGTGGTGAAAGATAAAAAGAAAAACTTTAGGTGGAATTAGAGGATAATGTAGGAGAGAGTGAGATTTAAGCTGAAGTGCTTAAGTCCCTTAACGGGTCAAAATGAATATGCGCATAAACCGGGTAATGGTTGCGTAATACATAAAAGTTATGAATCTGGGTTAAGGATCTCTAGTTAGATATGTAGGTAAACATTTTAAGAACATTTAGAAACAAGTTTCGAGTGAAACGGGTGAAAATTGAATAAGTTACGGAAGTTTTCGTAACAAAAACGGCAAAACTGAAAGTGGTTGCAGTAGCCTACCGTAGGTTACGGTAGCCTACCGTAGCTTACGGTAGGCAGCTGCTATTATAAACAGCAAGAAGCTACCATAAGCTACGGTGCTGAACCGTAGCTTACGGCGGGCAGGTTTCAAAATGTGATTTTTTTATTTTTGGACCTTCGGATTCATTCGATTATGTTATAAACTCGTTATATTTAACGTATTTCATGTTTAATGAAATACAAGTAATGGATTGAAGTACCGGACGACAATCAAGCTCAATGAGGAACCGAACACGATCAAAGCTCAAGCCTCCGCACTTTGTTTTGTTGTTTCAAAACTAATCAATGATAACATATTGAACTATTTAATGTTTATGAAGTTTTAATAGACTTGTATTACCGTACGAACGTGTAATCACATATATAAAAGAGATTTATTGAATAAGAGTCTTACAAGTTAGTATCAGAGCTCAAGGTTAATGATCAAATGTGTTCGGTTCGAGACTTGATCGCCCGATCCGGTAAGTTATTATAAATATTAATGGTCTAGCATGGTTAAAGTGTTGTAACACATAAGGCTATCGTGCGAACACACGTTACCCCAAATATTAAAAAAACGGTATAGTTAGTGAATTACTTGTGTTAACAAGTATCGTAAAAAGACTTGTACTACAATACGAGCGCTTATTAATTTCAATATTATTAATATTTTGTGCATGTTCTAATTGAAGGATACTCGCATCTAAGGATGGCGAGAGTTTAATGATTACTAATATGATGATAGAATGGTCCAGAGTATGACAAGTAGGGCATGCTCACTAAGGACTTAAATAAAAAAATGATACGAAATAAATGTGAAACGGCAATGAAAGCCCATGAGGACAAATATCACCCAGGTGCACACTTTAAATTATCGCATAACTAGTACTATGCAACAAGTACGTAATAGACGACGGTTGCATACAGGATTAAACATGGGAAAACCAGATGGGACACCCATCCATGATGATGTTCCCAAGAGAAATTAGGCGGGTAATACACATCATTCACAATCGTGAATAATTAAAATATAAAAGAGTTCAGATCTAAAAACTTGGATGGGGTGACCATCTAAGTACTAATTTCAATAAGAATCTATAGAGGAAAAGTAACGATCACATTAACGAATTTGATTGCATAAAAGTTTTATAAAAAGGAAAATATTATATATGTTTTGAGATGAAAATGGTAAAGCTAATAATTTTTAACTAACAATTAAACAATGTTTTACCAAATAAAATCAGAAATTGGACATGAACCGATGATTTACTTACATGGGGTATAATGTGATAGTTATTATAGGGTCACGCGTACCATGTGTTGATCACTTACTCTGGCCAAGTAAGTAGTAAACACATGATACCATTAACTTCTTATAATGACCACATATACGTCTGATGTAGTAAAGAGGAGGCTAATGAGATGAGTTAAAAAGGAGTCATTCGGGTCAAATAAAGAATAAAGTTTGATTGTTCGTAGGTGGTGGATTTCACACGAACAGGTCAAACGGGTTAAATAAAGAATAAGGTTTGATTATTCGTAGTGATAGATTTCACACGAACAAGTCAAATGGGTTAAATAAAGAATAAGGTTTGATTGTTCGTAGGTGATGGATTTCACACGAACAAGTCAAACGGGTTAAATAAAGAATAAGGTTTGATTGTTCATAAGTGATGGATTTCACATGAATAAGTCAAATGAGTTAAATAAGGAATGATGCTTGGTTGTTCATGAGTGATGGATTTCACATGGACAAGTCAAACGAGCCAAATGAAGTATAATGTTTAAAAATAAATAAAAACGCAAACAGGGTAACGGAAGTGTTAAAGCATTAAAATAACGAGCCCGGGTAATGGGACATGAATGTATATAAAACGAAAACGCAAACCGGGTAACGAAAGCGTTAAAGCAATATAATAAAGGACCCGGGTAAAGGTTCTTGTCAAACAAAGGCAATGCTTGGCTAAATTACATCGCTTGGTGAAGACGAATCTTTTATATTTTACTTTTGATTTCCAATCTTTGGCAACTTTTTAATTGGGTATGTATAAATGACTTTAGTAACTAGTTTTTTATGTTGAAAATGAATTTTATTTAAACATCTCTTCATGTCTTGTTGATTCATTCATGTCTTTACGATCTATATAAAGCACGTTGACTACCTGGAAGGGGTTAGAAGGGTGTTTGGGTAAAGTTCTTGTCTCGTTCAGTGTATAGATCCTACGAGAACTTGGTTCAATCTTATTAGGACTTCCCTTGAGGTAGATAAACTAGCATCAAATTGGGAGAAGTAAGAACGAATTGAACCCTCGTAAATAAACACTACTATTAAAACTTTATTCGGCCTTGCGAGACTGTATCCCTGCTAACTCAGACTAACATGGCCGAGGGTAACGTTACCTGGAAGGGGGCCTACCATATTTTGCATTAATAACTTACTTAATTATCTTTCAATATTCTGACCTTGCGGGACTGTATCCTTGCTGACTCAGACCAATAGGTTGAGGGTAACGCTTTCTGGAAGGAGGCCTACTACTATAACTAAGATAATCTCTTAAAATGCCCAAAGTGCGGAAATCATCAAAGGAAATATACAAAAAGAGGAGTCGGAACCAAGTGATTCCTTCTTGTTTATTTGTTTTTATATTTATCTTTGTTTTATCTTTATGTTATTTTTATTTTATTTCAAAACTTTCATAAAAAATTGGTTAGATTAGACGTCGACGATAGGCTGGTATTAAAGCTCTTATGTCCTTGGAGGACCTCGGTACATCACTATACTGCATTCACGATGGGCGCACTTGCCCTAACGTGTGTAGAGTGACAGTCTTATATCATGTTTGATAAAGTTAAAGTTTGATTCGCAAGTAAAAAGTGCTTAAAATATACCTAAAATTATAGACACCCGCACACACGTCAACCAGCCCATTTTAAAGGAGGAAACTGCTCATTACAATCCAAAAGCACAAGGCCTGTGTCAACAACATCAAACGTAGCCTGTTTAGGCAAACCAAACCCATCAGCAAGCAGCCTTGTGAAGCCCAGTAGCCTTATCGCTGGGCTTTTCAGGCCCATTCCTATTTTGCTAATGTTCAAATATTTCAACCAACAAATAAACACACAATACATAATAAAAAAAACAATGTTATGCGAAGATGATTTTGATAAACACGATTTTATAAAATATTAAAGGTCCTGATCTATTGCAAGAAAAAGCTTTCCTAGGCTCGTAGAACATTTGAAAATACTCATCTTGCCACATGGAACTCCCCTGGATTTTATCATATCATTCTAACTAACAACATATACCTATAACAAACAACACTTAATAAATGTATAGATTACAAACTATACTATATTATAAAAAAGTTTATAAATCTTATAGTTTCGAAAAGATCTTCTTCTGTTGATATTTCCAATTCCCATTCAGATTCACCAATCGTCTATATATTTATTT
This sequence comes from Scalesia atractyloides, assembly GCA_947069175.1. Classification (NCBI taxonomy): domain Eukaryota; kingdom Viridiplantae; phylum Streptophyta; class Magnoliopsida; order Asterales; family Asteraceae; genus Scalesia; species Scalesia atractyloides. The sequence continues at coordinate 38,453,479 of CAMTDV010000006.1, forward strand.
TGAAATTAGTGAGTAAACCAACGAAAGTTTCGATGTGTTCAAGTAGCCACTATAAAATAAGAACAAATTGTTAGCAATATTAGAATGTAAATTGTTAAAAATAATTAATAAATACAATACAAAAAAATATTAATGCAATAGAGTCATTTACCAAGGTATCGATTATACAACTTTAAAAAACACGATACTTTGACATTAGGAAGTTCAATGAAGTTATATGGGTCATAGGTATCTTCCAGATTAATGACATCTAAGGTTGACTTCCTCAATAATATTTCACAATCATCTTTATTAAAAATTTTAGTTTTAAAAAATGGTTTATTTTGCATTTGGAAATAGAGAGTATCACCAAAGGCCAACTTAAGTTCGTACACAAAATTACTTAAGCTATCTGTGAAACAAAAGTAATTGCCACACATATTTTTAAAAATTTTTGGTAATTTGGTATGATATAAATCTTTATTAATGTTTACAAACTTATTTTTTTTAAATTTATTTGATTACATATGAGATTAGATAAATAGAATCATTTATACAATAATTTATCATTTAATATTTCATTAAAATGGGTTACGAAATTCATAAAAGAATATGTACTACACAATAATTAGTGACGTATAAAACGTCCCCTAAAAAGAGTACTTTAAAAAAATTTTATATAAACAAATAATTTGTATTATTAAAACAAATTTATTCATAGACACTAAAGATGATAAATAACAAGAAATCATGTCAAAAAATAAAAACAAAGAACTTCAATGGTTGCCTTGATTATAAATTTTGAATACTTTCATTTCAAGTTATTGATTTAAAATTCAAATTATCGAAATTACTCTACATTTTGAATTATATTTAAAAGGCTTTTAGAGTTGATTATGGCTGGATATACACGAAAACAATTGCATATATCATTTTAAAATTTCTAAGTATTAGAATTTTAAAATAATTAAAAAACGTTTATGTGAACATATATAACGAATATTAATTGAATATAACGTCTAATTAAAAATTCAAATAGTAAAGGAAAAATGTTAGAATACAATGGTAAGGAATGCATGAAAGAATTTTAAAAACAATAATGTGCTCTTTATGGATCTTAGGGTGGTATACGATGTTAGTCAAATTTTGTTGACCTTAAAATGTTTCCTACATAACATAAAAGTTTAATTCTGTAAGATAGAAGGGATAATTGTTAAAAAAAAAAGTAACGGCTTATTTATGCAAACGAGTATGCTAAAAACTTACTTGAGTTCCAGTCAACCAACTTTACATGAGCAACATTTATAACATGCTTCTTTTCAATATTCAAGCGAGTAGATATGTAGTCATGTTTTTCATGTCATACAACTTCATTTCTATCACATGTCCACTACAAAAAAAAGTTTAAGTGATACAATACGTAATAATTTAATACGATAAATATGTATGAAAAAAATATGCGGAAATAATTGTTGTTTATATTAAAGAAATGTTGACTTACATAAAATCCCGTAGAAATAATCTAACTGTCATTTTTGGTCCCTATGGTTTGGTCAGTTTTGACATTTTAGTCCAAATCTCAAAGTTTTTGTATATGGGTCCTGTGGTTTCATTTTTGGTGCCATTTCGGTCTAAAGTGAAATCAACTCAGATTTCTCAAAAAAGCCCCTGCTATTTTGTCCTTTTCCTCAGGGGCAAAATGATCATTTTATAAGTTATTATAACAAATTATTAATTAAAATAATTAAATTATATAATCCGTTCTCAGATCTTCATCTTCTCATCTTCTCTATTCTACCAAACTTTAAAACCCACACCCCTGCACACTTCAATCAGCCAAAATCCACAACCTTTCATCTTCAAATTGGACATCAACAACTAATTTTTTTTTTAAATTCATATATGTGAGTGAGTTAATATATTAGCTGTGATTAGCAAAATATAAAAAAAACTGGAGTAAACTACCATTTAATGGGTCTGATCCACTTCAACTATATAATCACCCTACATCTGTAGTTCATAACGTATGTTGAAAAATATTCAATCTTTATTCCAAAAAATGGAAAGTTTCAAGTTTTTCTTGGTGGGTTTGCTCTAGTTTAGAGCAAATGCCAATTTTCTTGAAGATGATAAAAGGGCATTGTTGGATTTCATTAACACACTCACGCGATTGAAACTGGGATTCAAACTCAACTACTGTGTGTAACCACTGGACTGGGGTCACGTGCAGTGAGATGGGTCACGTGTCACCGGCCTTCGCCTTCCCGGAGTTGGTTTTTAGGGCCCTATTCCAGCAAACACCATTAGCAGATGCTCAGGTTTACAGATCTTGAGCCTTAGATCCAATGGTATTTCTGGCACTTTTCCTTTTGCTGCTTTGAATCTTGCTAATAACTCACTTGTTGGTCGATATGGGTCTTCATGGGCTTCAAGTTCTTGATCTTTCTAACAATCATCTCACATGGGTGGTTCCAAAGTAACTGCATAAGTTTCCTAAATCAGTGTGGTGAGAAGGGGGAGGAGGTGGCGACGGGTGGTGTTTTGAGGGGGTGTTATAGAGAGAGAGAGAGGTGTTTAGTAGAGTTTAGAGAGAGAGAGATGTGTGTGTTGAGTTTATTTAATTTTATTTATATATATAATGCTTAAATGACCATTTTGACCCTGGGGAAAAGGACAAAATAGCAGAGGCTTTTTTGATAAATATGAGTTGATTTCACTTTTGGACCAAAATAGCAACAAAAATGAAACCACAGGGACCCAGATACAAAAACTTTGAGATTTGGACTAAAGTGACAAAACTGCCAAACCTCAGGGACCAAAATGACAGTTTACTCTAAACGTTTTTTAGCTACTCTTTCATCCCATATTATTCTTCCAATTACATTTACAAGGAAACTATATATTTTGATTAACAATTTTGGTTTTAATTTTGAATCTATTATATAGACATATTGCTTAATTAGTGTGTAATTTAATGTAAAGGAATAAAGAAAAGTATAATGGTGATATTGATTAAAATTTTTTGATCACAATCTAAATTTCATAGATACAAATGAATTATACCATAAATAAATAACAATCATATAGGGAAAAGTTGTAAGCAAATATTAAAAAAAAAATTATTGTAACCGTAAATGAAAACTTAAAAAAAAATATTGTAAAAATTGGCAACTTTTAAATTTGGAAAAATTAAGTATGTAATTACTTTCTTAAAATAATGTCTCATCATTTTCCAGTCAAAAATCAAATATATAGGCCCTAAAAATAGGAAGTATGATCTTGCTAGGAAGGATATAAAATAGGGTAACGATCAAATAGGAAGTATGATCTTGTTAGGAAGGATAAGAAGCAATCTTAGCTATGAACGTGTGATTTTTTAATTTAGACACGCAGGGGTATTTTGGTCTACACACAGTTTCACATTCTCTGTCATTTTTCACGCACAAAAAAAACCTATTTCACATCTAAATAAAACCCTAAAATTCAAACAAATCTTCACGAGATTCAACCAATTAACACTTCAAAACACAAATCAAACCTCACAATCGTCGCTAAACCCATCATTTCCTCCTCAATTCGTCGTTATTAAGCTTGAACATGATTTCTAACCTCCGATTTCTTCTCAATTTCTTCCTCTTTCACCTTGAACACGTTCTAAACCGTTCAGATCTGCGATTTTTTTATATTGTAAACATATAGAAATCAAAAGAAGTGAGGATATGTTAGTTAATACTTGTAGCTTCCTCATTTTTAGGCTTGCTCTTTTGTCTTCCACCATATCCACTTTAAGTTTTTTGGAGCTTGGAGCTGCTGCCATGAAAGAGATTTTATATAAGGTAGCTTTTGGGTTTTGCAACAGTGAGATAACTTTTAGAGTTTGGACTTTCATAAAAGAAATGGGTGTTTTGCAGAGAACTACGTTGTAAGTTTGATCATAAGTATTATAAAACACAATAGTTTTATTAATCAATGGATTTTCATTTTAATTGTACAAGACAATGAATTTCTAGAACGCAATTGTTTTTTTCATCTCAATGTTTCTATGTTTATTTCTATTTTGTAACACAATGAACTGGGCATGTTAAAATACAATTTGACATGACATTTTTATTGTGTTTTTTTTTCCATTGCTTTTTATAACATCATGATAAAACACATTTTTTGGTGTTTTTAGCTCATTGTGTTTTATAAAGAACACTTTCTTTTGTATTTTTAGGGCATTGTGTTTTAGAAAGAACACTTTCTTTTGTGTTTTTAGCCCGTTACGTTTTAGAAATAACAATTTTATTTTGTGTTTTTAGTCCATTGCGTTTTAGAAAGAACACTTTCTTTTGTTTACCTTTTTAGCCTATTGCGTTTTAAAAATAACACTTTCTTTTTTTGTTTTTAGCCCAACGCGTTTTAGAAAAAAAAACATTTCTTTGAGTTTTTTCCATTGTGTTTAGAAAGAACACTTTCTTTTGTGTTTTAGTCTATTGCGTTTTAGAAAAAAAAATCATTTTTTATGTTTTTTTGTTCATTGTGTTTTACGCATCTAGTTTATCCAAAACTTTTTTTTAAAAGTATAGCAATAGTATGCTCGTTTTAAAGATAAAAAAACGCTCGTTTTTATGGTGTAATTTTATAAAAAACCTAATGTCGTATGAAAGAGTTATTAACATTTAAAAAACGGGGAGAATTGGATGAGAGAGAAACTACTAATTTTGATTGACTAGAATGCCCCTATACAAACCCATGTACCTCCTCTTTTTGGTTCAATTTCACCAATTTAATCTTAACTTTTGGCTACTAAATAAATGGACAAGATTATTTTCTATCATTCCTACCCTAATAAATTTCTTATTATATCTTTTAACCCGTATGAAATAATAGAAATAGATTCTCATTACTTGGTAAAGAAAAAAAATTAACATTACTCTTTCAACGATGAGAAAGTCAACTCTAATACATAATTAAAAGATGCATAAGACCCATTCAAATGTTTGACTTTGCGTAGGATTAAATTGTTCGAATGCTTGACTTTGTGTAGCAGAAAATTGCACAACTTATTACAGTACATAATATTCCACTTCCAGCAACCATCAAATATTAAATTCTAATGAATGTGTGGGCAAGATACTAACTTTATGTGTTAGCCTCGTGAAGGTCAAATGTTTGGGCAAAAGTGTATTGATGAGACCATGAGTTTTTTATATTGGGTTCTCATTTCTACTAAAAAAACCCATTCCTACTTATTCGAAGTGTATTACTGAGACCATTAGTTTTTGTGTTACTATAAAATAGTTGGATAGTATTCTTAAAGGCTTATACAAGCTATTTGTTTGATCTGTATAATAAATCATATATCTTAAATAAGGCTTCATATCTGAAAAGAGGGAATAGCTTTTATGTTTTCACTTTTTTAATCATCATTTTTTTATTTGTTACAAGGGTGAAGGTTCGTTTTATGTAATTTCCATACACACGGATATTTTTTTTACTAGTTTTGAAATCAAAAGATGAGTCCCGACTACAGTTTTTAAGTTTTTGGGTTATGGAGAAATATACAAGTATCAACAAATAAAGATGTACAGGAAAAAAAAGGTTAAAATTTTATTTTAATGAAAAGTTCATCATAAAACAAAAAAAGAAAGGCTATAAATAGAGAAACTTTCTAGGGTATCAAGCCAAATAGGCTAAACAATAAACGCAATACAAAAAGAGTCCACTAAGTCTGCCTTTCTATACGGTAAGGTAAAGAAGGAGGTGTATGTCGGACAACCACCGGGGTTTGTGGATTCGATACACAAGGATAAGGTTTACCTACTGAACAAAGCACTGTACGGTTTACACCAGGCCCCGAGAGCCTGGTACGAGACGCTTTCCAAACATCTTCTTGGTAACGGTTTCACCAGAGGAACAATTGACAGTACCCTCTTTACCAAGGAAGTGGATCGACATATGATGATTGTACAAATCTATGTGGACGATATCATCTTCGAGTTGACAAATGAACAGTTGTGTAAGGATTTTGAAAAAGTCATGAAGAAATTTGAAATGAGTGCTATGGGGAGATGAAGTTCTTTTGGGGCTTCAGGTTGAACAACTGCCAGATGGTATTTTCATTCACCAGACGAAGTATTTCATGACGTGTTGGAGAAATTTGACATGACATGAACTAAACCCGCATCTACTCCACTAGCCACCAACCACGGCATTTGTCCAGACGAGTATGGAGTGAAAGTCGATGAAACACTATCTCGCTCCATGATCGGATCCTTGATGTATCTCACAGCTTCAAGACCAGATATCATGTATCCTACATGCCTTTGCGCCAGATATCAGTCCAACCCAAAGGAATCACATCTGCTGCTCGTCAAAAGAATCATGCGATACCTGAAAGGATGCCCAAGCACCGGCTTGTGGTATCCACGTCATGATGACTTCAGTCTCGCGGGTTGCTCTGACTCTGATTTAGTTGCTGCAAGCTGAACGCTAAATCTACAACGGCTGGTTGCTAGTTCTTCAGAACCCGTTTGGTAACATAGCAATGCAAGAAACAGACCACGGTCGCTCTCTCTACTTGTGAAGCTGAATACGTTTTAGCATCCATTTTTGTTCCCAAATTTTGTGGATACCACAACAGATGAGAGAATTGGGATTGTAATTTCTTGATACGCCCATATATGTAGATAACAAGGCGGCTATTGATATCACAGTCAATCCGTGTCAACACTCACGTACTAAACATATTGAAATTCGATACCACTTTATCCGTGATTGTCATGAGAAAAGGTTTGTCCGAATTGAGAAAATCCACACTGATGACCAAAAAGCAGATTTTTACACAAAAGCTTTTGGCAGAGCAAGATTTCGAAATCTTTTAAAATAAAATGGTTTAAAGAATCTGAAATCAGGGGATGTTCATGAGGTTGAGTTTGAGGATGACAATGTTGTGATGTGATTCTCATCGGTATGTCACATGTTTTTCTGTAAATATTTTCATGCTTTCTTAAAAACAAAAATCCAAAAATATGTTTTTAATTTTAGGGGGAGAAAAGTTGTGGAAAATACAAAAACATTGAAAAATTCGAAAAATACAAAAAAATGAAAAACTTTAAAAAATACAAAAAAAAAGAGTTTTGTGTATAAGAGGAGATGATAGAGTGGACTATTGTAATATGTTAAAGAAATGTATTGTTTAAAAGGTGTCTAAACAGGTTTTACAAAGGATGTGCCAGTAGGCTTCGCACGTTCAGTAAACTGCTTTCGAGATACACACCTAAAAAGATAAACTGGTAAATCTGTGGCTTAACATCTTTTGGATATATGGACTTGGAACTCCAAAGTTTCGTTTGAGAGAATGCCAGATTTTGAGATACTAGGTCTTTATATTTAGTTGATATCTGGGGTATTATACGAGTTCTTCTGATTTTGCGTCGGCAATGGCCTAGAACTTGTATAATACTTTCGCATTATTTCACCCCCAAAGCTGCATAAAAAATGAAGAAAATGTCATAAAAAGATACGACATTCTGCAGTACAAAAATTATAAAAGATTCCCAAGAGGAACACCACCTAAAGTCGAGCCTTCATCTCTTTATCTGTACGGAAGTACTAACCTGAGCTCTCAAGGTCTCGCATTCACCCCCTTTAGATATCAGTTAGATATATTCACATGTGAGATGAAATCTAGGGAATCTCGATGCGGGAGTATATTCTGAGGTTGGAAACATAGATTAGGCCATGTTGCTAAAAGATTACCTAACGTATCTTGATGCAGTTGAGAAATGTGTAGAGGTTTAAGTGGATCAGTATACTGACAATCTAAGTAAATCTATTTAAGAGCTTAAAGTTTTATGTAGAACAGCGGTACTAGTGATGTGTCTCAATAAACTAATATGATCTTCTAATACAAACTCGCAAATATATGTTGTAAAAATGTTTGTATATAGATTTAAAATTTTTTTCTATTCAAGAAAAACCTCAAAAATCCAAAAGGATTTGATGTTCTATCTTAGTTTTTTGACTACCAGTGATGGAGAACTGATCTTCAGAGTCCAAAAGCGATAGAAGGCTGAAGGAAAGCTAAGAGATTATGGGCTAGGAGCTAATTTGGAAAGAGATTTTGTTCTGAAACATAAAAAGTTCATTAAGTTGAAACTTAAAATCTACAAAAAAGATGTCAGTTTTTAGGTCATAAAGCGGGTAACCAAGGTCATTAATTTGGACTTGGGAACCAAATTAATTAATCAAGGTCATTAGCTTGGACTTGGTCAACTGAGTGGGTACTTAAAACTGAAAACACACGAAAAAGGAGAAAGGTCAAGAAAAGAGAAGCAGAATTCGCACAGAAATGAGAATTTTCGTACGAAAATATAGGATAGATTTCGCACGAAATTGGAAACACAATTTTCGTACGAAATCTGAGGCCTATATATATAACAGTAGCCATTTTCGTACGAAATCTTCATTAGTGTTTTTGTGCGATACAAATTCTCTCTAGGCAATTCTCATTTCTACTCACTTTCTGACCTAGTTTTTCACGTTAGGGAGGTTGATACGCACACCTCTCATAATGGTGAAGGTATATTATCAAGATTGGACCGTCAATTTGCTGTATTTTGGACGTTTTGGACATAAAACGTAGTTTTAGGATAATTGAGCCGGTAAAAGATAAAATTGATTTCATATATACAAAAATCGGCACTCTCCGTCCTAAATTAACTGTTCAATTTCATAAAAATCACAAGTTTAACGTCGTTTTCAATTTGGAACTATTTTGGTACGGATAGGGTAATTTCCGTACGAAAATAGGAATTTTTATGAAAATAATGCTAATCAAGGGTGTTACTTAAAGCCATTTTCGTACGAAAATCAGTTAAAATTTTCATGCGAAATCTGGCTTTTTCGTACGAAAAGCCAGAACTTTAGTGTTGGAAAATTTTTCTAACTTTCTTGTGCTCTCTGTCATTGTAGGATAAGCTACCTGATTTTGGCCCACTGCATAACTCATGTGGTCTGCTAGATGAGAATGAACTGAAGTTTGCAGCTTTTTCAGATATCCACGAATTTTTGAAGCGCTTGCCAGTCTTCAACGCTTATACCAAGAAACACGATGTTTATCAGACACATATTGAGATGTTCTGGAAGTCGGCTAGGCTCCAACAAAACCAAAGGGCTATTGTATCAATAGCAAAAGTCAAAGATAAAGATGTTGAAGTTACCATTACTGAAGACCTGATCAGATCCGTTCTAGATATCAATGATCAAAGTTACTATCCGACAAGCTATTCAGAGCGAATGGTCAAGGGATGCTTTTACCGCATGCCGTACAATGGCTATGTGAATCAAGCCCCATTCAAGATCAACTTTCTTGGGAAACCATATAGATTTCTGGCACACTGTATCGTTCGATCTTTTAGTCACAGGAAGGGAGGATGGGATGATCTGATTGACCATCAGATGTGTATGATAGCTGCTCTTGCTCTCAACTTGCCGTACAATTTCAGCAAGCTGGTTTTTGAACAGATGGTAATTAACCTAGGGAGAGACCGCTTCTGGCAATATCCGAGATTTTTACAGATGATGTTAGATCACTTGCTTCTAGATCTCGAAAAGAAGAAAGATGACTTGCTAGAATTAGAACACATGACTTCTTCAGATCTGAATAATATCAGCTCGTACAAGAAGAAAGGACGAGAGCCTGCATACAAACCACTTTTTGGCGCTCTCATCAACAAAGATTACAAGCCTCCACCGTTAGGAAAGTGGAGAAATGAAGGTCGTGGTGATGATAAAGATGAGCTGACAAAGTTAGACAATTTTGAAGAGAAGCGTAGTAGTTGGTATGTGAAGGATGATGGAAAGAAAAGAAAAGGGTCTTATAAGAGACAGGAGCCTACTGATACTTCAAAGTCTACATCTAAGAGAAAGAAATCTATTGAATCTTCATCCTCTGCTCCTAAACGACTGAAGAAAGCAAAAGCAAGCACAGGTTTGATTGATGAACCTGATGTGGAGGAAGTGCAAGTGACCGAACCAGTGCAGACTACTGATCATGTTGAAGAAACACTTGAAGAAATGACAGCAGATATTGAACGACAGGTTATAGGAGAGGTTGTAGGGGGAGACGCTGATGATGAAGGACCATCCTCTAGCACTAATACAGAGGATAGGTTGGACGCTCAAAGAAAAGATAAAGAAAAGAAGGAGTGAAAGAAATATAGAAGGAAAGAAAGAAAGCTGAGGTATGTAAGAGAAAAGAGACAGGAGAGGATGATGATCTATATGTAAGAACTTTCGGTTATCAAGCCTGCGAGGAAGCCAGCTGCAAAACGTGTTAAACATACAGCAGCAAAGAAACCTGAATGAGCTGCTGGAAAGCTGAGAATTAAGTTGAAAGAGAAAGCTGCGGATCCTCTAGTTATTCCTCCTTCTATTGAAACATCAGTTCCTCAACCTCCATCTCCACCTCCACCTCCACAGTCGTCCCCACAACATGTTTCACCACAACAACCTCCATCTCCATCTCCACAGCCATCCCCACAACATGTTTCATCACAACAACCACCTTCTCCACCACCTCATCATACCACTCCAGTGCCTCCTATGCCTTCTCTTCCTCGTCCTCCAATCCTTACTTCTTCTACCTCCCAGTCAAGAGCCCAACCATCTTCTCACACTACATATGCAACTGTAGATACAGGGTTTGGAGATTTTGACTTTGATTTTAGGGCTATTCCAGGAGGTGAGACATTTTTTGTTGATATGGTGTATGAAGGAAGGATCTTTGATCTAGAAAGTCAAATCAAGGAGCATGAAGCAATAATAAAGTTCTTGGAGGAGGATAAAGGGAAATTGGAAGGTCTGCTAAAGTTTCTAGTCAATAGCAGCGAAAAAGTTGATGAAATAGAGAAACTGTAGAAAGCACATGATGAAAAGGTTAAGAGTTTGGAAGTGAGTGAAACATCTAAAGGTTATGCTTCAAAGCTATCAAACGGAAAACGGTGTCTCAGAAAGAAGATGATTGAGTATGAAGTTGAACATTTATCAAACAATAGACAAGTGGAGCTCATGCAAAAGATTGTTAATAAGAAGCTGGGTATCGATTTCGCTGCTGAGGTTAGGGAAATTGAAAGAGAAGAAGCTAGAGAGAGAATTTTTGAAAGAGAAAGAGTTTTGAAAGCTGCCTCAGAAGCTCAGGCAAAGGCAAAGGGCTGATGTTTGAAGATCCTCAAAAAGAGACAACAGATCCCGTTGTTGAAACTTCTTCCCCTGTCTTTGAGCCTCAAGATGCTGTTTCAAGTTCCTTGGCTATTGTTCCTTTTGTTCCTCCAGAGACTAGATTTGTGATAGTTGGTGAAGGGGTTCTGATTTACGAGACAAAAGAAAAGGCGATAGCAAGGAAGAAGTTGGAAGCTGAGATAGAGGAGACAGTGGAAGAGGTGTATGATATGATAGAGAAAGTGGGTCTTGATGCTGTAATGAAAACACTTGTTAATGAAAACGAGGAAGTTAATGCTTACTTGAACCACTCTATTATGAACTAACCGATTTGCAGGTTCAGGAGGAGTCGCAGAATGTTGATCCAAATGTGCCTAGGCCTAAAGTCATCTATCTTGAGCACGATGTTGAAGAAGGAGAGTATGTGAATAACTACTCCAAAGAAGAGGTTGCTAGGATGTTGGGAGTTAATGAAGATTCATTTGGGTTTGATTTCGAAGACGAATTGAATAGCATTAGCGCTACACAGCCTAATGATTAGGTTTTCGAAGATATGCCTGATGCGAATGACTATGATAAGGTTGTTGTGGAGGATGATTCCGATGATTATACAACTGCTAAATACACTGGCGATGGTAAGGATGACTTCCCAAACTTTATCGAGATGTTTTTTGAAACGAATGACGAGTTATTGAAGCGAAAAGTCGAAGAAGCTGTAAAAGATGGTTCTACACCGAAACCACCAACTCGTGAAGAAATTGCTGAAATGAAAAAGAAGTGGTTTAAAGAATTTCCTCCAGAAAGAAAGTTTATGCGTCAACTGGCTTTCTTCACCAGAGATCCTGATGTTTCGTTGGGAGATATCATTAGTTGGGGTTATATTGAAGAGCTTGATGTGTATGCTATTAAGAGAGACTTTAGAGTGCAGTACTTCAGGTACTTGAAGGACATCCAATCGTTGCCATATTGGGATGTAACAGAGCTGACAAAGACAAAGGTGTTCAATCTAAAGATCAAGTTTCATGATATAGAGTTGTGGAAAGTTATGAAATATGAGGCTATGCACAACTTTCCTCGTTGGAAGCCACACATCCCAAGAAAGATTACAAATATTGATCTGGTTACCAACGAAAAGGATGTGACTTTGCACATCAAAACGCCACGGGTAATGAAGAACATGCCACTGATGAAGATGGAACAAGATTTTTATAAGATATTTAAGTGGTGGCATTATGATTCGAAAACTGGTGAGGCTGTTTTTGTGTACAGCCTGATGAGGATTCATGGAAGATTACTGAAGAATTGTCCGAATCCGTGATTGCTCACAAAAGGATATATAGTTTGTGGAGAGGAATTCGAGTTTTGGATCCTATGTGGCTAGTAAACTGCTCCGAGAAAGACTTCAAACGTTTATTCTATGTGAAGATCAGTTACGAGGATAACGACAAGGAGCAGGCTCAGCAGTTCCAGAAGGTTGTTAATGTATGTTATGCTAACAGTATTAATTTAGGTAAAGCCTGGAATACAAACTGGAGGAAGCTGGAAGCTGTTGAACATAGAAAGAAGGATAAGAAAGAGGAGTGGATTGCTGAGACTATGAAGCAATCAGCAACAAATCGGTTCAAGTTTGGAAACACCTACAATGCCCTCCTACTACTGATTAAACTCCAATTCCATCTGAGGAGCGTCGAAAGCCTCCAAAGAACTTTTCGGTTAAACACGTCAAATGCTTTTTGAAGATTTATTGAAGACCATCCAAGACTGCAGCAACATCCAAGGGGGAGTCTGTTGGTGCATTATGTCTATTGCCTACGTCTAGGATGAGACGGTCATGTAATTAGGGCTTCGTAAATGTCAAATATTAAGTTTTGAGTCTGTGTAACTCATTTCGTACGAAATAATAGATTTTCGTACGAAATAATAGATTTTCGTACGAAATGGATAGTAGAGTTTTGGTACAAAATGTTGTTTTGTACGAAACTCAAGTCTCTGGTGTTTTGCATGATGCCTATAAATAGGGGACTTGGGTGTTAGAGAAAGTCATCTGTTTTTGAGGTCAAGTGGCAAAGCCCTGTCCAATTGTGTCTGTATTTATTCACGTTTATGAATATAAAGAAGCACACGTGTTAAACAGTATCTCCGATCTTATCGTTTGTTTGTTCAACTTAGCTAACAATGAATTCCGCCTCTGTTAGTTAAGCAAATCAATCCGATAGCTCATGAGTTGGAGCCGATCCACACTCTCATTATCATCAACAGAAGTTAACTTCATAGCTTTAGGCACCTATGCCCCTTTTTCTTGGAACTGGGGACTTCCCACATGAACAGAGGTTACCTTGGTATCCCCAACAGTGGTTGCCTTCAAGAGAGTCTTATAGATGTAACCACTGTCCAACTGAGAACTTGTGAGTTCTGCAATTTTAGTGATTGCTCCACTTGAATTATCACCAAGGGTTACATGTAACCAAGGGATGTAGCCTCCTCAGCTGTTGATGGGATAGCAAAGATAGAGGCATGAGACTCAATCACTTGTTGATGTATATTCACAGTGATAGGTTGGTGAGAAGAACTGATTTGTGTCTGATGCATATCTATTGTTTTCAACAGAGGATAATAGTTGGTGGAAGATTTGTTGGTGAGGGTTGTGGAGTAGAAAGTGCATTGCCCTGGGAGAGGGGCTGCGGAAGATAGAGAGAAGTGGATCTAGAGCTTCATATATAGGTGTCCCTGTGCTTACAACTTGTTCCTTTTGTGGGAATCAAGAGGAGTATGGCTTAAGGGTTGAGATCTTTCTAACACATGATGTGAGGAAGTAGCAGCAGTGTTTTTAGGTGACTTTTGTTTTATCACTGGGTTAACCTCTCGGATCTTATCTTCCATAGGACCCTTGAGGACCCTTTTTGGGTTTAGATTTGGTGGGCTTTTTGGATTTTGTTTTGTGTTCTTTTTGGAGATGGCTGGTGTGGGTTTCAAAGCAGTGGTTGTAGTACTTTGATCACCAGGAGCAGTGGGCTCAGTTGCAATGGGTTAAGCTTGTGATGTTTGTTCTAAAATTTGCTCAGCTCCCTCTACTTGTGTTTTTGAAACTTTTGATTAGTTGGTGATGCAGTAAAAGTTTCATGTGTTAGGCTACCATGAGGAGTCACATCACCTTGTTTAACAACATCACCAACTTTCTTTTGAAGATAAACACTTAAAAATCTAGGGTGCATAAGAAATTGAAAGCGACCCTTTTTGATGTTGTCAATATTTGTCACTAAGTCATTGAACAATACTTGAGAAAAGTTAAAAACAGATTTTGTCAAAATTGCATATCCCAAGTATTGCATGTTTAAAGGTATCCCATTAAAAGCAGTTGACTTAGCCAACACACATGTCAACAATGTGTGAAAGAAAAATTTCATTTCAGTAGGAAATTTAGGTTTGTAATGGTTTTACCTGTAAGTTGACCTTCATACTTTTCAATGAATTTGTTGTGTAGATCAGGGATCAGAAAAGAAGTAGCATGATTTAGTTCATTTAAAACCAAAGACCTCTGAAATGGAAGCAATGGTTACTTCAAAAAGTGTTTTTCCCACAGTGGAAACAATGCCATAAGGTTTCTTCTTTATGTAATGAACTTCAGCATTTGCCCAGAACTGACGTAGGATAGATTGGGGCAGTGATTTTTATGATTTCTTTGTATTTGGACTCTTTTAAGGCTTTGATTATAATATGATATTGCCTATTTGAGTCAGTTTTAAAAGGCTATGTAATTGCCGGGTGTTTTGATGATAAGGTCATGATGAATGTTTTGAATGAAGAACAGTTGCGAAGAAGAAGAAGATTTGAGAGAAAATCGCTTTTGGAATTTTGAATTCGATACGGCAGAGTAAAAACCTCTGATTGGGACAAAACAGGGTTTTATAAAGTGAAAAAGTGATGATGACATCGCAAAGATCTGACGGCTATCATCTGTCCACGTGTATCCTCTGATCGTGAATGGAAGATAGGTGTTATGAGAAACACTGTTGAGTGACAACAATGGATGGGAACAGTGCTTTGATTTTACACTATCAGTGGATATCTTATTAGTGGATAAGGTCAACATAGAGGTTTGACCAAACAGAGGATACACTTTTGACAGTGGATAGATTTTCAAGCCCATCAATGGTTTCAAGAAAGTAGTGGATAGAACAGACTTTTGAGATTTATTAAAAATTTCATTTTTAACTATTTTTAAGGATGGATTTTTAATTTTCTAAAAACATTTTATTTCAATTTACACATGGAACACAGAACTTTGCTTTTAATCCATGTTTAACATTCCAATCCTAGAGATCAGACTTTTAAAGGTTGATGTATCTAATGCTTTGGTTAGAACATCTGCCAGTTGATCTTTAGTATGGACATGTTGTAAAGAAATCAAACATTTTTCATAGCAATCCCTCACAAAGTGATGTCTGATGTCATATGCTTGGTTGTGGAGTGAGAAACTGGGTTTTAATGATGTTTTCAGCTGCTTGACTGTCTATCTTGAGAGGATTCTTTAAGGCAGTTACACCAAAATCAAGCAGTTGGGTTTGAAGCCACAAGAGTTGAGCAGTGCAACTTGCAGCAGCAATGTATTCTACCTCAACAGTGGATGTGGATACTGCAACTTGCTTTTTGCTTTGCCAAGACAATAGGCAATCACCTAGGAACTGAACTCCTCCAGATGTGGACTTCCTTGTTGTTTGGAAACCAGCAAAATCACTGTCTGAATATCCTGAAAGCTCAATGTTTCCATTAGCAGGATACCTAAAACCAAATGTGGGAGCACCTTTTATTTATCTGAATATTCTTTTCACAGCAATTAAGTTTGACTTTCTAGGTGCTGACTGGGATCTGTCACAAACACATGTTGTAAACATGATATCTGGCCTAGAATCAGTTAGGTACAATAAAGACCCAATCATACTTTGTCGAGAGTTTGATCAACCAAGTCATCTTTGTCATCAATAGTGACAAGCTTTGATGTTGCCATGGGTGTGCTAAAAGGTTTACAGTCATTCATATCAAATTTGTTAAACAGTTCTTTAACATACTTATTTTGATGAATGAAAGTGCCATTGTGCATTTGTTTAACTTTAAGACCAAGCAACCATTGTAACTCACCCATTACACTCATTTCAAACTCTACTGCCATGAGTTGTCTAAGCTCTTCACACATGACAGTGCATGTGGATCCAAAAATGGTGTCATCAACATAAATTTGGACAAGCATCACTTTTCCTTTCCATTTCAAAAATTAGGTTTAACAATTTTACCTCTTGAAAATCCAATGGATAAGAGAAAAGTGGATAAAGCTTCATACCAGGCTCTGGGTGCTTGTTTTAGACCATACAATGCTTTGTTGAGCTTGTACACATGATCAGGATAAAATGCATCTTCAAATCCAGGAGGTTGACACACATACACTTCTTCCTTGATCTTTCCATACAAGAATGCACTTTTGATGTCCATTTGAAACATTTTGATGTTGTGGTTGGCAGCAAAGGCTAAAAACAATCTAATGGCTTCTAACCTTGCTACTGGAGCAAAGGTTTCATCATAGTCAATGCCTTCTTCTTGTCTATATCCTTGAACCACGAGCCTTGCTTTGTTCTTGACAACAATACCCCTTTCATCAGTTTTGTTTTTGAAGACCCACTTTGTGCCAATTGGGCTTATATCCTTAGGCAGTGGTACAAGTTCCCAAACTTGTTGTCTTTTTAATTGTAGGAGCTCTTCTTGCATAGCTTCTACCCAACTATTGTCTTTCAGTGCCTCTTGGTACTTAACAGGTTGTGTGAGTGATAGAAAGCCAACAAAAAGACAAATGTTTTGGGATTGGCTCCTTGTGAGCACTCCCTCATTGATGTTGCCAATAACTTGATCCAAAGGATGGCTTTAAGGAAAATTAAATCACCTTGGTATGAGACAATGGCATTTTGAGGTGAAGGATGTAGATGGGAATCATCTGAGCTAACATCTGTTGCCAAATTTGAAGTGCCAACATCTGTTTGGAATGGAGGTGGAGGTATAGGAGGAATGGATGTGAGGTTGTGTTGATTTTTGTTCACAGTATGTGGACTTTTAACAACAGTGGTTTGATTTTGTGAGTTGGCAGAGGTTTGAGGATCAACAATTATTAACCCAGCAGTGGCAGAGTTTTCACAATTGTTATTAACATCTGCTCCTCTGATGGAGGGACTGACTTTGAATTGTGGAAGCACACTGTCATATCCTTTATCTTGATGTGAAGATTGTGACGTACCTACATGATTAGTCTTGATATACACATCTTCAAATGTAAATTTATCTAAATCAAACAGTTCAGCAGGATTTTCTAGGATTTTCAATGAAGAAAGTTCATTGAAGTTAACATTCAAAGTTTCTTTGATACATTTAGTCCTAGAGTTAAAAACTTTATAGGCTTTAGTAGTGGTTGAGTATCCCAGAAAATAACCACAATCAACTTTGGTTGCAAATTTTGAAATTGAATATTTTAAGTTTAAAATGAAGCATGAGCAGCCAAAGACTTTGAAATATGAGATCAGAGATTTGTTTTTGTAAAGAATTTCGTAGGCAGTCTTTTGATGCCTGGGGTTAATCAAAACTTTGTTCTAAACATAGCAAGCGGTGTTTACAGCCTCTGCCCAAAAAGACATGGGTAAACCTGAGTCTGCAAACATAGTTCTAGTTGATTCAATTAAAGTTCTATTTTTCCTTTCAACCACCCTATTTTGTTCTTGAGTCCTTGGGATGCTATATTGTCTAAAAATCCCTTTTGACACACAGAAAGCATCCAACTCCAAATTCCTAAACTCTGTCCCATTGAAATTCTAAATTTTTTTACTGGAAGGTCAAATTGCTTTTCATCTTTAGAGTGAATGAAAAATCTCCATGTAAACCTTGAAAAATCATCTACAATGACCAAACAATATCTTTTCTTTGTGAGACTCATGATTTTTACATGATCAAACAAACGCGTGTGCAACAATTGTAAGCACTGGGTTGTTTTTGTCTCTTCAATGGACTTGTAAGAACTTTTATGTTGTTTGCCTTTTAACCAGGAAACACAATGTTCTTCACAAGTAAATTGTTTTGGAGGTAAACCTTTGACAAGACTTTGTTTTAAGAGAGTGGTGATAGTTTTCAGATTTGTGTGTCCAAGTCTTCTACGCCATAACTCTGTCTTTTTGCTTGAAGCATAATAGGCATGCATTAGACATTAGATTATCCTTCAACATATCAACCACATACACATTTCCACTCCTATGAGCAACAAGTTGTGCTTTGCTCTCAGCAATGATTTGATCAATCTTATTAACAACCTCTAGTCCTACAATTTGACATGTTTTCTTTGTAAAGAAGGATTCATATCGTTTGTCACTCATTTGTGAGACACTTAGCAGGTTGAATTTTAGATTGTCAATGAGATTAACAAGCTCAAATTTGAGTTTCCCAGCCTGAACTGACCCTGACCCCAACACCTTCCCTTTTGAATTGTTACCAAACGATATATCACCCCCTCCATGTGCCATGAAATCTTTGAGTAGGGCTATACATCCTGTCAAGTGCCTGGAGCCTCTACTATCTACATACCATAAACTATCAAGGCAAGTAGAAGCTCCCTGCATATTAGTAAATAATTAGTTTAGGTGGGTTTGCAAAGCCAAAATGGCTTTGGATGGGGTCACAGATTGTCCAATCTCAAATTCAGGAATATGATCAGTGGTTTGATTTGATCTTTGTAACCACTACAGTGAACCATTTCCTGTCAGATGTTGGTAACCATGAGATGCCTATTTACTCTTGGCTTTGAGGTTTCTTGTAACCCTCATAACTAAGAGGAACCTTTTAATAAATAGGTTGGCTATATCATCTTGGATACCTGTTTGCAGGTGGTGTATCTGTCACTTGTACCTCTCTGGGAACAGAGATTTTGTTAAGTGCTTTTGTAACAGATGTTTCAACCGGTTTAAAGGTTTGCTTAGATTTATTTCTAGCAGTGCTTGAACTTTGACTCTCAAGAGATTTTGATTTAATCTCTTTTACCTTTGTGTCATAGGTTTGAAGATAAACACACTCTTGGGTCATGTGGTTTGTTCTTCAACAGATGATACACTTTGAAGAATTTGGGATCACACAAGTTTTGTTTTTTTCATAAGCTTTTAGCTGAAAACAGTTTTCAGTGACATGATTTCTTTTTCTCACAAAAGTTACAAAACATGTTTTTGACCTTTTGTTTCTTTTTCCCTTTTTCTGACTTCCTTTCAGCATATGCTGTAACATCTGCTGGAAGATCCTTTATAGGGATTTTCCTTGCTTCTGGTGCCTTGACACTATCAAAGGTTGAGAATTTGTTGGCTTGAAGTTTTTTAAAATGTCACACTCATCTGACCATGTGGGTTTAAATTTATATTTCTCAACTTCCTCAAATGTTGAGGATCCCTCATGTTTTTCCAAAATGATTTTGTTTCCATTTTTATCAGTGACTTTTATCTCTTCACCAACCAATTTTTTGGGGACAATTCCAACCATCTCAGATTCATTTTTAGCAACACTTTCAGAAAATTGGTCATTTTTCTTGAAACCAAGGCCAAATTTTGTGTTAGTTTTGATCTGATTTTCTAACATGATTTCATAACCTTTGCAAGATTCTACCAATTTTTCACAAGTGATCTGGGTAGATTCTAACTCCTTTTTGCAAACTTGATATTTCTCTATCATAGTTTGGAGTTGATCTTTGGTGATGCTTGCCTCATGCTTTAGACTACTGATTTCAGAATCTTTTTTAACTAATTTTGTTTTCAATCTTTTGTGAGTTTCTCAAAATTTAGTTCATCTTCTAAAATTTTGTTTTTTTTAAGATTTTCATTCACCTTTTTAATGTTTGCAAATGCTATTATGCATTTTTCATAACATAGATCTTTGAGGATCTGAGGTGATACCTTAGAAGCAGCCATATGAGCACAACCACAATCATCTTCACACACCTTGCTATCCCATGGATCGGATAGAGAGTCATTTTCTTCATAAACAATTTCTTTTGAAACCACTGTTTCATCATGAACTTTAAACTCATCAGATTTAGACACTAATTCCACAGTTTCATCACCTTCAACTATTGTCTCTATTGAGATTAAGCAAAATTCATTTTCCAAATCATTTTTGGCTATAAGAGCAAAGTTTTCATTAGTTAAATCCTCAGGCAAACTACTCCAGTCAACAAAGCCTTGTGTGAAAAAGCTCTGTTGGTCAACCTCTGCCGGAAAAGTGGTTTGAGTAGTTTGAGTGACATGAGGTGTAGGTTGCACATGCACTTGAGGAGGTGGTGCTTGAACATACTGAATTTGTGGAACAGTGGTTTGAACATAATGCACTGGAACAGTGGCAACAGGTGTGCATAATGAGAGTGTTTTGCATTTGAGGAGCAGGGGTATATTGGGAATAATGAGCAGTGCTTTGTGTGTGTTGAGGTCTGGAACTAGGGTGTGTAACAATGGGTCCAAAATTTTGAGATCTACACTCCCTAGCAAAGTGTCCTAACATGTTACGCTTATAACACTTGATTTTTGATTTATTCAGCCCAACCTTCAACCCCCCATGCAACCCTGGGAAATTTCTACCAGTTCTCTTGTAAAATTTACTAGCTCTAACACTTAATAGAGCCAGATGCAAAATGTCAATTTCTTCTAAATCAGTTGGTTCAAAGTGTTGAAGATCATTCAACTCAAAGGAAAGGTTGTCAGAGGTTTGGCTTTCCCCACTTGCAGGAAATGTGTAGTTGGGTGAATAAGAAGCAGAGTTAAAGTTTCCTCCAGAAGTTATGTCAATAAAATGATCATAACCCTGATCCTTACAACTTCCAGATCCCTCTTCTTGGCCTAACAGTGATGTGTTACCAAAAGTATAACCATCAGCAACTTTTCCTGGTTCTTGCAACTTCTTTTTCTGGTTTAACTCTCTCTCTGTGAGGAATCGACTATGAAGTTGGTAAGATTCATTTCTTTAAACCCGACAGATGTTCGTTTCACGAAGCTATTGTGTCCCACATATCTGGTAACAATCTTAAGAAACGACTATTGACAGTCGAATTAGGAAATTCCACGTTAACCAGCTTAAGCTCGCTTATGAGACAACTAAATCACTTGAACTGTTGGGTTAGAGACTCACCTTTGACATGACAGAAAGTTTCGTATTGTTGATTCAGAACTTCTCTATTGTTTATCACTTCCTCAGTTCCACCGAATTGCTCTTTTAGTGCATTCCACAACTCCTTTGCAATATTACATTGGAGCAGTCCAGCATAGATTTCGTTAGGTGAGGCAGAAGCAACAATGCTAAATGCCTTCGCATCTAACTGTATTTTCTGGAAATCCTGCTCGGAATAGTTTTCAGGATTTTTTGGCACTTGTTTATCACGGTCTCTGTACTTGGAACCAATGGAACATGTGGTCCAAATACAACAGACCTCCAGCAACCGGTGTTTTGCTGAGCTAAAATGTGACTCATCCGATATTGCCATATGTAATATTCGTTACGGATCAGCATCAGAGGTTTAAACATAGATCTAGTATTGGAATCTGGTGTGTTTTGAGACATTTCTGAATTGTTTTAAACAGATTTTGTTTTAAAAACTTTAAACGTAATAAAACTATGTTTCCCAATGAAAACAATCAAACTAATTAGCATAGAGAGCTGATCTTTCAAATCAAATTGATAGTTAAATCAAATTTTTATTGACCAAGCTCTGATACCAATTGTTAGGATCTGAGTTTGATTTGATTGTAATTGTTTCAAAGATGGTAAATGGAAGAAGATAAAACAAAGTGAATTTATAGCGGAAATAGAAAACTTTGTATTGCAATCAATGGAAGATTATGTTCATCATCATACTTTTAAACTTATAGTTTTTCATGTGAATCACAAACTCCCCCTCAGCCTTTTATAACTAAGTTTGATAGTAAGAAATGCAAAGAAGAAGATTGGTGAATGATCTTTTCAGTAGATGGATGGAACAATACAATGTACTGTTCAATTTATACAAAATGTCTAACCTCTGAGCATCTTTGATGACGTCAGGGTTGATAGTGACTGCTAACAAAATAACTAACCCTAACCACTGATTAACCTATCATCTGCTTATAACAAATACTGTTACATTAAAACACTGATAAAACACTAAACACTGATATCTCTAAACTCTGTTGTCTTCATCAGACCTTAGCTTTATTCTACATTAGTGCTTGGTGTCATCAAGCCTTAGCCTTCAACAATACTTGTTTAGTATACTTTAGCTTCATCTGAGGGTTGGGTCAGAGTTTAGAAACTCTGTTATTTTGGATCAAACATCTAATGTAGTTTTGGCTTTGTATCATCTGTTCCTTTGATAGGGTTCAATCCAACATTGTAACACCCCAATCGTGTAATATACAACAACACACGGCGGAATCATCAGGGAGTCACGTTACAAATATTTTCACAACATGGTACATAAGTTTTGTGTTATTAAGTTATTTGTTTACATTGTCTTGGTAATAATACAACAAAGTACAATAATTTGCAAATTTTATGGTCACTAAGGCCCAAGTCCACCCTGTGTGAAGCATGCTCAAGGTCAAACATAAGCTCCTGAAACATATGTGTAAGTAAAACGTCAGCATAAAAATGCTTGTGAGTAACATAGGTTTTGTGATGATGATTCATGGCTTTGATTGTTAAAAAAATGTTTGACTATTTCAAAAGTAGCCATGAATCATTATACAAGTGTTTCTTTTATGAAATCATATGAAAATAAAATGATATAAAAGAATGATGCATGGTTAACTTAATAACCAAAATATGTCATATCTGGTATAAAATATGCCATGTCTTGTATAAAATATGTCATGTATAAAACAATGTCTTGTGTATACCAAATATCATGTGTAAACCAAATGTCATGTGTAAAACAATGTCTTGTGTAAACAAATGTCATGTATAAAACAATGTGTTTGTGTAAATCAAATTGTCATGTATAAACCAATGTCTTTGTGTAAACCAAATCGTCATGTGTAAACCAATGTCTTGTGTAAAACAATCGTCATGTGAAAACCAATGTCTTGTGTAAACCAATGTCATGTATAAACAATGTTTTGAATGAACAATAACTTGTTTAATCAAAGGTTTTGTTTTATAAATCAATGCTTTTATTGTGTAAACATATATATTGATGGTTGGCGAATACATTCAAGCTGTGTTGACTGTCAGATAAACCCTTATAAGGACAAAGGTTTATCAAATGTTCATCAGATTGTTCCCCATGGATACTTCCAAACAAACTAGGAAGCGGGAATAGGGTGTCAAACCTATGGTACCATAACATACTACCGCTTGGCGGGATTAATGTTAATGAATGTATCATTGTCGAGTTCAACGCACAAAATGTCTTAAACAATGTAAGCATGTCATGAAATGTTTTGAAACCATGTGCTAGGTATACTAAGTCAATATACCACGTAAAATGTCTTTGAAACCAATTGTTGGGTATATTAAATCAATATACTATACAAAATGTATTTGAAACCATTTGTAATATGTACTAGATAAACAAACCATGTATAAATGCCATAAACAAGAAAGTAGTGATAGGCACATATGAATCACCCCAAAACATTTAAAAAACGTAAAAGAGGGGAGTATGTACTCACTTGGGATTGCGTTTATGTCTTGTTCAAATGATCAAACAAAGATCAAAGGATCAAGGGTTTAAGTATCTCCTAACATCGGATAACTATACTAGTGTGTCGAGATTTTAATCGGAGGATTGGATAAAATGAAGTCTTATAAACCAAACGAGTGTTGGAACTCATATAATATGGCTTAACAAAATTAACATTCTAATTTGGAAAGGATCCTAAGTGCTTTTGACCCGTTATGACTCGTTAAAGTAGTTTACGCTACTTTAACGAGTCATTACGTAATTATAAGTTCGGATGGTAAAATGTGTCATATGATGAGTCTTACATGTAACATCAGTTTAGATGTCAAAACTTTGGTTACCTATGCTTAAAACCAATTTATGCGCAAAAAGGGTATTTTGGTTAATTTAAAAGATCATAAAAGTAACTCATCATATAACTAGTCTAACCACAAGACCCTAAGGTATAACCTTAGAGGGTTATTCCCTATACAACTATGGTCCTAAAAATACGCTTGGTCGAATCCTAAGACTGACAAAACGGGTCAGATTCGAAAGTCAAAGCGGTGGTCAAACCGCTTGACTTACGACTAAAATAAAAGCACTAAACTAGCAATGACGAGTTAGACATGTTGGAACATGTATAATTAAGTTATAAAACTATTTGGTGTTAAAAATTTAAGTTATAATACCCAAAAACATTTTCATCGTAAAATGCACTTTTGCGCATTTTTTACTTTTAATTCATAAAACTTTGACTCGTCATCTCACCTACTAAACGTGTTAATCAGAAGGTGCAATCGCAAGGGATTAATACCTTCGTGATTATGATCACGTTGCAAAGTCCAATTGAACTTTGACTTGACCAAGATGGTTATAATCGAAAGTTAAATAGAAAGTCAAACTATTTGACTTTTAGCTCAAAATAGCTAAAATAAATGAAATAGACTAGGAGTGAGCACTTACTTGTGTTAAGGAGCACTTAAGAGCTAAGTAGAAGGCTTCCAAATAACTGAAAACAAGCTCCAAGACAGTGGGAGAAAGAAAATGGAAATGAACAAGTTGAATGACAAGAACTCTTGGCTATTTACAGTGTTCAAATACTCATAAGATCAAGCCAGGTGTCCCATGATGTGTCGTGATCTGAGAAACATCATTACACATGTCCAATTATAGTGAAAAGCTGGAAAAATCGCAAACATGGGGCCACGGCATGAAACAAGAGGCTGCTAGCAAATCTGCTGTGTTGGGCACCCCTTACGGACCATATGGGTATTTGTCTTACGGTCTGTAAGGCTCTGGCAGGGGAAGAAGTTTCAAATTTAGGCATATTTAGCCCCTGGACTTGTATTGTCGAGTTTTGTCATTTTAACCCCTTTTAACCCAATATTTAGGCTATATGTAACACCCCAAAATTCTATATGTATATATATGTGAGTGTGTATATATAAAGGATAATAGTATTTTCTTGATGAAAGCTTATGATATAACTAGGTCAATAACCTAGTTAGAAAACTTAGTCCCATATTCAAGTGATAAAGAAAAGGGAAGTTAACTTGGTTAACTATGTTGAAAATTTGAAGGACCAAAAGTGTAGTTACTCCAAACTTAATGAAAATTCTAGATTAATAAACACACACACACACTACATGCATATGTGTGTGTTTCGTCGATCAGAGAAGAGGAAAAGAGATTAGAACCCTAATCTCTCATTCTAAGACAAGATTGAGGGAAATCCAAGCTAAATGCGGGAAAACTAGGAGGAATACAAAAATTCCCAGCCTTAGAAACCTCAAACAACCTAAGGTATGATGATTTTTTGGTCATACTTAAATGGTTTGATGATTTTGTGTACTAGATGAATCATGTAAATTGATAGAATTACACATGTTTTCTGAGATTATGTGATGATTGGCAACCAAATGATGCATGAAGGGTTTAGTTAAACCTTTACATAGAACCATCACTTTGAATTAGGTTAACCTAGTAGGAGCCAAACTTATGATATAATGTCTAAGATGAATGTGTGTGTGTGCTTGATAGATTAATATTGTAGTTAAATTAGGGGTAAGGTGTTCAATGTAACACCCCAATCACGTAATACAACAGGACGCGACGGAACTATCGGGGAGTCACATTACAAATTGCTCACAACTACTGGAACTAAAGCATTTCATTATTGTTAAACATTGTTTTACAATGCAATGAATACATGTAATTGTCTTATGCTTAAAGCAGTCTAAAGCCCGGATGCGTTCCTATGTGTTGCATGCTTGAGTAATCGAAACCTGAAACATATGTGAAAAAGAGACATCAACAAACAATTTGGCGAGTACATAGTTTTGTTGGCCAAGTTAATGGCAAAAAGATTAGTGTTGCAATATTTCGACAACTACGAGAGTCGTCTAAAGGACTCTTTGAAGCCAAGGATTGACAAAAAGATCTAGTATTGCAATACATTAATTTGATTATGAAACTTGTGACAAAATAGTTTTGTATATGACAACATGATTAATACTAAGTAACTTTTATGCCATTGAAAATTGTACTTTGTTCATTGTTATCGGCTTGAATTCGGTCATAAAACTTGTGAGTATGTTATTAGAAATCCAATCAAGGATTAATAACAACAATATTGACATTTGTCATAACTCATGTGAGTATTATTAGAAATCAAATCAATGATTTAAATTAATACTTTGGATATCCTTCTAAGAATCTAACATATAAAAATATGAAAGAGTTCTACAAGGATTTGGATATTGTACTTTGAAACAATCGAACACAAAATCCTACTATGATTCGGATAACGCTACAAGAGTAATACAATAAGAACACTTATATATAGGAAGTACCAGCGGCGTATCCACCATTTTCTTAAGGTATTACACTTGTTTCGTTATCTAAATCACAACTCTTCACAATAACTCATAATCATCAACTTGGTCATTAACTTGTACATACGCACTAAAGTACTCAAAGAATTCAATCAAGAACATCATTTTAGTACTTCAAACATCCTACAAGAATCTAACTATGAAGATAGATAGATGCTTTAAGGATTTGGTTTAGTTACATCGTCTCGTCACAATCATCTTGTCACATAGGTATTAAAGTACACAAAGAATCCAATCTAGGACATCAATTTGGTACTTTAAACATCCTACAAAGATCTAACTATGATGATAGATAGATACTTTAAGGATTTGGTAGCATATCAAGCTATGCTTTGGGTTAGCATATCAGACTATACTTTGGTTTAGTCACATCATCCCATTGAATTATAAAGTCCTAATTCCTAATGTGAATCAGATAAGGCTACAAAGGGTAATACAATAAGCACACTTATATATAGGAAGTACCAGCGGCGTATCCACCATGCCCTTATTGTATTACTCTAGTTTCATTATCTAAATCAACAACAATCTCTACACATAAACAATAACCATCGTCTTGTAAAGCATTCTTAGAAATCCCACTATGAAGATAGGAAGATTTAAGACTGTACTTCAAATGTCCTACAAGAATCTAACTATAAAGATAGAAACATCCTACAAGGATTTTGTTCGTGTCATCAATTGTCGTGTTTGCATAATAGGAATAATACACAAAAAGTACTTAGCAAACACATACATGCCATACATTTGAGAAAATTCGGTTACACATATGAATCACCCCAAAACATTTGAAAAAAGTAAAAGAGGGGAGCTATGTATCACATGGGATTGCGTATAGGGTCTTGTTTAATTGGTATAACAAAGCTCAAAAGAATCAAGAGTTCAAGTGTTGAAGTGGTTCCTAGTGTATCGGATACTATGTTAGTGTCGAGACTTGAAAACAAGAAATTGGATAGAACGAAGTCTTATAAACCAAACGAGTGTTGGAACTCATATGAAATGGTTTACTAAACGTAACATTCTTATTTGGAATGAAACCTAGGTGCTTTTGACCCGTTATGACCCGTTAAGGTAGTTTGCGTAAAAAAGCGTTCAAATGGTCAAACTAGTCCTATGATAAGTCTTATATACCAAAATGATTTTAATAAAGTTGCAACATCAGTTTATATGTCAAAAAGTGGGTTACATATGCTTAAGATGGATTTATGCGCAAAAAGGGCATTTTGGTCATTATTAAAGGCATAATAAGCGACTTATCATAACACTAACCAAACGACGTGACCATAAGGTATAACCTCAGGGGGTTATTCCCTATATAACTATGGTCACTACTAATATGTGTTGGGTCAAATCCTAAGATCGACCAAACGGGTCTGATTCGAAAGTCAAAGCGGTGGTCAAGACCGCTCGACTTACGACTCAAAATAAGCACCAAACTAGAAGTGACGAGTTAGACATGTTAAAACATGTCTAACTAAGTTATAAAACTGATTTGGTATCAAAACTTAGTGTTTTGATACCCGAAAATAGTTTCGTCGTAAAATGCACATAATGCGCATCTTTGATCGAAACTGTGACTCGTCACTTCGACTAGTAAACGTGGTAATCAGAAGGTGAAATCGGTAGGGATTATAACCTTCGTGATTACGATCACGTTGCAAAGTTCAATTGAACTTTGACTTGACCAATTCATGGTCAAAATCGAAAGTCCAACTGTTTGACTTTTGGTTTAAAATGCCAAAAATAATGAAAGAACTAAGGAGAGCACTTACTTGTGTTGAAGAACACTTTCAGAACCCAGAGTTGTAGGCCTCCAAAAGCTGTAAGCAAGCTCCAAGAAGATAGAAGAAAGAAATGAGAAATGAGCATGTTGGAAGTGAAGAACTCTTGGCTATTTATAGTGTGAATGAGCTCACAAGATCAAGCCAAGTGTCCATGAGTCATCAAGGAACTAATTAGTGTCCTCTTAGGCGTCCAAAGCAGGTGAAATGGTGGCAAAAACGCGAGCTTGGTGGCCAAGAAAGAAGCAGGAAGCTTCCATCTGCAACTTCTGTGCAGGGCACCCCTTACGGACCGTAAGGGTGTGGTCCTACGGTCCGCAAGCTGAGTCTGGGGGCTGAAATTTGCTTTTTGGCAGCTTTGGCCCCTGGACTTGTATTGTTGCGTTTTTTCTTTTCTAACACCCGTCAACCTAATTTCTAAACTATATAAGGATAAATAAGCATAGGGGATTTGAAATATGTCCAAAAATGTTTCAGATGTCAGTTCGTTCGGTTGTAACGAATGATATTTTTGAATTCCAGTCATTAGAATTCAAGATTTAATGATTGGCAAAAAATTTTTGGATGTACGTACGTGTTCCGTATTAAGAAATACGCCAATCGACGTACTTTTGCAGATTTTGCAAAAAAGTCCCTGGAATTAGAATAGCGTGTTTTTGTCATCCTGAAGCCCTCAAAACTTATTTCTAAGTTGTGTAAATGGTATTTAAGGTATGTTAAGCTTATGTCCTCGTCCCGATGCGTACGTTACGTTAAACGGGTTAGTTTTAAGTATCAGTTATTGGAATGCCTTCAAAGAAAAAGTTTTTGAAGTTTTGTAATGTTATTCGAAACCCTAATTTTCTCTCCTCCTATGGCGATTTTGGCGATTTGTTATTCTTCTTCATCCTAAACTGATTTTCATCTAATGATTATGGGGTTTGTGATCAGAATTAATCTTTGATTATTATCTGCACACAAAGTTCTATAATCACCAAGATCCGATCAATTGTAGGGTTCTTTTTTCTTTTTTATCTCAAAATTGTCGACCTGGGAATCTGTAGGATATCCTGATTTACTAGGAGGTCTGTATTGATCATGATTAATTGTCGTTAATTTAGCTAGATTGGTACAAACCCTTCTAATAGATTAAGGATAGATAATGATTCTAGGGTTTTAGGAGTTAGGGTTTTCTTCTTCTTGTCGTGTTCTTGGTTTGCTTGGTTTACGTGGATATTTGTTGCATGGTTTTTCTATTTACGTGTTAATGGAGAGAGTTGAAGAATCTGATGGGGTTGGGAATAACAAGTCGAATGAGGATGTCGAAACAACCCCTGGAACAACTCCGGTTCGTGGTATTGGACTTAGGGTTAAGAATATTGAAGGCAATCCACTGCTACCAAGGAGAGGTATGTATTCCACAAACAGTAAGTCGGTTATTGATGGCTTAGCGGCCATATCCAAACCTGTAAGTCTGGATTCTGCACATGCAAACCCAAAGAATCAGAATATATTTCATGCAAAACTAGTGAGGGGAAGCCGACTAAAGGAACATATGTTGACTACATGAACCTATAGGACTCGTCTCCTATTGGATTGGGGGGAGATGCTTCTTCTTCAGACCCTACGAATTCAGGACCTAAGATAGGTACGAAACCTTTACCATTTGCAAAAGTTGTCCAGTCCAAGAAGGAATCTGTAAAGGTGAATTTTCGTCCCAATGGAATCAACTGAAAGTGTGGATAGTGCGGATGTTGTGATACCTATGGCATCAGTGAAACAGGTTAATGATAGATATGCCAATATGTTGTATGGATATTTCTTGGGTAGAAGGCTTGCATTCCTAGTGGTCGACTACTTTGCTAAGAATAACTTGGTGAAATATGGTCTATCTAGGTTGATGATGAATGCTAAAGGGTTCTTTTTCTTTAAGTTCAAAACGAAAGAGGGTATGGATCAGTTGTTAGAAGATGGTCCGTGGATGATCAGGAATGTGCCGATAATTCTGAACTTATGGTCTCCTTCTGTCACGGTTGAAAAAGAAGACATAAAATCTATTCCTGTATGGGTTAAGCTGCATGATGCGCCTTTGGCGGCCTTCACTGAGGATGGGTTAAGTCTCCTAGCTTCGAAAATAGGGGTGCCTAAGATGCTGGATTCTTACACTGCGACTTTGTGTGCAGAATCATGGTGTAGGAGTAGTTTTGCAAGGGCTTTAATTGAGGTTCATGCTGAGACTGATCTTAGGAAGAATGTTACCGTTGCTATACCCTCTCTAGATGGGAACGGGCACTCAAAGGCGGAGTGTCAGGATCTAAGTTTGAATTACTTGTAATTTTTGTTTCTAGGAATGGAAAATGGATTTAATTAGAAAGATATGTAGCTGAATTAGTGGAAAACTTTTACTACAAGCAATTGGTCGTTTGTTTTCATCACCATCATGCTTTCAAGTTGATAAACTTTGCATGTGATTCACAAACTCCCCTTAGCCAATTACAATCGTTTGATAGTAAGAAATGAAGAAGATAAAGTGCGAAATGATCTTTTTTTAGCAAGACAAAGTTAACTGCTAGAACGATCACCTATTTACACTAACTATCAAACCACTGAGCATCTTTTGTGATGTCATGGTTGATAGTGACTGCTAACAAAGTTGTAACTAACTAAAACACTGCTAAACAAAACTATAAGTGCATATCACTATTACATTGAATAATGTAAAATCTAGACTAAGCTCTGATCTCTATCATTTGATCTTGATTCTTCTGTCAGACCTTTGCTTCTTGAACTATCAGATGATAGGAACAGATGTTTAGGGAAAGCAGTGTAAAGGTTGATCAGTGGTTGTAACCAATGATAGTTGGACCAAAGCTCGGATAGTGTATTTGGCTTTGTTATCATCTGTTCCTTTGTTAGGGTTCGATCCCAACAATCCCCCCTGGAACAGATGATGCCAAAACACTTGTTTATTCTTTGTTTTTATTCCTCAACAGAAGTTCTATGATTTTCCCTTTAAATTGTAATTCAAAATTCAGAGCGACTTCATCATCATCATCCTTTTGAGTGTCAGATCCAAAATATCTTGAAGGTCTTCTGCATTTAGTTCATATGCAGCCTCCATGCTTATCCTGACAGCATCACCATTAGACTTGAAAAGTGTCAATTCGTAGGAGCCTTTTTCGACTTTCCACTTTAGAATTTTTGGGTCTTCTGGCTTTCTAGGATGACCTTTATTTGTTGAGGTTTGAAGAGCTTTTTGTTAAACTATCTTTGTCAATTCTGCTTGAGTTTTTAACTAGCTTCATCTGTGTGATAGTCAACCATATTTTGAATTCCCTCTTTGATGTGTTCAAACACTCTCTTGTCTTCTTCATCTATCTTTTCTTGCCTTTTTAGCTGATTGAAAGCAATGATGGAAGCGACAGATGATGAGATAGAGTTTTTGGAGTGTTGAACTTTATGAACATCATCTGATGGAGGGTAAACTGGTTTAGGAGGCATGTTTGGATCTTTCTTCCTCCTCTCCTCTAACATCTTGTAAGTATCAATCACCCTAGCTTCTCCCCACCTTACCACTTGGTTCCTTGAACCATAGTGATTCTGTATCAATTCTTCCTTCATCCTCTTAAGCTTTAAGGCTCTTTCAGGATGTCTTTCTTGTGTTTTTCCAGTTAGGAGCAGTTGGCTTCTTGAGAGGGTCTTTCAACATTTCTTGCATTCTTTTAGTTTCTTCTCTCAGCTCATCTATACTCCAATCCTTGAACTGTGTCTTTGTTGCCTTATATTGCTTGTTTTTCATGATGTGTTCAATGAGTTCCTTTTAAGATACTGATCTTCCCTTTCTGACAGCTTGTTGCTCAGATCTTTGACAAAATTTTGTAATGCCCTGGCTTTGCTTAGCTGAAAAGACATATTGGTTTGTATACTCTCTATCACTTTTACCAGCAGAGTCTCTTTTTGCTATATCCTCTGCTTGTCTCAATTTAAGTTCCAGATATTCATCAACATTTGCAGGTCTTGGATAGCTATCAAGAGACATATAGTTCTTTTGTCAGGGTCTTCCTCAAATAAAATCTTAGAATTTCTTCCCTGACTGCTGGTAAATCAAGAGGATATTTCTTTGCTGCAGGAATAACTGTAAGGGAATCAGTGCTTGGATTTGAGGATGGTGGAAGCATTAATGTGGAGGTCAGTGGTTGTGATGATAAAGGAGTAGGAGCAGGAAAGATCTCTTCTTCATTTAAAACTTTTGTTGTCCTTCTCCTCTTGAATTTTACTTCTGGTGATGATGGATGAGTTGGAATTCTGGTTGGTGTTGGTAAAGGTTGGGTGGATGTATTAAAAATGACCATGGCAGTGGATGGATTTGCATCTGCTGCAACCTCTGCTGTGCCAACAGATGTTAGCACAACAGTTGTTGTAACATCTGCTTTGGTGGAAATGGGAATAGAAGTTGAAGAAGGTGTGCTTGATTTTTGGAGAGCAGAGGTTTTAATGGTTGGATTTATAGCAGGCTCAGTTTTGGAAGGAGTGGATGTTGGTTGCCTTACTTTTCTAGCAGGTTTCCTCTTTGCTGAGGTACCAACCTCTTCCTTTTCTTTTTGTTGCTTAATCTTTTGCTCAACCAATACATTGCCATCAAGAAACACTTTTCTCTTCTACTTCTCATTTTCCCTGGCCAAGATATCATCTGTTAAATCCTTTTTCTTTGAACCATCTGGCCTGGGAATATCCGCTGTTGGCTTTGCCATTTGATCATCAATTGTAAGCTTCTTCTTTCCCAAGGTTTCTCCCCCGTTTGGCATCATTTTCAGTGTTTACCAAAAAACTGTGGGTGGAGCAGTACCAGTGGTTTGGAGAAGATGAGCTTTTATAGCTTTAATATATGCCTTGGTATCCATGAATCTTGCTTCAACCATGTTTCTTACTTCCTGCATTTGATGTTTATGTTGTTGTTCTGAGAAGTGCTTTTGTTGTTGAAACAGAGGGTCTAGGGCTTGTTGCAAATCAGCAGTGGTTTGTGACTTTGGTGGTGTCATAGGGTTAACCTCTGGGATCTCGTCTTCCAGAGGACCCTTTTTGGGTTTGGTGGGTTTTCTGGATATCTTTGATGGTTTCTTTTTGGTGATTTTAGGTGTGGGTTTCAGAGCAGTGGTTTCAATGCTCTGATCACCTAGAGCAGTGCGCTCAGTAGCAAGAGGAGGAGATTGAACATTTTGTTCTTGTAAAACTGGCTCATCCTCCCCTACTTTTGTTTTGGAAGCCTTTTCAAGATTTGTTAGTCGTGTAAAAAGTTCATGAGTTAGGCAGCTAGATGTGGACACTGCACCTTGTTTACTTGCTTCAGACCTGATCTGATCTTGCAAATAAACACTCAAGAATTGAGGATGTATCAAGAAAGCTTTTCTTTTTGAAATATTTTTAAAATTATTCACAAGATGATGAAACAATACCTGGGAATAGTTAAAATCTGATTCAGTCAAAATTGTATATCCCAGATATTGCATGTTTAATGGAATTTCATTGAAAGCAGTAGATTTTGCAGAGAGACATGTTAAAAGAGTATGGAAAAAGAATTTCATCTCTGCTGGAAAATGGGGTTTAAAGATTGTCATACCTTTCAATTGGCTAGTGTAACCCCTTTCCACAAACTCTGCTTGCATCTCTCTTAAAGAAAAGGACATAGGATGTGTCATATCATTCAGTTTAAAAACTTGAGAGATCGATTGTGGAGTTATTTGCATAGGAGTACCCCCAACCTTTGAGACTATAGCATAAGGAACATCATCAGCGGATGTTTTGACCTTAGCATTGTGCAAGAAATCTCGAAGAGAATCGATGTAGATCTTGGTTTTGACTTCGAGCATGTGTTTAAACTTTGATTCTCTTAGAATCCGAATAATTGTGTGGTATTGTGTGTTGACCTCGGTTTCTTCTAAAATTGCAGTGTAATTGTGTGGGGTTTTGATGATCAAGACGAATGGTGGTAATTCTTGCTTTGATTTCGCCTTTGATTTTATTTTGGGAGCCATGATTTGAGTGCAAACTGTTTTTAGATTTTTGAAACCGACACAGTTTTGGTGAAACCTTTGTTCTGGATGGAACAGGGTTGTTATAGGGTTTCTTGAAAAAGTGATGATGACATGGCATCTGATGTAACAACTGTCGAATAACATCTACCAACGTGTAACCTCTGGTTTGAAAATGGAAGACAGTTTTTGGCTAACCACTGTTGGAAAATATGATTAGTGGATAAGAATAGTGGTTGCAACTATCAGAGGATACACTTTTTGACAGTGGATAGAGTTTTCTAAACGAACAGTGTTTTTGAGCTATCAGTGCTTTGAACAGACTTTGAGGATTTATTGAAAAATTCAATTTTAAACTATTTTTAAGGATGGATTTTGATTTTCTAAAAACATTTTATTGCTATTTACACATGGATCACAAAGAAATTTTGTTTTTAATCCATGTTTAGCATTCCAATCCTAGAAATCAAACTGTCAAAAGTGTGAGCATCAAGTGCTTTTGTCAACACATCTGCCAGTTGATCCTTAGTATGGACATGTTGTAAAGAAATCAAACCTTTTTCATAGCAATCCCTCACAAAGTGATGTCTGATGTGAATGTGTTTGGTGGTGGAATGAGAAACAAGATTTTTGATGATATTTTCTACTGCTTGACTATCAATTTTGAGAGGTGTTTTCAAAGCAATGATACCAAAATCCAGCAATTGATTTTGAAGCCACATGATTTGAGCAGCACAACTTGCAGCAACTATATACTCTGACTCAGCAGTGGATGTAGAGACTGCAACTTGCTTTTTGATTTGCCAAGACACTAAGCAATCACCTAGGAATTGGGCTCCTCTAGATGTGGACTTCCTTGTTGTTTTACATCCAGCAAAATCACTATCAGAATATCCTGCAAGCTCAATGTTACCATTAGCTGGATACCAGATACCAAGTGTGGGAGCACCTTTTATGTATCTAAATATCCTTTTTACTAATAAGATCTGATTTTCTTGGCAATGACTGTGATCTGCACAGACACATGTTGCAAACATGATGTCTAGCCTTGATGCAGTTAGGTACACTAAAGACCCGATCATGCTTCTATACAATGTTTGATCAACAAGGTCATCTTTGCCATCAAATGTGACTAGCTTGGATGTTACCATGGGTATTGAAGTGGTATGGTCCTAAAAACCTTGCGCCAAGCAAGGGAACCATACCCACTATTAACTGCCAAGGAAACCTTGCGCAGAAATTTCTACCAAAAGAAAGACTTCACTAAACTCTGCGCCAGGTATCCAAAGAAGGAAAGGATCATTTAACTACCTTGCGCGGGCTCGCGCAAGGTTTAGAGTTAACCTTGTTTAATTTCCTTGGGTAATATTTCATTCCTAAACCTTGCCCAGACATTTGTACCAAAGAAGGAACTCAGTAGACGTTGCGCTAAATAGCAAAAAAGGGAAAAGATCATTTAGCTACCTTGCGCCAACTCACGTAAGGAAGATAGTTAATCTTGAGAATTCCCTGCCATTGTTGGTTCTAGAAACCTTGCGCAACCCACATCATAACAGAGGAGGTTTACACTCTCTGCGCCAAGCATCTAAAAGGGAAAAGGATCATTTAACTACCTTGTGCCGCTCGCGCAAGGAAACAGTTAATCTTGAAAGACTTTTCCTTAGCAAATAATTTCTGTCCACAAGAAATGCTGCAGAGGCAAAAGGAATCTTTTCTATTATAACAGAATGCACACTTGGCAAGCAGTAGATAGGTTACAGTTGTGAAACCTTCTAGAAGCCATTAATGCATAATCGTGCAGAGCATCTTTCGGTTATTACCAAATGCCACATGGCAGCATCTGAGACGACCAGGAAAGATCACGGTGATGGCATGGTTGCATCAAGGAAATGGAATGATCTCATCATGACACGTGGCATCTCCCCCAACCGTCGATAATAAATCAATCCATGTGCATAAATGGTAACGGCAACACTTAACGGAATGACAAAGATTCCGTTAAGTTTTTATCTCTCCTTTTGGCGCCCAAAATCTGGCTATAAATAGGTAACTTCAGGTACAAGAAAGTCATTCACTCTCACTTACTCTCTCTCTTACTTCAATTAAGCTTTTCTTCAAGTACCGATACTTATTCTCACACCGGAGGGTGGTCACGGAGAGAACCCCCTTCTCCCTGTGGCGAGGCTAACGGCGTTTCTGTTTTGTAGGTATCGTCGGAAGTCATTGCAATCATCATCGTGTAACCAAACGAAGGATTAACCATTTTATGCAAGAAACTAAACCCTAGATCTGATCAGATTCATATCTGTTAGGTCTATGTTTCTTCATTGGCGCCCACTGATTTTCGATTCTTTTCTCATCTTTCGTTTCATTTCAATTAGATCTTCAGCATCATGGCTTATGGATCATCGCTTCTAGGTCCTCGATCGGAGATCCATGTCGGTGCTCCTCAGGTCGATGGACAAATTGTTGAAATTTCGTCCGAAGAAGCTGATGCTCCGTATGATACAGATCATGTGAGCATTCCAATAACTCCGGCAACTCCTCATGTTGATGATGCGTCAATTCTATCACCTGGAGAGACTCCATTATCATGGTTAATTAAATCTCAAACTGCTTTAAATGCTATGTATGCTCAATTATGTGCTCAGACCGGAACTCTAGCTTTTCAAGCTCCGTTTAATGCTCCTCAGGTCCGTGCTTCGCCGGCACCTCGAGTGTTGAGTTATAATACTCAAAACCATGGTCGTACCCTTCGCATGTGTTTGTGGATGGAACTGAAACGTACTCTAAAACTAGGAATGATTCTGTTCATTCTGATAGTAGAAAGCAAGAAGAAAATGTTCAACGTCGCACATCTGTTCACTCACGTTTGGGCCCACGATCGTCACAGAAGCGGGACACCTAACACGATGAGTATGATAAGACTTATGAAGAAGGAGATAGAGCAAGTGTTTTCAATCATCTGTCTGCAGATCATGGTAGTTATAAGCCAAAAATACATGCAACATACAATCCAGAGGCGGAGCATGATTACAATCTGGTATATCGACCACCTGAAGTAGCTGAACAATCTAAATTTGTATGAGAAATAGCGTTGGCTCCACTAGAACGAGCAAAGTTACCATCCAATGTAGGCAAGTTTAATGGTTTAACTGATCCTGATGATCACATGCGCCTCTTCACTGGCGCAGGGCTGATTGGAGGGTGGACATTACCAATGTGGTGC
Organism: Scalesia atractyloides; assembly: GCA_947069175.1. NCBI lineage: Eukaryota > Viridiplantae > Streptophyta > Magnoliopsida > Asterales > Asteraceae > Scalesia > Scalesia atractyloides. The sequence continues at coordinate 38,491,266 of CAMTDV010000006.1, forward strand.
CACCTGTTCGTACAAACTCTTACTGGCGCCGCGCGCTTCTGGTTTGACAACTTACCTACAGGTAAGCTTTCTTCTTGGAATGATCTTAAGGAGAAGTTCCTTACACATTTATTCAACAAAGGCGATACATGCGAGATTCCTCAGATGTGATGAACATCTGGCGGAGGGATGATGAAAACCTTGAAGATCTTATTACTCGTTACAACAAAGAAGTTTTGGAGATTGGGGATGTTCATGAGGACCTTATCCACGCACAATTCAAATACGCGGTAAGGGCGACGAAATGATAAAAGTACTTTCTGGAACAACTGGCCTTCCGAAAAGCTGGGATAAGCTAATGGCCGCAGCCAAGGTTTACGCGCAGACAGAGCAGAACCTTAATTCTAACAGACCACCACTACCTCAGAATCGTCCTCAGGATCTGAGTAGGGGTGGCCGAAAGTTCAAGAAAGGATGGAAGGACTCCAACCAAAGCTCTTAATCCCTGTATTTCGCCAGTAGACACTCGCGCTACGATTAATAAGATTACTACCCAGAAAGCAATCAAACAGGAAAATCGGGATCGACAATGACTCCCTTAACGAAGTCCCCCGCAGAAGTCTTGAGCACAGAGAATTATCAATTTAAGCAACCTCGACCAATGAAGAACAAGAAGGGACAAGACCCAAACCTCTTCTCTGACTTTCACAAAGACACAGGGCACACAACTGACAATTGCATTAGCCTGCGCACATAAATTGAAAAGGCTTTGAAAAGTGGTAAGTTGACACACTTGGTGCAACCAGTTAGAAAAGAGGTCAGGCAACTCATGCGCGGGGATGAGGGGCTAAGCAACAAAAAAATTAAACAAGTAACCATGATCCAAGGAGGCTCGTCGTGCAAGTGCAGCTTTTAACAATTTTGAAGTGAAAAATGGCGCGAGAAGCAAGTGATTTTTCCTGTTGTTCGGGCGGACCTCAGGAAGAAAGATCAGTGTAATCACATGCATCTTTGGCCATTACCAGACTGACTATATGTTCATAGATCCGGGAAGTTCTATGGATATCATATATGAACAATGTTTCAAGCGGTTAGATCCGGAAGATAAGGCACGCATGGAACCAGTTGACTTCCCGTTAACTGGATTCTGCAACGAGGCTGTTTTTCCTCTCGGACAAATAGATTTTCCCATGATTCTTTCAGACGGTAAACACTCGTGAACTATTCAAGTAAACTTTATGGTAATGCGGCAACAACCCATCACGACATTTTATTAGGGCGTCGAGTGCAATGAGATTTTAGCATGGTCACGTCTGGGCCTCACGCTGCATGTGGTTTCCCAACACCAACTGGAGTAGCTATCATGTTTGCTCGAAAAGAGATTATGTCTATCGAAGAACCAGTTGTTAAGGCTACTAAACCAATGTCACAAAATGAACCTGAGAAATGGGTTCTGAACAACAAGTATCCAGAGCAACCAATTATTCTTGGTCCTGCGATATCTATGGCAATTCGCGCAAAACTCAAAACCTTGTTGTTTCGAAATATGAATATTTTTGCCTGGACACCTGCAGACATGGTAGGGGTTCCGCGCAATGTTGCAGAACATTGTTTAAATGTCTTCCCATCAGCGGAACCAATAGTTCAGAAAAAGCGCAGCCTGGGTACCGAAAAAACGGAAGCTATGAATGAACAAGTTGCCGAATTACTTAAAGCTGGTATTCTGCGCGAGGTCAAGTACCAAACCTGGGTGGCGAACCCCATTATGGTCAAAAAACATAATGGTGGGTGGCGCATGGGTGGCGCATGTGTGTCGATTTTAAGGATTTGAACAAAGCATGTCCCAAAGATTGTCATTCGCTTCTAGAAATTGACAAAAAGTTAACTCCTTAGCATCATTTCGCTGGAAATGTTTTCTCGACTGTTACAAAGGGTACCATCAAGTGCTGATGAAACAAGAGGATGAAGACAAGACTGCTTTCCGCATCGGAAAAAGGTATTTTTTGTTATACAAAAATGCCTTTTGGGCTCCGTAATGCGGGAGCCACTTATCAACGACTTATGGATTCAGTTTTTGGAGATGACATCAGGAAAACCGTTGAAGTGTATATTGATGACCTAGTCATCATGAGCCATATAGAAGAAAAAATGTAGAAAACATTCAGAAAACTTTGATTCCTTACGAAATGTCAATTTTAAATTAAACCCAAGCAAGTGTTCTTTTGGCATGGAAGAGGGAAGTTCCTCAGATTCATCGTCACAAAGAATGGGTTCAAAGTCAATCCAGAGAAGTTGAAGCAATTAAAAGTATGACATCTCCAGCAAGCGTAAAGGAGATGCAGAGATTGGCGGGACGATTAGCTGCTTTGAATCTTTTCCTCACGAACCACGCGGCAAAATCTTACCCTTTCATCCGTACTTTACGTAATTGCGTAAAGAAAGAAAAATTTCAATGGACGCAGAGGCAGAGAAAGCTTTCCAAGATATGAAGGACTGTTTAATCCAGTTACCAACTTTGATAGCTCCGCGCAACAAAGAACCGCTGATTCTCTATCTTGCTGCGTCTGAATTGGCAGTAGGAGCAGTTTTGCTTGTTGAATGAGAAGGTGTTCAAACGCCTATTTATTACATCAGCAAAATGCTAAATGACCCAAAATCTCGATACTCAATGATGGAAAAACTGGTACTTGCGCTTGTTCACGCGGTCGCGCAGGCTTCGTAGGTATTTCTCAGGGCATGTCATCAATGTCTTGACAAATTATCATCTTGGTCAAATTCTTTCTAAACCAGACGTCTCAGGACGATTAGCCAAATGGGCTATCGAACTAGGCTGTCACAATATTATCTACAAGCCAAGACCAGCAATTAAAGGGCAAATCCTTGCCGATTTTATAGCCGATGTTCCAGCAGATAAAGCGCAAGAATGCGAAGAAATTCAAAACCGGTTCAAATTACGGATGATAGAGTATGGCTATTACATACGGATGGCACATCTAATAGTGATGGAGCCGGCGCAGGCCTCCGACTAGTCCATCCAGATAACCAAGAATTCACTTATGCTATATGCCTGGATTTCAAAAGCACAAACAATGAGGCCGAGTATGAGGCATTTCTGGCATGTTTACGCCTTGCTATAAAAATGGGGGGCAGCAAATTTAACAGCGCATGTTGATTCTCGACTAGTAGCAGAACAAATCAATGGTACTTATGATGCGCGAGGCAATATTATGGCATTATACCTGGAACAAGCCATATCGTTAATCAGTCAGTTCCGACAGTTTAAAGTTGTACACATCAACAGAAGTGACAACAAACACGCTGACGCATTAAGCAAACTTGCAGCCATGAGTTTCCAGCATCTAGCAAAAGAAGTCAGGATTGAAGTTCTAAAAAATCCATCTGTTACGCTGAAGCAAATTACCATGGTCGAAATGGGGAGTCCATCCTAGATGTCTTCGATTATCTTGTTTTTACAACATGGCCAACTCCCTGACAACAAGCCGCAAGCACAAAAGATCTGATGCATAGCTTTAAATTACAAAATGGCAGATGGTATTCTGTATCGCAAGTCCTACATGGGCCCTTTATTGAGATGTGTAGATAGGAATGATGCACAATATTTGATTCGAGAAATCCATGAAGGATTGTGTGGCATACATGTGGGGCCATGCATGGTCGTCGCTAAGGTGATGTGCGCAGGATACTATTGGCCTGGGATGTACGTGGATGTTGTGGACACATTGCGGCAAGCCATGCACCAAAAACTTTGCGCCCTAAAACTCCATTGGTCCCAGTAACATCAGCATGGCCTTTTCAATAGTGGGCTATCGATCTTGTAGGACCGTTTCCTGATGCGCCTGGTGTAGTAAAATTCATTGTTGTTGCCGTCAATTACTTCACAAAGTGGGTCGAAGCAAAACCATTAGCCTCGACAACAGCCATGGTAATCCGAAAGTTTATCTGGGAACACATTATTTGTCGTTTCGGATTACCCATGCGCATCGTCACAGATAATGGCCCCAATTTAGCATCAGAAGATCTGCGAAAATGGATGCAGAGATGCAGATTGAACATGTGTTTTCATCCGTTGCGCACCCCCAGGTGAACGGGCAAGTTGAAAGTATTAACAAACAGATAGTTGACGACATTAAAGCCCGCCTTGGCTCGGCGCGATGTGGTTGGGTCGATGAATTACCCACTATTCTATGGGCGCATCAAACAATGCCTAAAACAAGTACGGGTGAAACCCCATTCAGTTTGGTATATGGTAAGGAGGCGGTGAACCCTGCTGAGATAGGTCTCCCATCACCAACAATGCTTGCACTAGAAAAATAAAACAATGAAGAGCAACGCCGCTTGGATTTGGACTTGGTCAAAGAAAGACGCGAAAACGCAGCCATTCGCGAAGTGAAATATAAATCTCAGCTGGAGAAATATGATAACAAGCGGGTACGCGTTTGCACAATTTTACCGGGGGATTTCGTCCTCCGCGATAATGAAGCATCCAATGCTGAAAAACCGGGTAAACTTGCGCCAAGATGAGATGGCCCTTATGTGATCCATGAAGTCCTTGGCAAAGGAGCATACACTTTGAAGCGCTTGGACGGTTCTAGCGTCCCTTGGACCTGGAATGCCCAGCAATTGCGCAGATGTTACATGTAATCTCAGAGCTCATTAGCCTTGCGCTTTCCATGAGCCTGCTTACATTAATTCTTGCTTGTAATCTTAGTGACAGTTGTAGCTTTATGCTTTATCGATGAAATAAAATACTTTTCGTCGCTACTTACATTCTTTTATATATTTATTACAAATGCATTTGGATACACAAAAACACATACTCATGAGCCACAAGATAAAACAATGCTTACGCTCACACATGAGATTGATTATTGTTCATTTATCAATCCTAAACAAGTAATTGATCACATGTAAACATTGTAAACAAAATATATTGTATTCACATAAAAAATTACTTGCGCAGCCGTGCAACGATACATCGAAAATATTCATGACATCAAGCAAATTCCAGCAATATAGTTTTCTTATTCTATGTCTTTCGTGCTCGTTTGCTTCTCTGCCGCTACAAAGATCTCTTTCAATCTATCTACAAAGTCATCTTGTTGTAGCGCAGCATCCACCAAGTCCATGATCGGGATTTGCAAATGGTCATATTTTTCTTTAGCAGAAGTATTAATCCCATGAGTGGCAGCTCGGCTTGTATCCCATTTGGTCTGCAAAGCATGTGCCACATGCAGCGTGCACTCTTTGTAGCCTTTGGCATGACCATCGTTGCGCGCCGCTACCATCAGCTCTACTACCCTTTCATCTTACTCCGTAGCGTTTAAGATGGTGTTTGCAATCTGTATACAAGTGCATCAGTATAAGCTACGATAATTAATAAAGACATATATACTGTAAGATAGAAATAAATACCTCCACAATCCCATACTCGCTCAGCCAGGTGAGTTGATTCATCAGCAACTCTGCTAGGCTTTCGGCTGTGGCACGAGCGACTTCCGTATTGTTAATTTTTTGCTCATCTTCAGTCAGACGGCGTGTCATCTCGGCCTTCTCAGTTCGATGAAGTTTGATATCCTTTTTCAAGGAATCAACCTCCGCTTGCAGTCGCTCCTGATCAAATAACATAGAGGTTAGCTCATCAATATCTTTATTCTTAAGGAGGAGAGTCATTTTGGTCGCTACCTCATTTTGCTCGCTCCTCTCCCTATGTGAACGAGCCTCCTCTGCCACGGCACCGCATCGGCCTTCTCTTGTTTAAGTTTCTCGATTTCGTTGCGCAGAGAATTTTTTTCATTATTATCACGATCACAAGCCTCTACAAAGCGCTTGTGATCTGCAACATGCTGCGCGACAAGCGGCCTCATACTTGTTTTTCCAGCTGGTGGCAGACCATTCTTCCGTTTTCTTCTCCGAGTCAAATTTGGCTTGCTTAGCCTCTAGCTCAACCAACATCTTCTTCACTCTCTCATTTTCAGCTCCGACCTTAAGCTTTGTATCCTCCACCTCGTCGCACTCCTTGTTCATGCTGTGCCATTCGCGCCCAATTCAATGCATAGTGGACGAGGCCATGGCTGTCTCTTGCAAATACGATTGGTAGGTTTTCTCATGATTCTTTTCTTCTTGAACAATCACCTCTGCCGGAGGAAAAATACCCTTATACCATTCTTGGCAGGCTTGCCAATCGGCGAACGTATCACCTTATTTTAACTTCCAAACAGGTTGATGAATAGCAGAGGCCCGCTTCATAGAATAGGACCTGTAATAATAATCCCCACGTGTCTCGTTGGGGCGGATGGGTGACTCTTCGTCCTCTGGGTCTGTAAAAAAACCAGTCTGGAGGGACCAGTTTCTTTACCCTCAGTAGAAATATGTTCTGCATGCTCACGAGGAGACACCGCTTTCTCTACATCAGCAGTCAGCGGTGTTCGACCCTTGGAGAAGAGGGAGCAGTATTTTTAACCTGCTCGCCAGTAGGATTCTCAGTAGCAGTCTTTTTGGCTCTTCTTCCGGAACCTCCTTCTCAGGAATCTCAAAAATATTGGCCTCCACCTCATCATCTTCGCGCCTTAACTCATCTTCGCCATCTATGTGAGCACCCTCTGCCATGGGTTGTTGCGCGGTAAGGCAGTTGCGGCCGGGATAGAAGAAGAGGTTTTCACAAGTCTTTCTGAAAACGAAAACATAAAAACATTACTCAGCAAGCATGTCGCATTGTCGTAGGACAATGTTTAAAGACTTACCAGGAGAAAATTTCTCCGCCAAAGAATCCAAGTTGCTCCTCTAACCAATGCGCGGCCGCGCACCCTTTTTTGATGGTGGTGGTGGGGGTACAGATTCAACCTATTTCCTCTTCTTCGAGGTACGCTTTAATGTCTCCTCCGGGCTTGAAGGGATCTCCACTGGTTCATCAGGATTGGATAAAGGAACTGAAGAGGTGTCAATAGGCTCTGGTTTGGGTTTCTTCAAACCTACAGGCGCAAGACCTTCTAATGAGTCTGACACCACCACGTAATCACACCAAGAATCAGATACGGGATGCGTACCTTTCTTGCTCTCAATTTTTACAGCTGCAAATGTCTTATTTTTTGAGCATCTGGTTTGGTGGAAGGCGGCGCAACAGCAGCGGTTGGCTTCTTCTTCTTTTTGGAATCAGGGCCTACGCCCAAGTTTAGCAAATCACCTATGTGATAAACAAAATGAACATGTGTTTCGCCATAAGTTATATTGCAATATTACTAGAACTAATATCTAATAGTAATATTGCAATACTAACAAGGCTTTACTATAATACTGCTTACCAACAGTAGAAGATGGCTCGCATTGAGATCCTCTTCCGTAGGAAGTTCAAAGTTCCCAAGGATCTGGTTAAACCAGGGTTCTTCAGTCTCTTCAAGTGGCACTACTGCCATCTTGCCCTTCTCCCTCTTGAAGGGCATCAGGTATAAAGGCGCAACTATATCAAAACACAAAACATCATCAGCAAAGATGGAACAAGTTCTTTACAGATCAGATAAACGTGACATACCAACTCCATCTTCTGTATAGACTGGTTTTTCTTGCCGCTCCTTCTTCTAAAGAATGCTCATGCCTGCAGCTCTTTCTGGTAAGATGATGTTGGGAACGTCTTTGATGTCTTGATACCATACTTCATTGACCGGTATGGGCATTGTCTCCAACTCTATATCCTCTCCGGCACGAAAGATCATCTTCACTGGAATAACCGCCGCCTTAACATAGAAGAATTTATGTTTCCAATCATGGTATGATTTGGGGGGGCACAAGCAACAGTCCTTTTGCCGGCAGGCGTTGCTAGAATGAATAGAATCCAAGAGAACAATGAAGTTGATAAAAGCCCTAAATTTAGCAACCGCTGGGATTATGTTCATCGACCGGCAGATGAACTCGAAGTGTCTAATCCTCACCATCCCCATGGGATTTAGTTGAGAAAGGTGAAGATTATATAAATCAAGCACCTCTAGCATAAAATGTTTTACCGGCAACCGAAAGTTACCTTCAACAAAATAATCATAAAATAAGGTAATATGACCGGCCGGAGCGTCGGCCGCCATCGCACTTTGGGAAGAAGGCATCCCATTTCTTGGCAAACAGAAAGTTTGTGACAAGTCGGTCGAATTCTTCTTTATTCCATTTTATCGGCGGTAATGGTGATGATATCGGCATATTTGAGAGGTCTGGTATACTGGAACCGGTGGCCATATATATGAAGAGCTTGTGTAGAGAGGGTTTTCTTTCTGAAGATAAATATGGAAGGTTGTTTGAATGCATAAAGGAAAAATCGAATCGACAACGTCTATATAAAGCATTCGCAATTAATGCCTCGGTAAAAGGGTAACCGCCTCCATACTTTTTCAGAACCCTAGACACTATCAGGGCGAGTGGGGAACAGTAATATCCTTCACGCGCGCGCGTGAGCCACATATACCGTCACACAATTAATGTTGTACGATTGATATCTGTTGACAACTGTCAAACAGTACCCAAAACGTCACAACGACACGTTGTCTCTCACCAACCCTTGACACAAGACAACTTTTTCAAAATTCAAAATTGCTTCTCCTTATCCTGAGAATTTATTCTCCAAGAAGTTCCTTTTGCCCTCGATGCGACTATTTACAAAAGCACTATAATTTTCTATTTTTGTCCAGTGTTCCACCTACTTGCTACTTGCGTATAGGAGCAACACTGGACTTGGGGGGACTTGAAGGGGTATTCCCAAAAACCTTGCGCCAAGCAAGGGAACCATACCCACTATTAACTACCAAGGAAACCTTGCGCAGACATTTCTGCCAAAGAAAGACTTCACTAAACTCTGCGCCAGGTATACAAAGAAGGAAAGGATCATTTAACTACCTTACGCGGGCTCGCGCAAGGTTTAAAGTTAACCTTGTTTAATTTCCTTGGGTAATATTTCATTCCTAAACCTTGCCCGGACATTTGTACCAAAGAAGGAACTCTTTAGACGTTGCGCTAAATAGCAAAAAAGGGAAAAGATCATTTAGCTACCTTGCGCCAACTCACGTAAGGAAGATAGTTAATCTTGAGAATTCCCTGTCATTGTTGGTTCCCAAAAACCTTGCGCAACCCACAGCACAACAGAGGAGGTTTGCAACTCTCTACACCAAGCATCTAAAAGGGAAAATGATCATTTAACTACCTTGCTCCGCTCGCGCAAGGAAACAGTTAATCTTGAAAGACTTTTCCTTAGCAAAGAATTTCTGTCCACAAGAAATGCTGCAGAGGCAAAAGGAATATTTTCTGTTATAACAGAATGCACACGTGGAAAGCAGTAGATAGGTTACAACTGTGAAACCTTCTAGAAGCCATTAATGCACAATCGTGCAGAGCATCTTTCGGTTAGAACCAAATGCCACATGGCAGCATCTGAGATGACCTGGAAAGATCACGGTGATGGCATGGTTGCATCAAGGAAATGGAATGATCTCATCATGACACATGGCATCTCCCCAACCGTCATTAATAAATCAATCCATGTGCATTAACGATAACGGCAACACTTAACGCAATGGCAAAGATTCCGTTAAGTTTTTATCACTCCTTTTGGCGCCCAAAATCTGGCTATAAATAGGTAACTTCAGGTATAAGAAAGTCATTCACTCTTACTTACTCTCTCTCTCTTACTTCATTAAGCTTTTCTTCAAGTACCGATACTTATTCTCACACTGGAGGGTGGTCACGGAGAGAACCCCCTTCTCCCTGTGGCGAGGCTAATGGCATTTCTGTTGTGTAGGTATCGTCGGAAGTCATTGCAATCATCATTGTGAAACCAAATGAAGGATTAACCATTTTATGCAAGAAACTAAACCCTAGATCTGATCAGATTCATATCTGTTAGGTCTTGGTTTCTTCAGGTGTGTTGCAAGGTTTACAATCATCCATATCAAATTTCTTAAGTAGTTCTTTCACATACTTATTTTGATGGATGAAAGTGCCATGTTGCATTTGTTTGACTTGTAAACCAAGAAAACATTGCAACTCACCCATTGCACTCATCTCAAACTCTGCTGCCATGAATTTTCTGAACTCTTCACACATGGCAGTGCATGTGGATCCAAAAATGATGTCATCCACATAAATTTGGACAAGCATCAAATCTTTTCTTTTCCATTTTAAAAATAGGGTTTCATCAATCCTACCTCTGGTGAAACCAATGGATAAGAGAAAAGTGGATAAAGTTTCATATCAGGCTCTTGGTGCTTGTTTTAGACCATATAGTGCTTTGTTTAACCTGTAAACATGATTAGGATGAAATGCATCTTCAAAACCAGGAGGTTGACACACGTACACTTCTTCCATGATCTTTCCATACAGGAATGCACTTTTGATGTCCATTTGATACACCTTGATGTTGTGGTTGGCAGCAAAAGCTAAGAACAGTTTGATGGCCTCCAATCTTGCAACCGGAGCAAATGTTTCATCATAGTCTATGCCTTCTTCCTGTCTATTGCCTTGACCATGAGCCTTGCTTTGTTCTTGACAACAATACCCCTTTCATCTGTTTTGTTCTTGAAGACCCACTTTGTGTCAATAGGACTTACATATTTTGGCAGCGGTACAAGTTCCCATACTTGTTGTCTTTTGAACTATAGGAGCTCCTCTTGCATGGCTTCTACCCAACTGTTGTCTTTTAGTGCCTCTTGGTACTTGACAGGCTGTGTGAGTGATAGAAAACCAGCAAAAAGACAAATGTTTTGGGATTGGCTTCTGGTGAGCACTCCCTCATTGATGTTGCCAATAACTTGATCCACAGGATGGCTTTTGAGGAAAATCAATTCACCTTGATATTGGACAATGGCATTCTAAGGTGAAGCTTGCAGATGTGTATCATCTGAGCTATCCTCTGTTGGTGAATTTGATGGTCCAGCCTCTGATTGGAATGGTGGTGGAGGAATTGGTGGAATGGATGTGAAAGTGGGTTGACATTTGTCCATTTGTTGTGGAATTTTATCAACAGATGTTTGGTTTTGAGAACTGGCAGAGGTTTGAATATTAACCACTGTTGACCTGGCAGAGCTTTCACCATTGCTACTAACATCTGCTCCTTTGCCTGAAGGATATATTTTGAAATTTGGAAGAATACAATCATATCCTTGCTCTTGACTTGATGACTGTAGGGTACCTGCATTGTTAGTCTTGACAGACACATCTTCAAATGTAAATTTGGATAGGTCAAACAGTTCAGCAGGATTTGCTGGGATTTTCAAAGATGAAAGTTCATTGAACTTTACATTCAGAGTTTCTTCAACACACTTGGTCCAAGAGTTAAAAACTCTGTAGGCTTTGGCAGTGGTTGAGTATCCCAGAAAATAACCATAATCAACTTTGGCTGCAAACTTGGATATTGAATCCTTTAAGTTTAAAATGAAGCATGGGCAGCCAAAGAATTTAAAATAAGAGATCAGAGGTTTGATTTTAAAGCAATTCATAAGCAGTCTTTTGATGCCTGGGGTTTATCAAAACTCTGTTCTAAACATAGCAAGAAGTGTTTACAGCCTCTGCCCAGAAAGTCAAGGGTAAACCAGAATCTGCTAGCATAGTTCTTGCTGATTCAATCAAAGTTCTATTTTTACTTTCAACAACCCCATTTTGTTTTGGAGTTCTAGGGATGCTATATTGCCTAACAATCCCTTTTGACTCACAGAAAGCATCCAACTCTTTGTTCCTAAACTCTATCCCATTGTCACTCCTAAAGATTTTTACAGGAAGATAAAATTGCTTTTCAACTTGTTTAACAAAGTTTTGCAAAAGGTTTGTTGTTTCATCCTTAGAGTGTAAAAAGAACGTCCATGTGAACCTGGAGAAATCATCAACTATCACCAGGCAATACCTTTTGTGTTTTAAGCTCATAATTTTCACAGGTTCAAACAAGTCCATACGAAGTAACTGTAAGCACTGACTTTTTTGGACTCTTCAATTGACTTGTAAGAACTTTTATGTTGTTTACCTTTTAAACAGGAAACATAATGTTCTTCACAAGTAAATTATTTGTGAGGCAAACCTCTGACAAGACTTTGTTTTTAGAGAGTGGAGATGGTTTTAAGATTTATGTGACCTAGTCTTTTATGCCATAATTCTGTTTCTTTGCTTGAAGCGACTGAGAACAAACATGCATTTGACATAGGATTATCTTTTACCATATCTACTACATACACATTTCCTACCCTATTAGCAGTAAGTTGTGCTTTGCTCTCAGCAATTATTTGATTAATCTTTTTAACAACCTCTGGGCCTACTATCTGACAAGTTTCTTTTGTGAAGAAGGATCCATAACCCTTATCACTCATTTGTGAGACACTCAGAAGATTGAATTTTAGATTATCAATGAGATTCACATTTTCAAACTTGAGTTTTCCAGCTGAGACACATCCTGACCCCAACACCTTCCATTTTGAATTATTTCCAAAGGATATATCACCCCCTCCATGAGCATTAAAGTCTCTGAGCAGGGCTTTGCATCCTATCATGTGCCTGGAGCCCCCACTATCTACATACCAAAGACTGTCAAGGCAAGTAGAAGCTGCCTGCACAGGTTTTTGAAATAATTAGTTCAGGTGAGTTTCCAAAGCCAGAATGGCTTTGGATGGGGTATCAGATGATTCAGACTCAAGTTCACATGAATGAGCAGTGGTTAGAGCAGGTTTTTGTAACCACTGTTGTGAGCTACTTCCTTTCAACTGTTGGTAACCATGATGATGCCTATTTACCTTTGGCTTAGAAGACCTTTTGTAAGTCTCATAAACCATTGGCACTTTTTGATAGCTAGGCTGGCTTTTACCTCTTGGAAACTTGTTTGATGGAGGTGCATCTGTCACTTGAATTTCTCTGTGAACAGAGGTTTGATTTAAAGCTTTTACGACAAATGTTTCAATTGGTTCAAAATTTTTGTTTGTTTTCAGAAAAACTTGCATTTTCTCTTTCAAGAGCTTTTGCTCTAATCTCTTTTACCTTTTGATGATAGGTTTTGAGATAGGCACACTCTTTGGTCATGTGATTTGTTTTGTTGCAAATGGTGCATCTAGGAGAATTGGGTATAACATAGTTTTGTTTATATCATAGGCTTTTAAAAGAAAGCAATCTGCAGCCACATGATTTTCTTTTCACAAAATTCACAAAACAAGTATTTATCCTTTTCTTTCCTTTTCCTATCAGACTTTTTGAGAGCAGTGGATGTAACCTTTGCTGGCAAGTCTTTGATAGGGATCACCAATACTTTTGGTGCTTTTATACCATCAGTGGTTGAAAAGTCCATTGGCTTGAAGTTTTCCAAAATATCACATTCATCTGACCAGGTTGGTTTAAACTGATATTTTTCAATTTCTTTATCTTTTGCTGAAACCTCTTGTTTTTCAAGAATGAGTTTGTTTCCATTTTTATCTGTGATTTTAATTTCTTCACCAGCCAAGTTTGTTGGGACTATTTCAACTAGCTCAGAATCAATTTTTGCAACATTTTCATAAGTCTGGTCATAATCTCTAAAGCCTATTCCAAACTTTATGTTGCTCTTGATTTGAGCATCAAGCATAAGCTCATAACCTTTACAAGACTCTACCCATTTTTCACAAGTGACATGGGTAGATTCAAGCTCCTGTTGCAAACCTGGTATTTTTCTACCATGGTTTGGAGCTGGTCTTTGGTTATGCTTGATTCATGCCTTAGGCTGCTCATTTCAAAAACTTTTTCACTTAACTTTGTTTTTAACTCTTTAACAAGTTTTTCAAAATTAAGTTCATCTTCTAAATTTTGTTTCTCAGGTTTTCATTCACCTGTTTATGTTCGCAAAAGCAATAATGCATTTGTCAGAACATAGATCTTTGAGGATCTGAGGTGATACCTTCGAAGTAGCCATAAGAGCACAATCACACTCTTCTTCCTCACACACCTGCTCATCCCATGGGTCAGATAGAGGGTCTTTTTCAACATCAACAACATTCACTTCAACCACTGGTGTAACTTCAGGTGTAACCACTGTTTCATAACAATCAAACACATCAGACTTTAACTCCTGCTCCACAGATTCATCACCTTCAACAATGGTATCCAAAGCCATTAAACATATATTTTCATTTTCAAAATCATTTTTGGCTCTGAGAGCAAAGTTTTCATCAGTTAAATCCTCAGGCAAACTACTCCAATCAACAAAACCTTGTGTGAAAAAGCTTTATTGATTAACCTCTGCTGGTGTAGCAATGGTTTGAGTAGGTTGAGTAACTTGTGGCATTTGCTGTACATGTACTTGATTGGTGCGTGGACATATTGAATCTATGGTGCACGTGCTTGAACATAATGGACAGGAACTGTAGCAGCAGGATGGGCAAAGTGTGCAGTGTTTTGCATTTGAGGTGCATGGGTATATTGGGAATATTGGACAGTGTTTTGAGGTCTATTACCAGGATGTGTTACAATTGATCCTGCAGATTATGATCTGCATTCTCTGGCAAAGTGACCCATTTTGTTGCACTTGTAGCATTTAATTTTAGACTTATCCAACCCCACTTTCAACCCCCCATGCAATCCTGGAAATCTTCTACCAGTTGTAGAATTTACTTGCTCTAACACTTAAAAGTGCCAGCTGATGCAAAATGTCCATCTCTTCAAGGTCAGTGGGTTCAAAATGTCGTAAGTCATTCATTTCAAAGGACAAATTGTCAGAGGTCTGGCTTTCACAGTTTGCAGCAAAAGCAAAACTAGGTGTGCTGGGATTAGAGTTGAAGTTGTTTCCAGATGTTATATCAATATAATGATCATAACTCTGATCCTTTCCACAGCTAGACCCCTCCTCATGACTATATAAAGCAGTGTTTTCCCAAAGTATAGTCATCAGTCATTTTCCCTGACTCTTGCAACTTCTTTTCTGGTTCAACTCTCTCTCATAAGTGAGGAGTCGTCCATGAAGTTGTGTCAAGGTCATTTCCTTGTAACCAACCACTGTTCTAATAACATAAGCTACATTCTCCAATTTCTCAGATAAGGATCTCAAGAAACGACTGTTTATAGTCGAATTTGGGAGTTCCACATTTACCAATTTGAGCTCACTGATGAGACAACTATATCATTCGAACTGTTGGGTTAATGATTCACCCTTAACGTGGCAAAATGTTTCATACTGTTGGTTTAAAACCTCTCTATTATTCTCTATCACCTCTTCAGTACCACCGAACTGCTCTTTAAGAGCATCCCACAACTCTTTAGCACTATTACAATGAAGTAATCCCGCATAAATCTCATTGGGCAAGGCCGAAGCAATGATGCTAAAGTCCTTAGCATCCAATTCAATCTTGAGGAAATCCTGTTCAGAGTAATTTTTGAGTTTCTTAGGGACTTGAGTGTGGGGATCCTCTGTGCTTGTAACCATGGGTGTATGAGGTCCAAACACAACGGATCTCCAACATCCCGTGTTCTATTGGGCGAGAATATGACCCATCCTATATTCCCAAATAAAATATTCATTCCGTTTCAATATAGGTGGTTTGAACATGGATCCAATATTGGATTCCGGTGTGTTTTGCGCCATTTCTCTTGTTTACAACAGATTTGTGTTTTAAAAACTTTTGTAGTAATAAAACTCTGTATTCAAGTAAAACTATCAAACGAATTAGCACAAAGAGCTGATCTGTTCAAATCAATTTGACTGTTAAATAAAAAACGATTGACTGAGCTCTGATACCAGTTGTTAGGATCTTAGTTTGAATTACTTGTAGTTTTTGTTTCTAGAATGGAAAATGGATTGAATTAGAAATATATGAAGCGGAATTAATGGAAAACTTTACTACAAGCATTTGGTCGTTTGTTTTCATCACCATCATGCTTTCAAGTTGATAAACTTTGCATGTGATTCACAAACTTCCCCTTAGCCAATTACAATCGTTTATAGTAAGAAATGAAGAAGATAAAGTGCGAAATGATCTTTTTCAGCAAGACAAAGTTAACTGTTACAACGATCACCTATTTATACTAACTATCTAACCACTGAGCATCTTTTGTGACGTCATGGTTGATAGTGACTGCTAACAAAGTTGTAACTAACTAAAACACTGCTAAACAAAACTATCAGTGCATAGCACTGTTACATTGAATAAAGTAAAATCTAGACTAAGCTCTAATCTCTATCCTCTGATCTTGATTCTTCTGTTAGACCTTTGCTTCTTGAAATATCAGATGATAGGAACAGATGATTAGGGAAAGCAGTGTAAAGGTTGATCAGTGGTTGTAACCACTGATAGTTGGACCAAAGCTCGGATAGTGTATTTGGCTTTGTTATCATTTTTCCTTTGTTAGGGTTCGATCCTAACACGGAGGTAAAAGTTGAGTATGATTGGGAGCCGCTGAGGTGCTCCTCGTGTTGTGTTTTTTGCCACAACGATGCTACGTGTCCTAAGAATCCCAATCCAATTGTGAAAGATGATAAGTCTAAGGGTAATGATGGTTTCGAGAAAGTGGTAATGAAAAACAAAAAGGGTAACAGTCAAGGACTTCAGGTCAAAAATCAAAAGCCGAAGTTTATTTACCATCCGGTGATCAAGACTAAATCTAAGCCAGCTGTTAAGGATCCAACGTCCACCCAAGTGCCAACAGCTAACTCCTTTGAAGCGCTGAATGAAGATGATGGGGTTCAGGAGGAGTAAGTCTTACCGTGAGGGAAAGTTGGAATCGCTGAAATTTAAAGGGAATCAACACGAGCGGGACGAAGTAGTTACAGATGAGGTGGAAGTGGATGAGCTTCTCGCTGACATTCCAAAGTTTATGGATAACAAAACCATCAGCGATAAGTCTGAGGGTGCAACCACACTCGGTCAAACTGGTGTCCATGGGTAGTGTTGCTTCATGGAATATAAGGGGATTGAACCGTTCCCTTAAACATAAGGAGGTTCGGCAGGTTATTTTGGATAATCACTTACAGGTGTGCTCAATCATGGAAACTCATGTAGATTCTTCTAACGTGTCTATTGTGTATAAGAAAGTTTGTCAATCTTGGAGATGGGCGACAAATGCGAATTGCTGCACAAAGGGTACTAGAATTATGGTGGGATGGGATGTTAATATGGTGGATGTTATGATCCTCTCCCAATCTGATCAGGTAGTACATACCCAGATTGTTTTTAAACTAGATCGTAAGTCGTTATTTTGTTCGTTCATTTATGCGGATAAACTACAAAAATATAAGAGACTTGTGGAGGAACTTGTGTGTTCATCACTCATATGTGCATGAAAAACCTTGGGCATTTAGGGAGATTTTAATGCCACTTTTTTTCATGAGGATATTTGCATGGGTCCTCTACGCTAAGTATAGGGACTAGGGAATTTAAAGAATGTATTGAAGAGATAGAGGTTTTTGATGTGAATCGCTCGGGCTTGCACTTTACATGGACAAATAATCAGAAGAAAGGAAGAACTATTTATAAGAAAATTGATAGAATTCTCGGTAATGTTCAAAAATTCGTTCACCTGTCTGTTGGAATGAGATCGGTGAATCTCAATTCACTGGACCTGAACATATTCATGATACAACGGACAAAGTCAAGAAGATTCGTGAAAACCTTCTGACAGCTAGAAGCCGTCAAAAGAGTTACGCGGATAAACGACGCAAGCCCTTGGAATTCCAAGTCGATGATCACGTACTCCTTAAGGTATCACCTTGGAAAGGCGTGATTAGATTCGGGAAGAAAGGAAAACTTGTGCCACGATACGTTGGACCGTTTAAGATCGTCGAGAGAATCAGAAAAGTTGCCTACATACTTGAGCTCCTCGAGCTTGGGAATGTTCATCCAACCTTCCACGTGTCCAATTTAAAGAAGTTCTTGGCTGATGAAAACCTCCACATTCCTCTTGATGAAATTCGTGTTGATGACATGTTACACTTTGTTGAAAAGCTTGTGGAAATATTGGAACGTGAAGTCAAAAAGCTAAATGGCAGACGTATACCGATCGATAAAGTTTGCTGGGAATCCAAACGTGACCCAGAGTTTACTTGGGAACGAGAGGATCAAATGAAGGCGAAATATCCATATCTTTTCTCACCAGTTCCTCAAGTTAAAATTTCGGACGAAATTTCCTAAAGTAGGGGAGCCTGTGACATTTGTGCTTTCCAAATCTTTGTATTTTATCCGAAAATGTTATATTTAATGAAATTTGGTATTACATTTATGAGTTTTGTATATTTACTTATAACATTTGTGTATTTTAATCCTTGTTCAAGTCCGATCTTTTAAACCTTTTCTGGAAGTGTAATCGCAAAACGAAATCAGTTAAATGCAACTCCGGAATAGTGACATAAGCTAAACATACCCTAAATATCCTTTATATAACTTAGAAATAAGTTTTGAAGGGTTTGGTATGCCAAAAACAAGCTTATTCGATCACATGGACTATTTACGACAAACTATGAAAGTCTACCGATTCTCGTAGCGACGCACACTCTGGAACAATTCCACAATCTTAACATAACTTAAATAACCTTTACATAACTTAGAATTAAGTTTTGAAGGCTTCGGTATGGTAAAATCATGCTTTTGGCACTTCAGGGGCTATTTTGCAAATTTTGTGAAACTATGCCTTTTTGCGTAAATCGCTATCTGGAACATGTAAGAACATCCAAAAATTTTTCTAAACATTAAAATATCATATTTTAGTGATTGGAATGCAAAAATGTCGTTCGTTACGCATTTACAGTCATACACGCATTCGTTACGATTTTCGTCGTAATTAACCGAAAACCGCGACTGTACGACCAAACGAACCGACCACTAGAACATTTTTTTGACATATTTCAAGTTCCCTATACTTTTTTGTCCTTATGGAGCTTAAAAATCAGGTTAACGGGTGTTAAAAGTGCAAAAACACGTCAATAACAAGTTTAGGGGCCTGTTTTGCCAATTTTTTAAATTTTATGCCAGCTAGAGGGCTTACGGACCGTAAGCCCAAAGTACTTACGTCCGTAAAGGACCCCAGGTCACCAGAAGCATGGAAACAGCTGAATAACTTCATTTTTGACTCACCATTCGACCTTGCCACCCTTAATTCTGCACTTGACACCTATGGGACACTAATTCAAACTTGTGGGTGAGTCATGGGACACTTGTTAATCACCTACAACATCAAGAAAACTATAAATACCATAGTATTCTTTACATTTGAACTCTTGCAACCATTGTTCTTGCTATAACCTGCCATAAATCCGAATTTGCAACCTCCTTGGAGCTATTCTCTGGTTCTTGAATCATTCCTTGGTGTTTGTAAGCATTCCACTCTTGCTATGTTCAATTATTATAGCTTAATTTGATTAAAAATCAAACAGTTTGACTTCTGTTTGACTTTTAGTTTTGATCATCAATTGATCAAGATAAAGCTCAACTGAATCTTCCAATATGATGGTAATCAAGGTGGTTATGATCCCTAAAAATCATGCCTACGGATTTCCACCATTTCTAGTTATTTTGGCAAGTCAAAGTTTCGGTCAAAATGCGATTTTTGCGCATTTTGCATCAGATATGCTTTCGAGTATCAAAACAGGTTGTTTTGATGCCAAAATACTTTTATAAACTTATTAAGACATGTCAATATATGTCAAATTCGTCACTCTTGCTATAGTGCTTGTTCAGAGTCAAAAGTCTAGCGGTTTGACCACCACTTTGACTTTTGAATCTGACCAGTTTGGTCGATTTCTAGATCGGATCAAATACATACATGTGACCACAAATATATAGGGGATAACCCTCTGAGGTTATACCTAATGGTCATGTTGTTTGTCTTGTGTTATGATAATTAATCGTAGTAATACTCAAAAATGACCAAAATACCCTTTTTGCAAAGAAATCCATTATAAACATATGTAACACAAGATTTGACATATATTCTGATCAAAAACACATTTTAAACATATTTTGGTAATTAAGACACATCATGACACATATCTAACCCTCCGAATGCAAAGTTACGCAAATGACGCGTTAAAGTGGCTTAAACTACCTTAACGGGTCATAACAGGTCAAAAGCACTTAAAAATCTTTTCCAACTCAGAATGTTAACTTACTAAACCATATCATGTGAGTTCCAACACTCACTTGGTTTATAAGGTCTCATTCTATCTAAATCTTCCGATTTCAAGTCTTGATATTTACATAGTTGACCATTTTTAGGACACGCTTGATTTCACAGACTCTTGGTCTTGGTTTATCTTCTTGAACAAGGATACTTTTTGCAACCACAAGTGAGTACATAGTCCCCTCTTTTACGTTTTCAAATGTTTTGGGCTGAAACATATTGTGCCTATATCTACTTTCATGTTTTCATGACACTATACATGCTTGATTATAATGTGTATATATAGTACATGATTTTCATGGCATTTTGCTTCATATGTTGACCTAGCATATTTAGCACATTGGTTTTCAAAGACATTTTTGCTATGTATGTTGACCTAGCATACTAGTACATGGTTTTCAAAGATATTTTCAAAAGACATTTTTTGGACATTTTCAAGACATGCTTACATTGTTATTGACATTTTGGTACGTTGAACTCGACAATGATACATTCATTAACATTGATCACGCCAACCGGTAGTATGTAATGGTACCATAGGATTGACAATCCCGTTCCTACTTCCTAGGTATGTTTGGAAGCGACCTTAGGTAATGACAGAATCAGATGAACATTGATAAATCCTTGACTGGATAGGGGTTTATCCAATAGTCAACAAGGCTTGAATGTATTCGACAACAATCCATAATATATGTTTTAACAATAAAGGCAATGGTTTATAAAACACGACATTTGTTTACTTGACATTGAATTACATGACATTGTTTACTCGACATTGGTTTACTCGACATTGATTTACATGACACTTGTTTACTCGACATTGGTTTACTCGACATTGGTTCACATGACATTGTTTACTCGGCATTGGTTTACATGACATTGTTTACTCGACATTGCTTACATGACATGTATTTACTCGACATTGATTATTGGTTTATGGTGAGTGATTTAAATAACGTGATGTATGTAATGTGATAAAACCATGGTGGATACGCCGATGGTACTTGCTATATAAAAGTGCTTTTATTATCGTACATATCGTGACATTATCTAAATCATTTTAAACAAAATACAAGACATGACATTTTACACAAGATAAAACTTACTTTTGGTTATCTATTTAACCATATATTATTTCTTTTATATCATATTGATTTCTCATATGGTTTTTATAAAAGAAACTTTTTATGGTTCATTGCGACATTTGTATTACTTTAAACTTTTCTTATAAAAATCAAAGCCATGAAGCATCAAAACAAAACCTATGTACTCACCTGCATTTCTTTGCTGACTTTATTTTCACATATGTTTCAGGTGCAAATGTTTGATGTCAAGCTTACACTTAAGGCCTGACTGGGCCTTAGTGACTATAAAATCAGAATAATAGTTTAACTCTTGTTGTATTTTCGTTTTTATCCAAGACATGTAAACAATTATATTCAATAAAACTTAACTAATTAAGCCATGGTTGTTGAAATAATAGTTCTGTTACAACACTCCCCAATGTTTCCGCCACGGTTTGTTGTTTTACGTGGTCGGGGTGTGATAGAAAGATTGGTATCAGAGCCAATGGTTATAGGGAATTAGGTTATTAGTAATGCTTTGACCTAGACTATAACCTTTCTAGGACCCTAATACAAGTTAACTTGTGTTTAGATCTTAAAACAATACCATCACCTATCCTTAGGTGAATACCAAAACAAAAACACAAATTTTAAAACGATTTTGAAATCAATCGTCTAATTCTTGGATGATTAGTTTTGGCTTAATGCCTTTGATGTTTTCAAATCTCGTCAAAGTTTGGGTCTTATTAATGTGAACACGTGCAATCTGGAAGGGTGGGTGCCTGTACCCTGAGTTTTCTGTCTAGGCTAGAGTGTTCGTACAAATCCACTTAATCAGACCAGTCACTCCTACCTGGGAACTCTTGGGGTGAGTGTCCACTTATAGGCTAAAGAATGTCTTCGCGATACATTATAAAGATCCATTTACTTTGATTAGTCAATGTGTGTCATTTGTTTGCTTTGAGTAAACGAACGAATGACCACCATCCTTACAATTGTCGATATTTTGTCATCTCCTTTTTTTCAACATTCATCTCACTCGTTTTCTCTCATGTTTTTCTCTCTTATAGAATGCCTCCTCAACGAAACGTAAATACGGACGCTGACATGGCGGCTCTAATCGTTCAACAGTTTTCTGCAGTGCTTCCAAATCTCATAACTCAGATAAACCAAGCTAACAATAACAACAATGCACCTGTTGCGTGCAACTTTAAACAGTTTAATTCGGCTAAATCGCTCAAGTTTATTGGTTCTGAGGGAGAAACTGGGCTCCTATAGTGGTTTGAGAGTCTTGAGAATACATTTCGCCATGTTCAGTGTCCAAATGAGTGGAAAGTTGAGTTTGCATTCTAGCTTGTTTGAAAAGAGAGCGTTAGCATGGTGGAACGAGGTGATGAGAGATAGGGGTGCTGACGTTGCTATGGGTCAGACTTGGGAGGAACTCAGGGCTTTGATGATGAAAGAATTTTGCCCCCGTCATGAAAAGCGGGTACTCGAAAATGACTTTCATGATCTGAAGCAAGACAGTGGTGAGCACCGTGCGTATACTGACAGGTATGATAAGTTGAGTTTGTTATGTCCTGAGATGGTGATGCCTTTGGATAAGGCAATCGAGAAATACATAGATGGTCTCCCTGACCCGGTTCAGGATATTGTCACCGGCAGCAACCCCACTACTGTCAGGCAAGCCATTGAGCTATCTGCGACACTGACTGAATCGCAGATAAAAAAGGGTAAGCTCCATCATAAGGGTGACAAGAAATCGTCTGACAAGTCTGAGAAACCAAAAGGTAAGAAATCCAAAGATTCGAAGAAGTCTAGGAAGCGCAAGGCTTCCAAGAATTTTGCAGTCACTACACAGCCCAATCAAGCCGCTCCTAACCAGCCTGCTCAGCCTCCTGCCAAGAAACAATACGTTTGCACTGCACCTCTATGCAACAAGTGCAATGGTCATCACCAGCCTCACCTTCCATGTTGCGTTTGCACAAACTGCGGTAGATCTGGTCATCTGGAAAATGTTTGTCGTTCTCCTCCTAACCCGAATAATGTGGCTCGTACCCTATTTAGCAGCCAGCCAATCCTGCACGACCCCATTACCCACCAGGATCTTGCTACAACTGTGGGGATCTCACCCACTACCATAACAATTGCCCGAGATTGGCAAATGCGAACCAGGCTCCTGGACGAGCTTTCAATATTAATGCGAATGAAACACGGGTAGATAACGAGGTGGTAAACGATACGTTCTTTGTTAACAACCATCCTGCTTCTATACTATTTGATTCGGGCACTGATAGAAGTTTTGTGTCATTAACATTTGAGCCTTTACTTGCGAAACCGAGAACCAAACTAGGAAAGCACTTGACAGTAGAAATAGCCAGTGGTGAACCTCTTGTACTCGATTATGTCATTCATGGTTGTCTATTGAACCTCAATAACCATCTTTTTCCTATTGAACTCACACTGATGCAACTTGGGAGCTTTGACATTATAGTGGGAATGGATTGGTTAACCAAATATCATGCTGAAGTGGTTTGTTTTGATAAGATTGTTCGTGTACCTCTTTCGTCTGGTGAAAGTTTGGAGGTTCGTGGAGAAAAACCGGTTAGTAGCCTCAAACTCATGACATATACCCAAGCCCAAAAAATACCTACGTAAGGATTATGTGGCTTTCTTGGCACGTATCATAGATGAGAAAGGCAATGGTAAAACTATTCGAGATATCCCCGTGGTTCGGGATTTTCCTCAGGTGTTTCCTGATGAATTACATGGTTTACCTCCTGCTCGTCAAGTTGAGTTTCGTATAGACCTTGTACCTGGTGCCAACCCTATTGCTAAATCACCATATTGTCTTGCACCGTCTGAGATGAAAGAATGGTCAAAACGGCTTCAGGAGTTATCTGACAAAGGATTCATTAGACCGAGTTTTTCACCTTGGGGTGCTCCTGTGTTATTTGTGAAAAAGAAGGACGGGTCTTTTTGCATGTGTGTCGATTACCGTGAGCTTAACAAACTCAAAATATAAAAATCGATATCCCCTACCTCGCATTGATGATCTTTTTGACCAACTTCAGGGTGCTACTTGCTTTTCAAAGATTGATCTACGATCTGGGTATCATCAGCTTCGTGTACTCGAGGAAGATATTCCAAAGACAGCTTTCCGTACTCGATATGGTTATTATGAGTTCACTATTATGCCCTTCGGCTTAACCAATGCTCCTGCCGTCTTCATGGACTTGATGAATAGGGTTTGTAAGCCTTATTTGGACAAGTTCATCATTGTTTTTATTGATGACATCTTGATTTATTCCAAGACACGAGCTGATCATGAACAACATCTTCGTTTAACAATGGAACTCCTAAAGAAAGAACAACTTTATGCCAAATTCTCCAAGTGTGAATTTTGGCTTAAGGAAATTCAGTTTTTGGGACATATTGTCAACGAACAAGGTATTCATGTGGATCCCGCTAAGATCAGTGCAATCAAGGATTGGAGTAAACCTACTACTCCTACTGAAGTTCGTTCATTCTTGGGTCTCGCAGGTTATTATCGCCGTTTCATTGCTAATTTTTCCAAGATTGCAGTTTCCCTCACTACTTTAACTCAAAAGAATAAACCTTTTGAGTGGGGACCCAAACAGGAAGAAGCTTTTCAGACTCTGAAGCAGAAGCTTTGTGCTGCTCCTATTCTATCTTTACCCGAGGGTAACGATGATTTTGTCGTATACTGTGATGCATCAAACTTAGGTCTCGGTTGTGTCCTTATGCAAAGAGACAAAGTTATAGCTTATGCATCAAGACAACTGAAAGTTCACGAAAAGAATTACACCACTCATGATCTTGAGTTCGGTGTTGTTGTTTTCGCTCTTAAGATTTGGAGACATTATCTCTATGGTACAAAATGTGTGGTTTTCACGGACCACAAAAGTCTTCAACACATCTTCAATCAGAAAGAACTAAACATGAGGCAACGACGATGGGTTGAACTTCTGAACGACTACGACTGCGAAATTCTCTACCATCCTGGTAAGACGAATGTCGTAGCTGATGCACTAAGTCGTAAAGAATGTGTCAAGATACATTGTGTACAGGTTTGATCTGATATCCAATCACGTATTCTTGAAGCTCAACGCACTTGTGTCGCGCAAGACAAACTAGGTGATGAATTGCCACATTATTTCAAGCTTCAGCTGGAAACAAAAGACAATGGGTTATCTTATTATCTGAACCGTTTGTGGGTTCCAAGTCTAGGCAATCTCCGCACTTTGATAATGAATGAAGCTCACAAGTCTCGTTATTCAATTCATCCAGGTGCAGACAAAATGTATAAGGATCTTCGTACTCAGTATTAGTGGCCGGGTATGAAGAAAGACATAGCTTTATACGTCTCCAAATGCCTTACTTGTCTCAAAGTTAAGGCAGAACATCAATGTCCTTCTGGTTTGCTTGAACAACCAGAGATTCCAGTTTGGAAATGGGAAAGCATTGCCATGGATCTCATTACCAAATTGTCGCACACCTCTAGAGGTCACGATGCCATTTGGGTAGTCATTGATCGTCTAACAAAGTCAGCACATTTTATAGCCATTCGTGAGGACTTATCTGCTGACAAACTTGCTAAAATCTATGTGGACGAAATAGTATCTCATCATGGTGTCCATTTGGATATTATATCTGATCGTGATGCTCAATTCACATCTCATTTTTGGAGAACCATGTAGTCTGCCATGGGATCCAGGCTTAACTTGAGCACTGCTTATCATCCTCAAACGGATGGACAATCTGAAAGAACGATCCAAACACTGGAGGATATGCTTAGAGCCTGTGTGATCGACTTTGGTGGTAGTTGGGATTCGCATCTACCATTGATCGAATTCTCCTACAACAACAGTTATCACCCCAGCATTGGCATGGCACCTTTTAAAGCTCTTTATTGTCGAAAATGTCGTTCACTGTCTGTTGGAATGAGATCGGTGAATCTCAATTCACTGGACCTTGACATATTCATGATACAACGGACAAAGTCAAGAAGATTCGCGAAAACCTTCTGATAGCTATAAGCCGTCAAAAGAGTTACGCGGATAAACGATGCAAGCCCTTGGAATTCCAAGTCGATGATCACGTACTCCTTAAGGTATCACCTTGGAAAGGCATGATTAGATTCGGGAAGAAAGGAAAACTTGCACCACGATACGTTGGACCGCTTAAGATCATCGAGAGAATTGAAAAAGTTGCCTACAAACTTGAGCTACCTCCTGAGCTTGGAAATGTTCATCCAACCTTCCACGTGTGCAATTTAAAGAAGTGTTTGGCTGATGAAAACCTCCACATTCCTCTTGATGAAATTCGTGTTGATGACACGTTACACTTTGTTGAGAAGCCCGTGGAAATATTGGAACGTGAAGTCAAAAAGCTAAAGCGCAGACGTATACCGATCGTTAAAGTTCGCTAGGAATCCAAACGTTGCCCAGAGTTTACTTGGAAATGAGAGGATCAAATGAAGGCGAAATATCCATATCTTTTCTCACCAGTTTCCTCAAGTTAAAATTTCGGGACGAAATTTCCTGAAGTAGGGGAGACTGTGACATCTGTGCTTTCCAAATATTTGTATTTTATCCGACAATGTTATATTTAATGAAATTTGGTATTACGTTTATGAGTTTTGTATATTTACTTATGACATTTGTGTATTTTAATCCTTGTTCAAGTCCGATCTTTTAAACCTTTTCTGGAAAACCTAAATATCCTTTATATAACTTAGAAATAAGTTTTGAAGGGTTTGGTATGTCAAAAACAAGCTTATTCGATCACATGGACTATTTACGACAAACTATGAAAGTCTACTGATTCTCGTAGCGAGGCACACTTCGGAACAAGTTCACAAGCTTAACATACCTTAAATAACCTTTACATAACTTAGAATTAAGTTTTGAAGGCTTCGGTATGGCAAAATCATGCTTTTGCAACTTCAGGGGCTATTTTGTAAATTTTGCGAAATATGCCTTTTTGCGTATATCACTATCCGGAACATGTACGAACATCCAAAAAATTTTCTAAACATTAAAATATCATATTTTAGTGATTGGAATGCAAAAATGTCGTTCGTTACGCATTTACGGTCATACACGCGTTCGTTACGACTTTCGTGGTAATTAACCGAATACCGCGACTGTACGACCAAACGAACCGACCACTGGAACATTTTTGGACATATTTCAGGTTCCCTATACTTTTTGTCCTTATGGAGCTTAAAAATCAGGTTAACGGGTGTTAAAAGTGCAAAAACACGTCAAAAACAAGTTTAAGGGCCTGTTTTGCCAATTTTTGAAATTTTATGCCAGCTAGAGGGCTTACGGACCGTAAGCTCAAAGTCCTTACGGTTCGTAAAGGACCCCAGCTCACCAGAAACGTGGCAACAGCTGAATAAGTTCATTTTTGACTCACCATTCGACCTTGCCACCCTTAATTCTGCACCTGACACCTATGGGACACTAATCAAACTTGTGGGTGAGTCATGGGACACTTGTTAATCACCTACAACATCAAGAAAACTATAAATACCATAGTATTCTTTACATTTGAACTCTTGCAACCATTGTTCTTGCTATAACCTGCCATAAATCCGAATTTGCAACCTCCTTGGAGCTATTCTCTGGTTCTTGAATCATTCCTTGGTGTTTGTAAGCATTCCACTCTTGCTATGTTCAATTATTATAGCTTAATTTGATTAAAAATCAAACAGTTTGACTTCTGTTTGACTTTTAGTTTTGATCATCAATTGATCAAGATAAAGCTCAATTGAATCTTCCAATATGATGGTAATCAAGGTGGTTATGATCCCTAAAAATCATGCCTACGGATTTCCACCATTTCTAGTTATTTTGGCAAGTCAAAGTTTCGGTCAAAATGCGATTTTTGCGCATTTTGCATCAGATATGCTTTCGAGTATCAAAACAGGTTGTTTTGATGCCAAAATACTTTTATAAACTTATTAAGACATGTCAATATATGTCAAATTCGTCACTCTTGCTATAGTGCTTGTTCAGAGTCAAAAGTCTAGCGGTTTGACCACCACTTTGACTTTTGAATCTGACCAGTTTGGTCGATTTCTAGATCGGATCAAATACATACATGTGACCACAAATATATAGGGGATAACCCTCTGAGGTTATACCTAATGG
The DNA here is from genome assembly GCA_947069175.1 of Scalesia atractyloides. Taxonomy (NCBI): domain Eukaryota; kingdom Viridiplantae; phylum Streptophyta; class Magnoliopsida; order Asterales; family Asteraceae; genus Scalesia; species Scalesia atractyloides. The sequence goes on from CAMTDV010000006.1 coordinate 38,519,587, forward strand.
TCATGTTGTTTGTCTTGTGTTATGATAATTAATCGTAGTAATACTCAAAAATGACCAAAATACCCTTTTTGCAAAGAAATCCATTATAAACATATGTAACACAAGATTTGACATATATTCTGATCAAAAACATTTTTTAAACATATTTTGGTAATTAAGACACATCATGACACATATCTAACCCTCCGAATGCATAGTTACGCAAATGACGCGTTAAAGTGGCTTAAACTACCTTAACGGGTCAAAAGCACTTAAAAATCTTTTTCAACTCAGAATGTTAACTTACTAAACCATATCATGTGAGTTCCAACACTCACTTGGTTTATAAGGTCTCATTCTATCTAATTCTTCCGATTTCAAGTCTCGATATTTACATAGTTAACCATTTTTAGGACACGCTTGATTTCACAGACTCTTGATCTTGGTTTATCTTCTTGAACAAGGATACTTTTTGCAACCACAAGAGAGTACATAGTCCCCTCTTTTACGTTTTCAAATGTTTTGGGGTGAAACATATTGTGCCTATATCTACTTTCATGTTTTCATGACATTATACATGCTTGATTATAATGTGTATATATAGTACATGATTTTCATTGCAGTTTGGTTCATATGTTGACCTAGCATATTTAGCACATTGGTTTTCAAAGACATTTTTGCTATGTATGTTGACCTAGCATACTAGTACATGGTTTTCAAAGACATTTTCAAAAGATATTTTTTGGACATTTTCAAAGACATTTTCAAGACATGCTTAGATTGTTATTGACATTTTGGTACGTTGAACTCGACAATGATACATTCATTAACATTGATCACGCTGACTGGTAGTATGTAATGGTACTATAGGATTGACAATCCCGTTCCCATTTCCTAGGTATGTTTGGAAGCGACCTTAGGGAATGACAGAATCCGATGAACATTGATAAATCCTTGACCGGATAGGGGTTTATCCGACAGTCAACAAGGCTTGAATGTATTCGCCAACAATCCATAATATATGTTTTAACAATAAAGGCAATGGTTTATAAAACACGACATTGAATTACATGACATTGTTTACTCAACGTTGGTTTACTCGACATTGGTTTATTAGACATTGATTTACATGACACTTGTTTACTCGACATTGGTTCACATGACATTGTTTACTCGACATTGGTTTACATGACATTCTTTACTCGACATTGCTTACATGACATTTATTTACTCGACATTGATTATTGGTTTATGGTGAGTGATTTAAATAACGTGATGTATGTAATGTGATAAAAGCATGGTGGATACGCGGATGGTACTTCCTATATATAAGTGCTTTTATTATCTTACATATCGTGACGTTATCTAAATCATTTTAAACAAAATACAAGACATGACATTTTCACAAGACAAAACTTACTTTTGGTTATCTATTTAACCATATATTATTTCTTTTATATCATATTGATTTCTCATATGGTTTTTATAAAAGAAACTTTTTATGTTTCATGCCGACATTTGTATTACTTTAAACTTTTCTTATAAAAATCAAAGCCATGAAGCATCAAAACAAAACCTATGTACTCGCCGCCATTTCTTTGCTGACTTTATTTTCACATATGTTTCAGGTGCAAATGTTTGATGTCAAGCTAGCTACACTTAGGGCAGACTGGGCCTTAGTGACTATAAAATCAGAATAATAGCTTAACTCTTGTTGTATTTCCGTTTTTATTCAAGACATGTAAACAATTATATTCAATAAAATTTAAATTATTATGCCATGGTTGTTGAAACAATAGTTTTGCTACAAGACTCCCTGACGTTTCCGTCACGGTTTGTTGTTTTACGTGGTCGGGGTGTGACACCATGTATTCTAAAAATTCCATATATCACAAGAGACAAACCGAAACCATTTAAGTTTGTGAACTTTGTGGCGGATAAAAAGGGTTTCTTTATGAGGTAAAAATGGTTTGGAACATTGAGCATCAAGGTCATCGCATGTTTCAAGTGGTTAAAAAACTTAAGTTATTGAAAACGCCGCTTCGAAAACTCTTCTCTCAACAAGGTAACTTGCATGAGAAGGTGAAGAGTTCTAGGAAAGCTGTGGATGATTTTCAGCTTGCTATAGCGCTAGGGACCCGCTAAATGAACAATTGATTATTCAACATAGCCGATTGCTGCAAATGTACAAGGAAGCGGTCCATGATGAAGGGTTGTTTTTGAAGCAGAAGTCGTGTTGTTGCATATGTCTGTTGCCTACGTCATTATGTATCAAGTCTGAGTGAATAGGGTTGAATCTGTTAGAATTTAGGCAAATTTAAGTGTGTATATAGGCAAGTTCGCTCGAAGTGTGCTTGAGTAGTCAAGTTCATCCGAACTTGACTAAGTCAAGTTCGCCCGAACTTCAGTCCTCATCAGCGAACTTGTAACAGTATAAATAGGTGCCTTGGGATTTCATTTGTAATACTTGGAGAGATTTTGGCACAGAGACGGCAAAGCTCTGTCGGATCCGGTTCTCGAATGTATTGAACTTTAGATCAATGAAAACAACATTTAAATGAGTAATTCTTGTTATTTGGTTAACTTGTTATTAGTTTCCGCCTAATCGGACAATAGATAACAAATTTAGGTTCCCCTGCTAATCGTGGACGTTCCTACAAGTGGTATCAGAGCCTGGATACCTAAATTTGCTTGAATCAAGACAAGAATTTCTCTATTTCATCTCCATTCTATCATTTTTCTTAACATTTTCACACATTTGTTGATTTAATGGTCAAAAATGGGTGATTTTTGAATATGTCATGTAAAACACACTAATAACAAACCCCTGAGAGTTTGGACATCAAATTCAAACGTTTTGATATCAAAAAGTTGCAAAAACCATGTTTTGGAAACAAGTTTCAGTCGAACTTAACACTAAGTTCGACCGAACTTGATTGAAATTCTTTGAGTTTTAATCAAGTTCGACCGAACTTGTTCAAATTTTCAGGAATTTTGTAGAAGTTCGACCGAACTTGAAGATTTAGTCAACGAGTTTACACAAGTTCGACCGAACTTGGGTAATTTTTGTTGAAATTTTCATATAAGTCCACCCGAACTTGATAAACTTCTTGAAATATTACATAAGTTCGACCGAACTTATCTGTTTCTGGATAATCTTTACTAAGTTCGCTCGAAGTTATAATTTTTCTCATAATTACACATCAAGTTCGACCGAACTTGAGGTGTGTGTGATAAAATTGAAAGTTGATATCTAAGTTCGACCGAACTTATCGAAATCTGAGATCAAAAATTGTTTTTCACACAAGTTCGACCGAACTTGTTTGTTTCTAATCAAATTTCGAGTGTTTTTTATTGTATTCTCATATAAGTCTACGGATTGTCAAAATGGAAGATTTCCACAATGTGTTCGTTTCACAAATGGCTTCTTCATTAAACGCTAATGTTCTTGCGGCGAATAAGATGAATATCGACAACGAAATGGGTACTACGTCGAAACCGCCAAAGTTAATGAGCATGGATGAGTTTGAAGGATGGAAAGAAAAGTTTGTGAATTGGATACAAGCGAATCAATTCAACAGCTGGGTTGTAGTTGAGTATGGTTACAAATGGCCAAAAGATGAACGTGATCAAGATCTTCCAATGAACAAATTTTCAAATGCCGACAAAGATAACTATGTTGTGGAGAAGAAAATGATCAATTTGATACAACAATCAGTAAAGGAAGATATCTTGATATTATTACCAGAATATGATACTTCGCAAGAATTATGGAATTCTCTTTTTGAAAAATTCAAAAGAAGTGATGAAATGATCAAAAGCGAAAAGGCTTTAATCAAGAAAGAATTCGAGATCTTCACGATGATTAAAGGTGAAACAATGAAGCAGATGATCGATAGATATTGTCACATCATGGTCCAGATGCGGAGACATGATATCAAACGATCTAATGAAGAGCAAATCGAAAAACTGGCTCATGCACTTCCAGAAGGAGAATGGACAACATATCTGACGATTCTGAAGAATAGTCCATCTTGGAGACATTTCAAGTTGTCATCCTTCATCGACAAATTGGAAGGTCATGAAATGGAGTTAATGAAGATTGCTAAATTAAAGAATGCTAATGTTGTTCAAGATGTCTGTGTCTATTATAAAGGAGGTATTCCTGATATTCCGATTCAAAGCCCGAAAATCCAAACAGCATTTAGTGAAAATACAAATTCTTCTTCAAATCAAAGTTCTCCGTATGTTGGATATACAAGTGCAAGTTCAAGCTTTTCATTCCAAAATCAGACAAACCAAGCCAGTTCTGATTCAAATGTTTTCCAGTGTAACATAGCAGTTGATTTAAAGAACGTATTTCCTGAAAAGGTGGCCAAACAGCACATAGCATTTCTTGCTACTGTCCTCGAATCATATGAAAGTCTTGTTGCTGGAAAGATTGGAAATCCAGATATGACTGCCGAAGATTATGATCAGGTAGACGAAGAAGAATTGGAGCTAATGGATATTAAATGGAGCCTTGCATCCATTATCAGAAGAGTTCCAAATTTGTGGGGCTCACTGGAAGGGATATTGATAACTCAAGCAACAAGCTTGGATTTGACAAGACTAAAGTCACATGCTTCAGGTGTCGACAAAAGGACACTTCAAACGGAATGCAATAAGCAAGAAGCAAGTGGAAACCAAAATCCTTTCGGCAGTAACAATGAGTACTACAAGAAAGCTCTTCAATACAAGCCATATCCAAAAAGAACATAAGTCGAAGTAGATGATAAATCTACAAGACAACCGAACAAGCTCTTGTTGTTACTCATGAAGAAAAGGGTTTTGACTGGAACAGATACATCGGAAACAAAACTGGTGTGCTATGATGGCAGAGGTAGTGAATGAATCTGATACATCGTATGTTGATGCTGCTTTGGAAAATGCCATTCTTGAAGGATATAGACAGAGAGCTGAGGAAGAAGAATTAGCTTACCTTGAAATGTAGAAACAAGAAGCTTTGAAAGCAGACGCAGAAAAGGAAAAACCTAAGGTAAGTATGTTTGGAAAGGAAGTTGTGAAAGTTGTGGAGGTTGAAAAACCTTGCACAAAGTGCGCAAGTCCTTGTGAACCACGTCTTGATAAAGTCAAAGTCATAAGAGAATTGACTGTACACAACGAAAACTTTTGTTATGATTACAGAACCATAAAAGAAGCTTATGACAAAATATCAAGCAAATATAAATATGTTGAACATGCTAATAGTGAGCTTAACGCTATTGTAAAAATGTTAAATGCTATAGTAATTGAGAAACAAAAGGCAATTAACATATACATTAATAGAATTGATGAAACAAAGCGTGAGTTTCACAGCATGAAAATTGAAACGGAAAGGGTAAGACAGCTTCTAAAGAGTTACACCACAAACGCGTATGTCATTGATCACATTTTACCTACGATTAAATCGGAGGAAAATGGTGAGAAATCAAAGTGTAAAGAGTACGGATGTGTTCCTCCACCATTCCTTGCAAGTTATTCATGCAAGAAAGGTGATGAAGTTGAAAATGCATTTAATCTACTTATTTTGTCTGATAAGAAAAATAAATTGTCTGAGAACACTGACGTAGACTTTACAAAATCAAATGATGACAATGAAGCGGTGGTAAAAGATGTAGTTAAAAATGTGTTGGGAAATGATTCTGATGAAGGCAGCTTTCAAGCGCCAACTCAGGTTCAAACAGTTCTGATACACAGTCCGAAAATGATGATACAGCTTTATAACATGATCTAAGTGATGATCCTAACGTTGTCATGTACAAGGTTAACGATTCTGATAGATTATACTTTGATGATAGCTTTCCGATTCGAAATGTAAAAGAAGATCAAGTTGATAAACTGTTTAAACTTGTAGAAGTTTCATCAGATGATCTTGAGAGAAACGAGAAAAGATTTTACTCGAAACCTAAAAGGAATGCTAATAATTACCGAAAGGTTGGTGGTGATTTTCCTGAGCACCGGAGAGCAGGATTAGGTTTGGAGGTTGAAGAAGAAGAACCAAAGAAGAAGGAGAAACCAGGTTCCAGGAATACAAAGGCAAGAATATAAAGTTTGTGTACGGAACGAGCACGGTTCAAGAAGAAAGCATGATCGGTAAGCAATCGAATGATGAATTCAAGAAAGAAAAAGAACTTCGAGACAAGGCTAAAACCAAGTCCACAAGTGGAGTAAAACCCACTAGTGGAAATGGTTCTGATAATCGAACTTGCTTTAAATGCAATAATGTTGGTCACATTGCTCGCAATTTTCTAAGTCTAAAGACTGTATTTCCTCGAAGGAAAACCCGAATCAAAAGATGAAAAGCAAAAACAACCAGAGGATTGTGAAAAATGTCACAGAATCAATTAGAAACTATGAATCTAAACAAGAAGTGAAACCTAAAACGAGTTCAAGGTTTGAAAACTCAACTTTTGAAAAAGGTGAAACTTCAAGGTTTGATGAAATCAAAGATTCTAGGTTCTATATCAAGAAAGCGAGAAGCAAGCTACAATCCTAGGTTGCTAAGAAAAGGATTTCATCATCAGAAAAACCGAAGTTTATTGCTGACAAAACTGAAAATGTCAAAAATCAAACAGACAAAGAAAGAAAAGTTCAAAACGTTTTCAGAATCGACATTAGACGAAATGTTCGATGATGATTTTGCATATGATGAAGAGTTAGAATATGGTTATGATTCTTATAGTACAAACCTAAAACTAAAAAGGTTTGGGTTTCATTTTTCAAATAGTTGCTTTATTGTGCAGGAGTCCCAAGATCCACAATATCAAAGTTGATACAGGATAAGCGGAGCTCCATGAGTATTTAACTTATCTAGAAAGTCATATTCTTTGATGGTTTTTTTGAAATTACAAAGTGGTTGAAAAAGAAAAGTTGAAAGAATGTTTTTGAAAACTTAAGAAAATCCACACCGTTGAACAAAACACTGATTGTTATATTGAAAAATCATTTAAAATTGATTTCCTACAAGTGGTTCTTACAAGTGATTTCTACAAGTTGATGTTATCAAAGATTAATGGTTTGTTCTCTGACACGTGATGATACAGAAAATGAAAAAAAGGATCGGACGACGTGTTCTCGGGATCCTCATTGGTTTGTTACATTTTTAGAAGAATATTTTTAAATCTAAAATCCAAAAATATGTTTTGATTTTAGGGGGAGTAAGAAAATTTGAAAACTTTTAGAAAAATCAAAAACATATGAAAAGGTTGAAAATTCAAAAACATTTGAAAAATTCAAAAAGTACAAAAACATTGAAAAAGACAAAAAGAATTTGGTTGTAAAAAAGGAAAAGATAGTACATCAGTGGAATATCACAGTATGCTAAAGAATTTTAAAGTTTAAAAGTGATAAACAAGTCTTAATGTGGATGTGTTGATAGACTTTACACATTCAGTAACTTGTTTCTGAGATATAAACTAAATTTTACAACTGCTTAATCTTGTGGACTAACATATCTTGGATATATGGACTTAGTACTCCGAAATTTTGATTGAAGGGTTGCCTGATTCTGAGATACGAGTCTTTATAGATAGTTGATATCTGGGGTATTATACAAGTTATTCTGATTTTGCAAAAGCAGTAGCCTAGAACTTCTATAATACTTTCGCTATAAACACCAAACTGCATGCAAACTTGAAAAGTATCAAAAGATCTAAATTCATTTGCAGTGCTAAAAGATTCCTTAAGTGGAACACACCTTAAAGACGAGCCTTCATCTCTTTGTCTGTACGATAGTACTAACCTGACTCTCAAGGTCTCGCATTAACCCAATGACAGATATCAATTACGCTATATTCACCTGTAAGATGAAATCTACGGAATCTGGATTCGGGAGTATATTCAAGAAGAACCATAGTTAAGTCAAGCTTTCATAATTCATATCCTAACATATCTGGGAACAATTGAGAAACGTGATAAAGTTTAAGTGGACAATCATATCGACAATCTAGGTAAACGAGTTTAAAACTTAAAGTCTCAAAAAGGTCAATGGTACTGGTGATATGTCTCAAACAAACTGATATGATCCTTAGACACAAATTCACAAAAATATGTCGGTAAATATGTTTGTACATAGTTTACCTTACTTGTTAAAAATTTCTATAAATACTTTACTTGCTTTTCAAACTAAAACCAAAAAGATTTTCAGTGTGTTTTAACATAAAGTTTCAAAAATACAAAAAGATTTTGTTTCTACATTAGTTCCAACAAACCAATGTTGGAGAACGGATCTTCGAAGTCTTGTAAGAAAATCTGATGAATTTTGAAAAGTTCATTAAATTGAAACTTTAAAATCAGATTGTTCATAACGGTTTTTCAAAATGAGGTCATTAATTTGGACTTGGTTGATATATTTGGTTAATCAAGGTCATTAACTTGGACTTGATCAACTAAGTGGATTTTTATTGTAATCAAATGATAAAAATGTGAAAGTTGAAGGTTTTAAACGTAAAATGTATTCATGGTCATTAAGTTGAACTTGAAACAATTAACGTTTTTGAAAAGTTTGAAGTGGAGATTATAGTTTGAAATGTTGATGGTACAAAATTTCAAAATAATGAATCTGAAATGTTGATTTGAATGTTAGAATTTATTTAGTCAGGTAGTAAAATTTGAGGGGGAGCTGGATAAAACATTGTCCAAAGATTTCAGAAAGCTCAAAGCTAGGGGGAGTTTGAAGTCTAAAGATCAAAGCAAAGGGGAGTCTGAGACTAAAGCTTAAAACTAGGGGGAGCATGTTGATTAAAAGATTTATCAAGACAAAGCTCAAGAAAAAGGAAGAGGATATAAAGATCAAGATGTTAAAGTTTATACAAGAACTAAAGATCGGAAGCCTCAGAAGATTGTAAATGTCAAAATGACTGCAGCAACATCCAAGGGGGAGTCTGTTGGTGCATATCTCTGTTGCCTACGTCATTATGTATCGAGTCTGAGTGAATAGGGTTGAATATGCTAGAATCTAGGCATATTTAAGTGTGTATATAGGCAAGTTCGCTCGAAGATGTGCTTGAGTAGTCAAGTTCGGCGAACTTGACTACTTGACTAAGTCAAGTTCGCCGAACTTCAGTCCTCATCAGCGAACTTGTAACAGTATAAATAGGTGCCTTGGGATTTCATTTGTAATGCTTGGAGAGATTTTGGCACAGAGACGGCGAAGCTCTGTCGGATCCGATTCTCGAATGTATTGAACTTTAGATCAGTGAAAACAACATTTAAATGAGTAATTCTTGTTATTTGGTTAACTTGTCATTAGTTTCCGCCTAATCGGACAATAGAAACAAATTTAGGTTGCTAATCGTGGACGTTCCTACAAGTCGAAAGTGGAATGGCTTTCCTTGGGCGACACGAACTCAAAATTCTTTCATAATATTGTTAAATCCAAAAATCATCGTAGTAGAATTTGCTCAGTTCGTGATGTGATGGGTGTTTTACATAAAGGCGACGCCGCTCCCCAAGCTCTGGTGGATCATTATATGAATTTTTTGGTAGTGTGGGTAATATTAGTATGCAACCAGCTCCAGATTTGTTCAATAAGGTGTTATCGTCTGGAAAAGCTAGTAATATGGTTAGAACTGTTACTGATGATGAAGTCAGAGCGCCTATGTTTTCTATTGCTGGTAATAAATCCCAGGGCCAGATGGTTACACTTCTGTGTTCTTTAAAAAGTCATGGGATGTAGTAGGAAAGGATGTGTGTGGTGCGGTTCAGGATTTTTCGATAATGGAAATTTACTTAACCAGCTTAATCATACGATAATCTCGCAAATTGCTAAGGTGAGCACACCCTCTTCGGTCACGGATTATAGGCCTATTTCTTGTTGCAACACTCTTTATAAATGTATCAGCAAGATAATTACTAACTGTATAAAAGAAGGTTTAAGTGATATTGTTAGTATTAATCAATCAACCTTTGTTCCTGGAAGAAGGATCTCTAATAATATTTTGTTAACTCAAGAGCTGATGCACAATTACCATCGGAATAATGGTCCACCAAGATGTACGTTTAAAGTGGATATTCAAAAAGCTTATGACACGGTGGATTGGAGGTTTTTGGAACAGATCATGCTTGGATTTGGATTCAACCGGAAGTTGGTAAAATGGGTTATGGCGTGTGTCACTTCTACCTCATTTTCATTGGCAATTAATGGTAATCTTCATGGATATTTTAGAGGGAAGCGTGGGTTGTGTCAAGTGGACCCTATGTCGTCGTATTTGTTTACTTTGGTCATGGAGGTTCTCACGTTGATCTTACAAAAACAAGTGTCTGTATCAGCTGATTTCAGGTTTCATAATAAATGTGAAAACCTGCGAATTATTAATCTTTGTTTTGCTGAGGATTTATTTCTGTTTGCCGAGGGAATCATAACTCAGCTAAAGTTATCTTGGAATCCTTGAATCTTTTTAAGAACATGTCTGGTCTTGTCCCGAGTATGATCAAAAGTACAGTCTTTTTTGGGAATGTGTCAAATGCTATTAAAGATCGTATCAGGAGTATTATGCCATTTGAGGAAGGTGTGTTGCATGTTCGATATCTGGGGGTTCCCTTTATCTCTAAGCGTTTGTTATATAGAGATTGTAAGAGGCTCGTGGAAAACATGGAGAATAGGATTACAGATTGGAAGAATAAGTGCTTGTCATTTGCAGGTAGATTACAATTGATTCGATCTGTTCTCTCTTCAATGCACATTTATTGGGCTTCTGTTTTTATTTTACCAAAACGTATTATATATGACCTTGAACGAAAGATGCAGCGTTTTCTTTAGACTCGGTGGAATGATATTAAAGGCAAAGTAAAGGTTAAATGGGATCAGGTATGTACGCCGCAAAGGAAGGTGGTTTGGGGATTCGTCGGATATATGATATGAATATTGTTCTCATGGTTACTCACCCTCCGGGAATCGCTGTGGGTTGAATGGATGCACAGTTATCATATTTGGGATAGAAGTTTTTGGGACTTGCCGCTCAGGAACAAAATTAATTGGAGCTGGAGGAAACTTTTAAGTATTCGGCCAATTATTCAAAACCATATTTGGATTAAGATTGGGGATGGAACTACAACCTCAGCTTGGTTCGATAAGTGGGATGCTATGTGTCCTTTGAGTTCCATTGTCACTCCTAGAGTTGTAGCTAATGTTGGGTACACAATAAACTCAAAAGTGGTGGATTTATATGAGAATGGGATGTGGGTGTGCCTGCTTCTTGGGTTAGGCGATATCCGATGCTCCAAAGTATGTCCAATATTGTGTTAAATCCTTTGAGTCAGGATAGATTGGTTTGGCGTTCAAGATTGGGGAAAGATGAGGAGTATTGTGCTTCTAGAGTGTGGGACGATATCCGTGTTGTGCATAATGAGGTTCCTTGGGCGAACATAGTTTGGTTCTCTCAATATATTCCACGCCACTCATTCCTTTTAAGGTTAATTATGCATAAGAAGTTAAAAACGCAGGATGTTATGAGCACGTGGCAAGCGACCGGGAATACTAATTTCAACCTCATGTGCTGTTCGCTTTGTACTTCAGGGCCGGATTCTCACGAACACCTGTTTTTCGAGTGTTCATTTGCGACGTAGGTGTGGAATGGTATCAAATCTAAAGCTGGCATGGATAGCATTCGGAACAAATGGGGAAGTATATACGAATAGCTCTTGTGGTTCGCCAACTCGAGGAACGCGAGACATGTCATTGGTAAGCTAATTGTTGGAGCTGCTACGTACTTTGTATGGCAGGAAAGAAATCTGCGGCTGTTTTCTACAAAGAAAAGGAATGCGGATCAACTTGTTGAGGTGATTCTAGCTACAACTAGGATGAAGCTTCACTCGATGCGGTTCAAGAGAACGAGTCAGGTGAACGGGATCCTACAGGAATGGAGCTTGCTCGTTGTCTATTGATGGATGATGATGATTGCGGCTAAGGATAGTTGTGTCGTTATCTTTTGTAGAGTTTGCGTCTACTTAGTTTGATGGTTGTATTTGTTTTACGTTTGGTTGCTTGTAAACTTTAGCGTCATATGTCTTGCTAGAGAACTGAGTGGATACCATATCCCTCACTTGTTTTTTGTTTGGTTGATTTATATATTCACCGGGGTAACCCTTTGCCCAAAAAAAAGAAAAAGTTTTTGAAAGCCCGAAATTTTGCACAGAGGTTACATTCAAGAAATAGGTTTGAGACTAATCTTGAACGCGAAAGCCGCCAAGTGTTCGATGAAATGCTTAAGAGAACTTTTAGATCAAGATGAACACAGATACCATTGGTAATAAATATGGTGCATACCTGAACTTTAAAATTCGTAATAAATCACAGAAAAATCATATGGGTGTGTGCTTTATATCCTAAAAAGGTCGATGAATTGTCTACATTTCATTAGTTAATATGATGACTTGGTTCAGATGTTAAATGGGTCAAAATTGTTGAATTCAGTAGCTAAGTCGAAAGGATAGCATGCTGTTTGGACTAAAAATAAGCTCGGTCCAGATATTATAAAAATCATATACGACAGCTAATTGAATATATGACATTTGATATTTGAACATGTTGGAATAATTCAGGCTCCAAACATGTTAAAAACTGATGTGAATAGGCTGCACAGGAAAGGGCAACACTAAAATGTGTTTTTGTGAAATTGATTAAATGACTTGTTGATGTAAATATAAATGCATATTACTAAATGATGGATGTGTGATAATGAAATGATGTTAAATACATCTACATTATGCATTTTAAATGTTTGAAGGTTGACTTTATGTCAAGCTAGGTACAAACGGGTGGCAAGCTAAAACCACAACCTATGGGCTAAGGAATTTCGGATGGAACTCTCTTAAAAGAATATGTCAATAATTCAAAGAATCATTGTAAGTAAAACTTACACCTCCTAGAATAGAACCGTTAAATAAGTGATAGGAAGATTATGATTAAGTACGTTTGCGTTATATGACTAAAAATGTCGAAATGAGACCCATGGTGTAAACCACAATGGGTCAAAGGAACAAAATAATGAATAACCATATATCGGTTATAAAGTAAATGTATTTTAGTAACGTGACCATATGGTGCGAACCATAAAGGGTCAAAGGAATAAAAATGAGTTTTTGATGTAAAGATTTGCTGACGTGAACCAATACGGGTCAAAAGAGCAAAATGGAAAATAATCATGTTGGGGTTTTAACTTGTTCATCAAATTCATTTTATCCATATAAAATGAAAACGCAGTAGAATGATTATTTAAAACATGTTACTTAAAAGATATAAAACCCATTTATATGTAAAACCCAATATCCGGATCCATATATGAACATGCATGCTATCAAAATGCAACCATAGGGTGTTATAAGAATACTACCTTCCTAATAACAAAAGATATGAAGAAGATGATGTTTCTTGAATGTTAGCCTCTAAACAAGAAAGCCTCAAGCTAGTATACCCCAAGCCTCCAACAAACACCTTATGTTTCTAGGATTTTCACTTATGAACACCTCTTTAACAACCACCTTGGCCGAAATTTTTTGAGAGAAAAAAGAGTGTTCTTACACTTGAATATTGGTGAGAGAAAGTGTATGTCTAAGAAGCAAATCAAGTCACCAAAATATCCATATATTCTTGTGTGATGTTCTTGAAAATCTTGTAAGAGATTGCATGCAAAATGAATGGTGGAAACCCACCTTGGGAGGACCAAAGTGGATAGCCACATGGCCTCCATTCTCACCCAATCAAAATTTTCCTTTTACAATTTAAGTCTTGTTTATATTTTATAACTTTTATAAAATATAACATAACATCTTATAAGACTTATACAACCTTTTAAAATTTTATTTAACCCATTAAATAACAAAATAAAATATTCTCTCAAAATAAATTATCCATATAATTTATTAGTTTCTCAAGTGCAATTCTTTAGAAAGCCAATTTCTAAATATTCTAAGTGTTAATATTTATTTATTTGATCATATCATAAATAAGTATTATAGGTGTTTGTCTAGCTTGTTATTGGGTATGACCCGACTTGGATCATAACGTACTATCCACATCAATTTAATATGTGTCTTGGTATACCGATTCCAACAATCTCCCACTTGCATACATAGAAGATTGATGCAAGTAGGAAATACCGCCTAACAACGGTTTACTACCCTAATAGGTATGACGAAGTGCCATTCAATAACATATCCCCTTCAAGTCCCTTACTTGAACATGATTTAGGTGAATCGATAATTTATCCTTTTGTTATAGATGTCATCTCAAATCCAGAGACATAGTGTGATCATTCTCTGTTGATTTTACTTTAGCAGGCCTTAGACATCTTACTCTCAATGAATAAGAGGAACAAATCCCTTCTTGACTACATACGTCTCTCACAATCACCTTTTACCACACCTGAGCTTAGCCTTATGTACTGTCACGTTACGGACAGCGAAGAACTAGGCCAAGGTATAATATTTGGAGAATATCAAGACCCAATATGTATCTCAGGTCAGAGGTTACCATGATATTCGCCTTCACTCAAATTTACTTATGATGATTCCATGCAGTAACATTTGAGAGCAGGCCAGTCCAATATTTGTATCCCACAAATAACTATGAACTTTGGCAGCAACACTTTGCTCTATATTCATACCTAATATATCCACCAATCCAAGTTCACAATAGTCTTACATTCATATTTATTCCCACAAGTATGATCGACTACGGACATTTAGCATAATTAACTTTTTCATGGACTTAAACATGCCAAAAATGGAACATAACTCAAAATACCATAAAGAGTCATAATAAAAATTTTTCCTATATCCAAATACTAAATAGATCAAATCCAATCGCTAGAATATCGAAGTCCTAAGGCACAAGTATGACCCTCATGCTTTGGCCGTTCAAGGAGCTTCGTGAGCGGATCTGCAATGTTTTGATCGGTGTGAACTTTACGAATACATATCTTTCCCTTTTCAACTTCATCCCTTATGTCGTTGAATCTCCGGTCAATGTGCCTAGTCTTTTGATGTGCACATTGATTTGAGCAATCGCACCCTCGTTATCACAAAAGATCTCTAGGGGTCTTGAATGGTAGGGACTACCCCTAGGTCGGCAATGAATTTCTTTAACCATGCAGCTTCTTGCGCTACCAATGAAGCGACGATGTATTCTAATTCTATAGTGGACAATGCTACAACATCCTGATTCGAGCTCTTCCAAGAGACTACGGCTCCATTCAAAATGAAGACATACCAAGATTGTGATCGAGAACTATCTCGGTCAGTTTGGAAACTCGCATCCGTGTAACACTTTACAACGAGTTCCTCTTCACCAGATCCATATATTAGAAACATATCCTTAGTCCTTCTAAGGTATTTCAATATGCTTTCAACAGCCATCCAATGACTCTTTCCTAGATTTTTCCGGTATCTACTCGTCATGCTTAAGGCGCATGACTCGTCCGGTCTAGTGCATATCATTGCATACATGATGGATCCTATAGAGACACATATGGGACTCCTTTCATTCTTTCTTGCTCATCCTTTGAGTGTGGACATTTAGACGCATTCAATATTGTCCCTTTTTGAATAGGTACCAAACCTTTCTTAGAGTTCTCCATCTTGAACCTTTTCAAGACATTGTCAATGTATGCACTTTGGTTTAAACCTATCATGCGCCTTGATCTATCCCTATAGATCTTTATTCCCAATATATCGGCAGCTTCTCCAAGATCTTTAATGGAAAAACAACTTCCAAGCAAGGTTTTAACACCTTCCATGGTTGGAATATCATTTCCAAATAGTAGAATGTCATCGACATACAGTACTAGGAAAATGATGATGCTCCCACTAGCCTTCTTATACATACAAGCTTCATCGGCATTCTTGATGAATTCAAAATTCCTAATTTCTTCATCAAAATGGTGATTCCAACTTCTAGATGCTTGTTTCAATCCATAGATTGATTTCTTTAACTTGCATACTTTGTTAGGATGCTTTGGATCGACAAAACCTTCAGGCTGAACCATATAAACATCTTCATCAAGATATCCATTGATGAAAGCCGTTTTGACATCCATTTGCCAAATCTCATAATCATAATATGTAGCTATGGCAAATAATATCCTAATTGACTTTAGCATCACCACAGGCGAGAAGGTCTCATCATAATCAACCCCTTGAGTTTGAGTGAATCCTTTTGCTACAAGTCTCGCTTTATAAGTATCCAAGTTACCATGCATATCGGTTTTCTTCTTGAAAACCCACTTATTTCCAACTACTTTGGAGTTGAGAGGTGGTACAACCAATTCCCATACTTGGTTGTTATACATGGATTGCATCTCCATGTTCATGGCTTCAAGCCATTTGTCACAATCAGATTTTGACATTGCATCATGGTATGTGGTTGGTTCATCCGAATCTACCACGTAGCATCCACCCATGAAAAACCCAAATCTTTCAGGTGGACTACTAATTCTACCAGATCTGTGAACATTTTGTGTGTATTGATCAACCACTTGATCCTCATCAACAACCTCTTGTTGAGTGCTATTATCAACCAAATGTGTATCAGCTTGTGGTTCTTGATCCTCATCAAGTTCCACTGTTCTACTAGTTCCTTCCATAAGGAATTTAGCTTCCAAGAACTCAGCCTTTCGAGCAACAAATACCTTTTGCTCTGTTGGATCGTAGAAATAATATCCTATATCATCTTTAGGATATCCTACAAAGATACACTTAGTGGATCGACCTTCCAATTTGTTTAGGGTGTATTGCTTCACATAAGCTTCACAAACCCATACCTTCAAATATGATAATGATGGAGCCCTTCCATGCCATATTTCAAAAGGTGTCTTATCCACTTTCTTGGTTGGGGCCATATTCAGTATACGGGCCACGAAGAGCAAAGCGTAACCCTAAAATGATTGAGGTAATGTGTTTCTAGCCATCATAGATCAAACCATATCCAATAGAGTTTGATTCCTCCTTTCAGACACACCATTATGTTGTGGTGTTCCAGGTGGAGTAAGTTGTGAGATGATCCCACAACTCCTAAGATGATCTTGAAAAGCATCACTAAGGTATTCACCTCCCCTATCAGAACGAAGAACTTTGATTGTCTTGGTGAGTTGATTTTTACTTCATTTTGGAAGATTTTGAAAGTTTCAAAAACTTCATCTTTGTGTCTTAGCAAATACACATAACCATAGCGACTATGGTCATCGGTAAAAGTAATGAAGTATGTTTCACCATTCCCAGTCATTGGCTTAAAAGGACCACATACATCCGAATGTATGATACCTAATAAATCTTTTGCCCTTTGGTTGGTGCCACTAAAGGGTTTCATAGTCATTTTACCTTGTAAACAAGATTCACATGTATCAAATGAACCAACTTCATTTGTCTCCAAAAGACCATTCTTTTGAAATGTTTGCATGTGATTTCTGTTTATATGACCAAGGCGACAATGCCAAAGATGGGTCTCATTCAAATCCATTTTGGATTTCTTGGTGATTGCTTGGTACATTGAACTATCAAATGATGTATTATCATGAACCAATTCATAAATACCATTTGTAGCCATAGCTTTAATGTAAACATGTCATTCATCGAAACATAAATGTCATCGTTTACAAATTTTAAATTAAAACCATATTGTAGCAAGAGGGAAACTAAAATAATGTTCCTGGTCAAACTAGGAGCATACAAAACATTTTTCAAAATAATTTCCAAACCACTTAGAAGTTACAAAACATAGTCTCCACGGGCTTCAACTTGAACCTTTGCTCCATTGCCCATTAAGAGACTAATGTCTCCCTTCTTGTAATGCATATTTCTTTTGAACCCCTACAATAAATTGCAAATATGAGTTCCACATCCGGTATCCAATACCCATGTGTTTGAAGAAATAACATTAAGGTCAATATGTTCCATAAATATTGTACCTGAGGTTTGCCCCGCATTCTTTCTTGTTTTTCAACTCCATGAGATAGGTTGGACAATTTCTTTTCCAATGCCCTATCTCACCACACTTAAAGCATGGATCATTCGTAGCAACCTTTGCCTTCTTGTCTTTTGGTTTTGGTGGTTCCGCTCTAGCCTTTCTTTTCCCTTCCCTTTGAAGTGTCCCTTTCCTTTGGCAACATTTTCTTTGGAGTCAGGATGATGCCCTTTCTTGTTGCCACCCTCATTGATCATTAGAACGGGTAAAGCCTTTTACCCATGCCCGCCTCGGCAGTTTTGAGCATTGCATGAAGTGCACCAATGCTCTTGTCCCATCCGTTCATGTATAGTTCATACCAAAAGTTTCAAATTTCTTTGTTAAAGAGTTGAGGATCAAATCTGTAGCAAACTCTTTAGAGACGGGACAATTAAGCCTTTCAAGGCGATCAATGTAGCTTTTCATCTTAAGGACATTGACACCGATTGGGTTTCCTCCATTCGACATGCATGAAGCGCCCGAACCGTTTTGAAGCGTTCTACCCTTGCTTGTTGAAGGAACATTTCCTTCAATTGGGTAATCATGTTGTACGCCCCGTGATGTTCAAAATCCTTTTGAATTTCGGGAATCATAGTTCCCAACATGAGGCAAGAGGCTTGCATGGAGTCCTCGGTATACTTAACCAAATCGTTATAGGCATCCTCATCTTCCACATTAGGTTCATCGGGAATAGGATCATCCAACACATAGGATATCTTCTCTTGCTTGAGAACAATTCTCAAGTTTCGATACCAATCCATGAAGTTGTTATGGTTGAGACGATCCTTTTCAAGGATTATTCTTAGTGATAGGTTATGGATGGTTTGGGTAATTGTGTTTGCATTGTTAGCGGCCATCTACAAAATTTTAACAAAGTTCAATTTTAGTATTTTCGACATTATTAAATTTTAATCATTAATACCCTTTTATGTCTCATAGACAATTAATAATTAGGTGACGATTGTAACCCTTTGCAATTTCTAGCCATATGGGATCGGTTAAACATCTTTATGTTTAGCTAGCATGTTTAATCCCATCAACACCTTTGTATGCCATGCTTCGGTGACCCTAATCACATGGTTTCCAAATCAAGTCATCCAAATTATACACACATGTAAGTTTACATATACAAGAGGTTAGGTGACCTTGATCCCACAAATATGGTAAGCCTACCTCAAACACACAAGTTCCTTCAAATGTGGTTAGATGACCTTTATCCCACAAAAAATTCCCAAGTGATTTGAGTGTTGTATAAATGGATGGTGTTTGACTTGTTTTATAAAAAAGGATTTTAAGTTTTCAAAATTCTTTATGTACCATACATTTGCATGCATTCAAATTCATGGTACCTTAGTGAAAACCAACTTTCAAGGTTCTTTTAATAAAACCCATTTTATTATAAAAAACATTAACCTTTAAAAAACCTTTTATTAACCACTTTAATGATTTTTAAAGAACCAATTTTAAGCTTGTAATGGATTAGTAGTTGTTAAGCAAGCATATCCAAATATCATCCAAACAACCATAAATAAATAACCATGCAAGCATAACACTTGTCATCACAAAAAGGTGCATAACCATAGCCAACTATTTTTGACAACACTTGTTAGCCGAAACAAGCGTGCCAAAAGGTCCTTCCTAAAGGGTGAATATTGACACAAGAAATGTGTCGTTGAACTCCCACTTGAACCCACATTCAAATGCTTCAAGTATTCCTTTTGTGTTGCGATTTCTCCACTTTCTTTGGGCTTCCAAATAGACTTTAAATTCAGCTCCAAACTCCTTGGGCTTCAAAATGTGGTTTGATTACTGGGCTAAAACCCCGTTAAGAACTATGAGGTTCTTAAGGCCCAAAATTGGCCGAAACCAAAACGCATTATTGTGTGCATCTTCTTTACAATAAAGTATCCTAATACATTTTTTCTAGTAAAAGAAATGCAACTAATCTATTTACTTACATACCAAATGGAAATAAATAAATTATGCAACACGCGGCGAAAACACTTGGGGAGTCACGTTACAAATTGTTTCGACACACATGGCTTTAAAGTTTTGTTTTTATTGATATATCCAATTTACAATTTGTCTTGGAATAACGGAATTAAAATACAATCAATTGTCTTCTAAATTTTAGTGTCACTAAGGCACGCGTCCATCCTATGTGTAGTAAGCAGCAACAATCATCATATATGTAAACCTGAAACATATGTGAAAATAGGTACGTCAGCATAAAAATGCCTGTGAGTAACATAGGTTTTGTGATGATGATTCATGGCTTTAGATGTTTTAAGAAAAGAACATATGTTTTCAAAAGTAGCCATGAATCCTTGCAAAAGTTTAGTATCTAAATACTTTGCTTTTTGGTAAAGAGTGTTTGTATTATATGTACGGAACATACTTTTGGTTTTGAAATAACAATATAGGTAGTATATCAAACTATATACCTTAGTTTGAAATTAGCTGAATTACTAGTATATAAAATATATACTTTTGAAAAGCTAGATTTGGTAGTATATAAAATATACTTTGGTTTGAGAACAAGTGAATCGATAGTATATAAAAATATACTTTGGTAAATAATAGGAGTATCGATAGTATATCAAAATATACTTTTGCTTAAGAACAAGAGCTTCGTTAGTATATCAACTATACTTTGGTAAATAATATCACATTGATAGTATATAAAACTATGATTTGGAAGTATATCAAAATATACTTAATTGTGATTTGGTAGTATATCAAAATATACTTTGGTTTAGGGAAATCAATAAAAGATTAGTTTTTATGGCTTAGTTAGAAAAACTTTGTAAAATATACATTGTGGTCGTTTGGCAATACATTCAAACCTGAGTATATCAAACTATACTTTGGTGACTATAGATTTACCACGAAGGCAAAACCTATTTGGTTTAAACTTGGTTTCTGACATTCCACACAACAGGAATGGGGTGTCAAATCCTATAGCGCTATATCGTACTACCAATCGGCTTGATCATTGTTAATGAATGTATAAAAGCAAGACGCACCAACAGTATTCTCACAAACTTTGAAAATCATTGTTTTAGCCATAGGTAATGGTTTCAAATCGTTGATGCATATAGTACTATGTATACGAAATCATATAGCTTTGAAAACGTGAAAATAGTGAATAGGCACATATGAATCACCCCAAAACATTTAGAAAACGTAAAAGAGGGGAACTATGTACTCACTTGGGGTTGCAAAATATCCTTGAATCAAAGATTAAACAAGCTCAAATGTCCGAGAAGTCAAACGTGTCCTAGAATCGGATAACTATGTAAATATCGGGACATTAATCGGTGGATCGGATAGAATGCGGTCTTGTAAACCAAATGAGTGTTGATACTCATATGAAATGGTTTAACAAAGTCTACATACTGATTTGAAAAGATTCCTAAGTGATTTTGACTCGCTATGACTCGTTAAGGTAGTTTACGCTACTTTAACGGATCATTTACGTAAAAATGTGTTCGGATGGTTAGATATGTGTTATGATAAGTCTAATATGCCAAAATAAGTTTAATATAGTTGAAACATCAGTTTATATGTCAAAAGATTGGTCACATATGCTTAAATTTGATTTATGCGCAAAAAGGGCATTTTGGTCATTTATAGGGCATAATAGACGGCTTAACATAACACTAACCAAACGTTGTGACCATAAGGTATAACCTCAGAAGGTTATTCCCTATACAACTAAGGTCACATATATGTGTTTGGTTGGATCCTAAGATCGAACAAACCGGTTGGATTCGAAAGTGAAAGTGGTGGTCAAGACCGCTCGACTTACGACCCTAAACAAGCACTAAACTAAAAATGACTAGTTAAACATGTTAAAAATGTCTAACAAGGTTATAAAACTGATTTGGTATCAAAACAAAGGGTTTTGATACCCGAAATTAGTTATGTCGTATAATGGCCATTTGCGCATTATTGACCGAAACTTTGACTCGTCACTTCGACTAGTAAACGTGGTAATCAGTAGGCACGATCGCTAAGGATCATAACTATCGTGATTACGATCACGTTGCAAAGTCCAAATGGACTTTGCTTTGACCAATTAATGGTCAAAGCTGAAAGTCAAACACTGTTTGACTTTTAGCTTGAAATAGCTAAAATGAATGAACAAGGCTTAGTTAGAACACTTACTTGTGCTCAAGGCAGCCAAGGATGAAGAAAAGACTTAGAAAACTCACTTGGGAGACCTCCAACAAAGTGGGAGTTCTCCTCTTAGAGTTATAGAGAGAAAGGGTAAGAATGAGCAAGTTGAAATATGAGATCAGGGACCTATTTATAGTTGTGGAGGATTAATTTGATGATCACAAGGGTCAAGGACCATTCTAGGATCATTCCACATGCTCAAAGACGTGTCAAGACCAGGCTAGAGCATGGAGATCACGAATCTTGGGTTTCAAAGCAGTAAAACAGTTGTCTGCCATTTTCTGTTGTATCTGGGCATCCCCCGTGCGTCGCAGGAGTTCTTGGGGGGTCTCTCGCGTGGCGCCCGGGGTTCCTAAGTTTCAGAATTGGCAGAACAGGTCCCTGCAGTCTAAAACTTGTTTTTCGACGCGTTTTGGCACTTTTAACACCCGTTAACCCCATTTTTAATCTTTATAAGGAAGATAAAGTATAGGGAACTTGAAAAATGCTTGAAAACTTTTCAGATGTCGGTTCGTTCGGTCGTACGGTTGCAGTTTCGGTTAATTACGACGGAGATCGTAACGAACGCGCAAATGACTGTAAACGCTTAACAAATGACATTTTTGCATTCAAATCACTAAAATGCAAGATTTTAATGATTACAAAAATTTTTGGATGTGCGTACACGTTCCGAGTAATGATATACGCGAATAAGCATAGTTTCGCAGAATTTGAAAAATAGCCCCTGAGCTTGAATAAATTTGTTTTAGCCATACCGAAGCGCCTAAAACTTATTTTCTAAGTTATGTAAAGGGTATTTAGGGTATGTTTAGCTTATGTCATCATTCCAGAGTGTACGTCGCGTTAAACTGATTACGTTTGTGTAACAGTTTGCAATTTCACTTCAAGAAGCGATTCAAAAGATCGAAATTGTACAAGGACTGAAATGTGTGAATGTCACATGTAATTATACAATTCTCGGGAATGAAACACGAGATCTCATTGGATTCAAAATTTTTCAGAATTGTACGATGGTTGAAAAGGCACAGATGTTACAGTATCCCCTACTATAGGAAATTTAGTCCCGAAATTTAAATTAGAGGAAACTTGTGAAAACATATGTGAGGGTATCACTTTCAAATGATCCTTCGTTCCCGGAGTAAAGTTCTGGGCAACGTTTGGATCCTCAGTGAATTTTGTTTATTGGATTCTTCCATTGTTTGTAGGAATGAGTTCAGATTCGAAACACTAAACTTTAATCCAATATGTATGTGTATGACATCTTTATTGTACCGAGCCTCCGAAGGGGGCTATGTAAATGTCAAAGTGACATTTTTGTTTGTAGAAGAACTAAGAGAGCGTGATCTTGAGTTGGATTTCCGCAAAATGAAAGGGAGAACGTTTGTAGAGGTTTCCCATGAAGACTAGTATAGGAAACTTGTGTGTGCTCGAAATTGGAGTTGGAGAGTGAAAGATTAAATAACTCCATGCTTGCAATGTAATGAGGAACACTTATATATAGGAAGTACTAGCGGCGTATCCACCATGCCCTTATTATACTGTTCCCGTTTCGTTATTCTTATTACTATAGGTTCTTACACATAACAAAACTGGCTGTGGTTTCTATGCACTGAATTTTATAATTATGTATCCATCCATAATTACACAATTCCTTGCATAGTTCGCACGGTTCATTTGTGATGTGTAGGGGAAAAATCAAACAAATAAACATATGATGACTCGTCTTAGACCACAAAAGTGCCTTTTTAACTAGATCAACGAATAATCTTTTTAAATAGACACTAAAGAGTCTTTTAACTAGATCATCACATGATCTCTTTAATTAGATTAGTACTTTGGAATCCAAGGGTCTAACTATTGCATAGAAAAGCCCTCGAGGATTTAAGGTAGCACTTTAGATATCCTTCTAAGGACCTAACATATGAAGATATGAAAGGTTCTATAAGGATTTGGATAGTAATTATTTTGAATCAAATAACCGTTA
The DNA here is from genome assembly GCA_947069175.1 of Scalesia atractyloides. Classification (NCBI taxonomy): domain Eukaryota; kingdom Viridiplantae; phylum Streptophyta; class Magnoliopsida; order Asterales; family Asteraceae; genus Scalesia; species Scalesia atractyloides. Next base: position 38,543,709 of record CAMTDV010000006.1, read on the forward strand.
ACTTATACATACGTATTAAACCACACAAGGAATCCAATCAAGAACACCGGATTGCACTTTAATCATCCACAAGGATCTAACTATGAATATAGGAAGATCCTATAAGGATTTGGGATTTGTATAACGAAAATGTTTTGAAAATCATGCACTAGATGTACTACGAAATTAAAGTATGTGTAATGTCATGAAAATACGAAAATAGTCATAGGCACATCGACATATTGCATAAGACCAATTAAGGACCTATGAAAAGTACCCTTAGGTATCCAAGCAAGGATTTAAAATGGTACTTCGAGTATTTGTTAAGAGTTATGATTTGTACCTTGTACTTTATTTCTTATAAGAAACGAGTACATAGGATTTTTGTGGAGATCGCGAATTATCCCAAAATAGAAGAAATTACGAGAGTAGTTTGATTTACAAGGAACCATATCCTTGGTGTCGGTATTGTAGAGGTATGTCACACATACACGTAATCATACTGGTTTTGGAAATAAAATTGAAATAACAATTTTATTTATAAACCAATCGAAATGTTTCAAGATTTTTGGATATCACAAAGTGAAAATGTAAAACGTTCACAGCTGCATCATCATTAGCACGAGTCTCATTAGCATTTATGTTAACTGCTCATCCACGGGCTGGATTTGCATTAACAAGCTTCGGGCAATTGTTTTGATAGTGAGTAAGATCACCACCATTGTAGCACGATCCAGGTGGATATGGTGCTTGAGCAACAGCAAGGTTTGCATTTGCTTGATTTTGGGTGTTGGTAGCAAGACGACATGCATTGACCAGATATCCCAATCGTCCATAGTGGGTACATTTAAGACATGGTGTTTGCTTTAAATGATGACGATTGCATTTGTTGCACAAAGGTGCAGTACCGGCATATGCCTTCCTAGCACGAGGTTGTGCTGGTTGGATTGGAGCAACTTGATCGTTCTGAGCAACTATAGCGAAGTTTTGTGTAGCCTTATGCTTCTTTGACTTCTTAGAGGATTCAGTCTGGTTTTCCTTCGGTTTTTCTTGGGTAGAATTGTCCGATGGTTTCTTATCGCTTTTGCGGAAAAGTTTACCCTTCTTGACTTGAGATTCAGTCAGGGTAGCGGATAGTTCAATGGCCTGTCTAACTATAGCGGGATTGCTACCACTGACTATGTCTTGAATTGGGTCAGGGATGCCATCAATGTACTTTTCAATGGCCTTATCCAAAGGCGTAACCATGGCAGGACATAACAGACTTAGTTCCTCATAACGATCAATGTGGGCTTGATGTTCACCACTACCTTGCTTAAGATCGTGGAACTCATTCTCAAGTGCCCTTTGCTCGTGACGTGGGCAGAACTCCTTCATCATAAGAGCTCGAAGTTCTTCCCATGTCTGAGCTAGTGCTACATCAGCACCTTTATCCCTCATGATCCCGTTCCACCACGTAAGTGCTCTCTTTTGAAAAACACTTGAAGCAAACTCTGCTTTTCGCTCATTCGGACACTGAACATGGCGGAAAGTGCTTTCGATACTCTCAAACCATTGTAGGAGCCCAGTAGCTCCCTCAGACCCAGTGAAGTTGAGTGGTTTTGCCGAGTTGAATTGTTTAAAGTTGCATGGAGTAGGGGCATTGTTGTTATTGTTTTGATAAGCTTGATTGAGTTGGGTCACAAGGTTTGGGAGTACAACAGCCATTTGCTGAGCGATTAAAGTTGCCATTTCGGTGTTTTGAGTAGCATTGCGACGAGGAGGCATTCTAAAAGAGAAAGGGAATCATGAGAGAAATCGAGTGAGATTGATATTAGATAGTCAAAATGAATTTAAAAATATCGACGAAGTATAAGGATTGTGATCATTTGTTCGTTACTTAAAACAAACAAATGACACAATGACAAATCAAAGTAAATGGGTCTTTATAATGTATCGCGAAGACATGCTTTAGCCTATAAGTGAATACTCACCCCAAGAGTCCCCAGGTAAGAGTGACTGGTCCGATAATGCGGATTTGTACGAACACTCTAACCTTAGACAGAAAACTCAAGGTACATGCATCCACCCTTTCGGATTGTATGTTTTCACATTATTAAAGCCCAAACTTTGATAAGATTTAGAAAACTTTGAAGGCTCAAAGCCTAAAAACAAAACATCTAAGGATAGATGATTTCTTGTGAAGTTTTGGAAAAATTTTGACTTTCAAAGGATGTATTATGCTTTGTTTTTGGTAATCACCTAAGGATAGGAGATGGTAGTGTATTATGAATCTAAACGCATCGCGTTGGGGTCCTAGGAAGGTTATAGACTAGGTCGAAGCCTTACTAATAACCTAATTCCCAATAACCAATGCTCTGATACCAATCAGTAACACCCCAAATCGCGTAAAGCAACACGCGGCGGAAACACTTGGGGAGTCACGTTACAAATTGTTTCACCACACATGGTTTTAAAGTTTTGTTTTTATTGATGTATCAAATTTACAATTTGTCTTGGAATAACGGAATTAAAATACAATCAAATTGTCTTCTAAATTTTAGTGTCACTAAGGCACGCGTCCATCCTATGTGTAGTAAGCAGCGACAATCATCATATATGTAAACCTGAAACATATGTGAAAATAGGTACGTCAGCATAAAAATGCCTGTGAGTAACATAGGTTTTGTGATGATGATTCGTGGCTTTAGATGTTTTAAGAAAAGAACATATGTTTTCAAAAGTAGCCATGAATCCTTTCAAAATTTTAGTATCTAAATACTTTGCTTTTTGATAAAGGGTGTTTGTAATATATGTACGGAACATACTTTTGGTTTTGAAGTAACAATATAGGTAGTATATCAAACTATATACCTTAGTTTTGAAATTAGTTGAATTACTAGTATATAAAATATATACTTTTGAAAAGCTAGATTTGGTAGTATATAAAATATACTTTGGTTTGAGAACAAGTGAATCGGTAGTATATCAAAATACACTTTGGTAAACAATAGGAGATCGATAGTATATCAAAATATACTTTTGCTTAAGAACAAGAGCTTCGGTAGTATATAAACTTTACTTTGGTAAATAATATCACATTGATATCACATCAAACTATGCTTTGGAAGTATATCAAAATATACTTAATTGTGATTTGGTAGAATATCAAAATATACTTTGGTTTAGGGAATCAATAAAAGATAAGTTTTTATGGCTTAGTTAGAAAACCTCTGTAAAACATACATTGTGGTCGTTTGGCAATACATTCAAACCTGAGTATATCTAACTATACTTTGGTGACTATAGATTTACCACGAAGGCAAAATCTATTTGGTTTACACTTGGTGTCTGACATTCCATACAACAGGAATGGGGTGTCAAATCCTATAGCGCTATATCGTACTACCAATCGGCTTGATCATTGTTAATGAATGTATAAAAGCAATACGCACCAACAATAGTCTCACAAACTTTGAAAATCATTGTTTTAGCCATAGGTAATGGTTTCAAATTGTTGATGCATATAGTACTATGTATACGAAATCATAAAGCTTTGAAATCGTGAAAATAGTGAATAGGCACATAGGAATCACCCCAAAACATTTAGAAAATGTAAAAGAGGGGAACTATGTACTCACTTCGGGTTGCAAAATATCCTTGAATCAAAGATTAAACAAGCTCAAACGTCCGAGAAGTCAAACGTGTCCTAGAATCGGATAACTATGTAAATATCGGGACATTAACTGGTGGATCAGATAGAATGAGGTCTTGTAAACAAAATGAGTGTTGGTTCTCATATGAAATGGTTTAACAAAGTCTACATACGGATTTGAAAAGATTCCTAAGTGCTTTTGACCCGTTATGACTTGTTAAGGTAGTTTACGCTACTTTGATGGATCATTTACGTAAAACGTGTTCGGATGGTCAGATATGTGTTATGATAAGTTTAATATGCCAAAATAAGTTTAATATAGTTGCAGCATAAGTTTATATGTCAAAACATTGGTCACATATGCTTAAATTTGATTTATGCGCAAAAAGGGAATTTTGGTCATTTATAGGGCATAATAGACGGCTTAACATAACACTAACCAAACGTCGTGACCATAAGGTATAACCTCAGAAGGTTATTCCCTATACAACTATGGTCACATATATGTGTTTGGTCGGATCCTAAGATCGACCAAACGGGTTGGATTCGAAAGTCAAAGCGGTGGTCAAGACCGTTCGACTTACAACCCTAAATAAGCACTAAACAAAAGTGATGAGTTAAACATGTTAAACATGTCTAACAAGGGTTATAAAACTGATTTGGTATCAAAACAAAAGGATTTGATACCCGAAATTAGTTCCATCATATAATGCGCATTTGCACATTATTGACCGAAACTTTGACTCGTCACTTCGACTAGTGAACGTGGTAATCAGTAGGCACGATCACTAAGGATCATAACTATCGTGAATATCGATCACGTTGCAAAGTCTGAAAGTTAAACACTGTTTGACTTTTAGCTTGAAATAGCTAAAATGAATGTACAAGGCTAAGTTAGAACACTTACTTGTGCTCAAGGAAGCCAAGGATGAAGAAAAGACTTAGAAAACTCAGTTGGGAGACCTCCAACAAAGTGGGAGTTCTCCTCTTAGAGTTATAGAGAGAAAGGGAAGAATGAGCAAGTTGAAATGTGAGATCAAGGACCTATTTATAGTTGTGGAGGATGAATTTGATGATCACAAGTGTCAAGGACCATTCTAGGATCATTCCACATGCTCAAAGACGTGTCAAGACCAGGCTAGAGCTTGGAGATCACGAATCTTTGGTTTCAAAGCTGTAAAACAGCTGTCTGCCATTTTCTGCTATATCTGGGCATCCCCCACGCATCGCGGGAGATCTTGGGGGGTCTCTCGCGTGGCGCCTGAGATTCCTAAGTTTCAGAATTGGCAGAACCGGTCCCTGTAGCCTAAAACTTGTTTTTCGACGCGTTTTGGCACTTTTAACACCCTTAACCCCATTTTTAAGCTTTATAAGGAAGATAAAGCATAGGGAACTTGAAAAATGCTCGGAAACTTTTCGGATGTCGGTTCGTTCGGTTGTACGGTTGTGGTTTTGGTTAATTACGACGGAAATCGTAACGAACGCGCAAATGATCGTAAACGCTTAACGAATGACATTTTTGCATTCAAATCACTAAAATGCAAGATTTTAATGATTCCAAAAATTTTTGGATGTGCGTACACGTTCCGGATAACGATATACGCGAATCGGCATAGTTTCGCAGAATTTGTAAAATAGCCCCTGAGCTTGAATAAACTTGTTTTTGCCATACCGAAGCCCTCAAACTTATTTCTAAGTTATGTAAAGGGTATTTAGGGTATGTTTAGCTTATGTCATTGTTCCGGAGTGTACGTCGTGTTAAAATGATTACGTTTGCGTAACATTTTGTGAGTTCACTTCCAGAAGCGATTCAAAAGATCGAAATTGTACAAGGACTGAAATGTGTGAATGTCACATGTAATTATACAATTCTCGGGAATGAAACACAAGATCTCATTGGATTCAAAATTGTTCGGAATTGTACGATGGTTGAAAAGGCACAGATATTACATTACAACCCATTGAAATAATCAAATATAAATCACAACAAAATCATTCAATATATTGAAATACAAGGTCATGGCTAGGTTATGAACACCAAAATATAAATCCACATATGTATATTATTCAAGAGCAAAATGGTTCCCTTTTTACAACCCATAGTTTCGATCAAGAAAGAAAAACCAAAAAAAATGTGGGTTTTTGTCCAAACAAACAAATCATTCATATGACATAATTTTTCAAGATATTTTTATGCATGTATTAGAAACATCTTGAAAAACAAAAGGAGAACCATGTTAAAATTTTCAGTCATAGGGTTTCTCCAAACCAAAAAACCCAAAATTTTTAAATCCTATGAAGCATGCATTCATATAAGCGGCTCTGATACCACTGTTGGGGTTTTAACATGTTTATCAAAGTCATTTTATCCATATAAAATGAAAACGCATCGGAATGATTATTTAAAACATGTTACTTACAACATATAAAACCCATTTTATATGTAAAACCCAATATCCGGATCCTTATATGAACATGCATGTTATCAAAATGCAACCATAGTGTGTTATAAGAATACTACCTTCCAAATAGCAAGAGATATGAAGAAGATAATGTTTCTTGAATGTTAACCTCTAAACAAGAAAGCCTCAAGCTAGTATACCCCAAGCCTCCAACAAACACCTTATGTTTCTAGGATTTTCACTTATGAACACCTCTTGAACAACCACCTTGGCCGAAATTTTTTTAAGAGAAAAAAGAGTGTTCTTACACTTGAATATTGGTGAGAGAAAGTGTATGTCTAACAAGCAAATCAAATCACCAAAATATCCATATATTCTTGTGTGATCTTCTTGAAAATCTTGTAAGAGATTGCATGCAAAATGAATGGTGGAAACCCACCTTGGGAGGACCAAAGTGGACGGCCATATGGCCTCTATTCTCACCAGATCAAAATTTTCCTTTTACATTTAAGTCTTGTTTATATTTTATAACTTTTATAAAATATAACATAACATCTTATAAGACTTATGCAACCTTTTAAAATGTTAGTTAACCCATTAAATAAGTAAATAATATATTCTCTCAAAATAAATTATCCATGTAATTTATTAGTTTCTCAAGTGCAATTATTTAGAAAGCCAATTTCTAAATATTCTAAGTGTTAATATTTATTTGTTTGATCATATCATAAATAAATATTATAGGTATTTGTCTAGCTTGTTATTGGGTATGACCCGACTTGGATCATAACGTACTAGCCACATCAATTTAATATGTGTCTTGGGCATACTGATTCCAACACAAACAATGGTTCCACTAGAGTGGTTTCAGTAGGTTGGGTTTCAGGTATAGGTTCGACAATGTCGAAGGTGTTGAAAACAACATCTACATCATAAAACCAATCGGGAGAACTGCCAGTGTTGGTGTAGTTTCCTTCTTGAAAGTCAAGATAGCATGATTCAAGCATCATGTTGGCTCGTTTGTTGTAGACTCTATATGTCTTTTGATTAGATGAATATCCCATGAAATAGCACACGTCACCGACTGCTTCAAACTTGATAAGATTGTCTTCAGTGTTGAGGAGTATACATGAACATCCAAATGGTCTAAAGAAATCTATCAGAGGCTTTATTTTGAAAAGAAGTTCATAGGCGGTTTTTCCATGAGCTTTAACGAAGAGAACTCTATTCAAAACATAGCATGCTGTGTTGACTTCTTCTGCCCAAAAGATGATATGAAGCTTGGAGTGTACGAGTATAGTTCGAGCAGCTTCAATGAATGTTCTATTCTTTCGTTCTGCTACGTTGTTTTGCTAAGGAGTTCTAGTTACATTGTACTGAAGACGAATTCCCTTTCTTCGCAGAATGAGATAAATGTCTGATTTTTGAATTCAAAACCGTTATCACTTCTGACTGATTTGACCTTCAATTTGATGACGTTCACGATCATAGGAGTGAAAGTCAGAAGAATAGACGTCGTTTCGCTCTTTGCTTCAAGAAAGTAAACCCATGAGAAACAAGAAAAATCATATGTAATCACCAAAAAATAAGATCTTTTAGCTAAACTTTTAACACTGATAGGGCCAAAAAGATCCATGTGTAGCAATTGCAATGGTGCGGTTATCGTATTCACTGCTTTGGACTTGTGTGGCTTTTTGTGTTGCTTGCCTTGGGCACATGCGATATATTTTTCAGAAAAAGGAAATTATTTTATTGTTAAACCTCTTACCAGATTTAATTTTGAAAGTTTGTTCATATTTTTGAAGTTCACATGCCCCAAACGCTTATGCCAAAGCAGTGATTCCGATTCTGACGCCTTGGAAATTAAGCACGTCATTTTCTCATTGGTTTTGGCATTTTTCATGTTAAGGACATAGGTGTTTTTTTGACGAGGAGCTGTGAGCATAATCATTTCGGCGGGAACTGAATATTCTGGCTTGAGAAAGAGACATTCAACGTCATTGAATAGAATAGAAAGTCCTTTGTCATAGACTTGTGATACACTCATAAGATTGTAACACAATTCTGGTACATAGTTGACGTTCTCCAATGTAAGAGCCTCAGATACGACATCTCACATTCCAACAATCTTCCATCCCTTTTCATCTTCGGCAAAAGATACGAAGTCACCTTCGATGAATTTGAAGTTCTTCAGAAGTTCCTTTAATCCGGTCATATGCCTTGAGCATCCACTGTCCACGTGCCAAATATATTCCATGAGCATTCGAAGCCATTTTTTCAATTTATTCTGTTATACAACAACAAACAAAAAAATATATCCAAGTTAGTTAGATTTCGGAACCCAAACTTGCTTCAATTTTAACCTATCATGATTTTGGACATTAATCTCTTCTTTCTTTTTCCAAAAACATGTTGTGTTAACTAGGTTTTTGACTGATTTCTTAAAATTGTCAAACTGCTCTGTGAAATTTGACAAAGTTTTGTTTAGGTTCAGAAAATTTCTTGCTTTTGTAATGTTTCGCTGTATGTCCTATATGACCACAGCGAAAACATTTAATGCAACGATTCTTCTTTCTTTTGAAGGATGATGCGTTGGAAGATGATGTATGTGATGAGTGTCTTGAGCTACATGAAGCTTCGCTTGATGCATCGACGCTTGATCTTCGGATTTTCTTCATTTTCTTGTCAAGACGAATTTCATCTTCAGTGCATTCTTCATCTGACTCGTTGTCTGTTGATGAAGCTGACTCCTGTCTTTCACTTGAGTTATCTGATCCTTGATCTTCACTTTAGCCTTCTTCGTCACTTTCTGAATTTGTTGTGGTTGACTCTTCACTACTGCTATCTTGACTTGACTCTTTATCAGACTCTGATGTACCTGTATATGATGGAACAAACTCAGGAATTTCCTCTATAAGGAGCTTTCTGAATCCGTTTTTCTTCAGCTCTAGAACAAACACAGGAGATTCAAGCACATCATTTCATCACAAAAAGCAGATTTCAAGTCCATGCATTCAACCACTACATTTTCATGGTTGCGGGTCAAAGGTTTAGGCACATGCCTATTACAGTCATCCCGAATATTTAGACTAGGTTTAATACAATCATCCATCCTAGTTAAATTATTACATTCACCCCAAATAGAAGTATCTTTAGTTATACCACAATTCCAAGCGAACCAGTTAACCGTAGTATAACTGTCGCCTGAATACCCTATCCCTATTTTTGTGCCTTCACATTCCTTATCGCACACATCCTCCTCACGCTCAATTGTATCTGCATTGCTTATAGAAACATTTTGTTGTTATTTTCACAATCGACACTTTGAGCAATTAAATCATTTTTGTCAATTAAATCATTATCTGGATCAGGAGTTGGCATGGGTACATAGTTCTTGCTATGAGGAGGCGAAAAGATTCTTCTTTCATTCCCTAGCTTGTCTTTGTACCCAATGCCATCTTTCACGTATGTCGGTCATTGGCTATTTTTAATGTCAACCAGTGCCTTTTTACTAACATTCCATTTATCGATGGTGAGTTGCAATTTAGTGTTCTTAATTTCATAATTTTCTAACTTTTCAGTTAGATCGTTTATGATAAAACTTTCTTGAGAAGCAGTTCTTTTAATGATTGCATTTCAACTAAAGTTGAATTCAACTTTCTCTGGTATACAGCGTCATTTAATTTCAGTTCTTATTAGGTCGTCGTTGTGCAATTTATATTGAGCTACGACGTTCATACACGGTTTAGAGCATATTTTGGCTTTAAATTCGTAGGATATGCTGTTTAGTATTTATCCTCTTTCTCTTTAGCGGATTCAGCCTTCATAGCTGCAGCAGGAGCTTCACCACTTATTTTCTGTCCATTTTCACCTTCCTTTTGAGCTTTTTCCTTAGATTCTGAAATTTTAGCTTCAGGCTTGGTAGTGTTAAAATTCTCTTTAGCCCTTTGTTGGAAGACTTCTCTCCTTTGGGAATACCTGCATTTTTGTTACAAAGAAACTTCGAAGGATGTGGAGCCTATTCAGTTGGTGCCTTGGTTATCGGAGCTTTGTCAACTTCTTTCGAATCCTCGGAAATTGTTTGCCATCAAAGCTTTGTTGACTTCCTCCTTTGTTTCAGCAATCTCATCCACCCAATCTTAGTCTTCCACTACCAGAGCTTTTGGAGTGTTGGCAACAACATTTTCACTTCCTTCAATAGCAATTGGCCTTCTAGTTGGAGTTGTATCACCGTTATCGTTTTTCAGTCGCGAGCATTCTCTTTTGAAGTGACCCAAATTCTTGCAGTTGTAGCATCGCAGCTTAGACTTGTCGAAACCAGCTTTTCCAAGTGACAATCTATTTCCCGTCTTGTCTTGAAACTTCTTCAGTCTTAAGGTGATCATAGCCATATGCCATTTCAAATCCATTTCCTCCATGTCATCTGGATCCACTTGGTACATATCTTCAGCAGAAAGGAAAATCCCGTTTTAGTTCACCTGACATAAGAGCTTCATAACTACTCAGGAAGGTGTTGAACAGAGCAACATGTTCAGTGGATATCTTGAGTGCTTGAGCATCGGCAACCACAGTAGACTTCTCGTTGGACTGTGGAACCTTAGCAGAGCTGGAGAAAGCATTGAAGTGTGATTCTTCAGCACTTTGAGAACTTGAACCACCTGAGGTAGTAGGGGCGAGAAAAGTCATATTCTTGGGCATGATAACAGCAGCAGATGGAGCAGATCTTCGAGATTGTCTGGTTTGATTCATCTCTGTTTTGATCACATCCATTTCAAAAGCTTTCAAAGTATTGATCAGATTTGATAGAGTGATTGGTGTTGTATTGCATAAGAAGCTTCTTTTGATCATCATGCAGTGCAAGCTCCATTCTTTTGGAAGAGAGTCCAAAAGTTTCTTGATTGAGGCATAGTTGGCAACGATTACCAACTTTCTTCATTTTAGTTAACACATTCAGAAATCGACTAATGTGATCTGACAAGCTTTCACCTTGAACACTTCCAAACACTCGTATTCTTTCTTAACGGTATCTCTCTTGTTATCCATTAGCTCTTGGTTGCCTTCATAATGCTCGATAAGTGCCAACCACAAATCATGAGCTGAGGTGTATTCTTTGAACAGGTTGTTATCTTCCTTAGTTAAGGCCATTGTTAGAGCAGCATGAACACGACGATCACGCTGAATCAATGTCCTATCTTCTTTAGTGAAAGTTGTGGAGTCTTCATTAACAGTATGCACATCGTCACGCATAACTACAGGGACATGAGGTCCGATGTAGCCGACATCCATTGAGTATAGTCGATGTACTCAAAGAATTCCTTGATTAGGTTCTTCCAGCTACTAAAGTCTTCAGAGCCCTTCAACTTTGGTGGCCTAGTAGCAGTTCCAGTTTCAAGTTCGGCTTGAGTAATTGGGTTTAGTTGATTAAGTGACATTTTGATTAGATTTTAAGTTTAAGTAGCTGATCAAAGGTTAAATACGCTGGTTTTAATGGTTCTGTGTTCAAATACGCTGGTCAACAATTAATTACGTTGAAGCTTGTAAGGTCAGGTGGTCAAATATGCTGAGTTCAGTAAAAACGCTGATGGTTCTCGAGTTCCTGGATCGGCGACGATAGCTAAATCCGTTGACACCAACAAAACATTCGTTAGTTTGGCTAAGTACGCCGATCACCGTGATAAAATCACTGAGGATCTTTATCACTGACTTCGAAGTCGCCTTCGATTAATTACCCTGACACTATTTCGCTGAGAATCAACAAATGTGGTGGTATATTGCAAACGTATTTGTTAATTACATGACCTTCAAGTTAAATACGTTGAATTCAAATTTATCTACACTGCCTTCAAGTTTAAATACGCCCAACAGGGTTAAACACGAACAAAAACCCTCTAATCTCCCAAAAACTAAACAAAAACCATGTTTCTTTGTATCAAAATGACCCAAATGTTTACCAAAACCCTGATTAACAACAACTCAAAGATTAATCACACCAAATCAAGCAATTTTAAGTCCAAAAATTTGAAAAACCTTGAAAATTCGAAAACTTTTGAAAAACCTTCAAAACTTGAAAAATCTTAATAAAACTCAAACAATCAAGAGTATAAAGGCTCTGATACCAAATTGTGAGTCCCAAATCAGCTTCGGATCACAGTGGTTTGATTGTTAACACCAAAACACCAACAAATTAGGTGTTTGAATGTGTAAAAGTTAAGAAACCTAAAGATAAAGATGAAGACTCTTGTATGGATCAAACAACAAGTGTTGTATTTGTAATCTCAAATTTAAATATAATCAATAAAAGCACCTGGATGTTCGGATTTAGCACAAGAAAAATAATCACAACACAAGAGAAATCACCAAAACCTGTCCAAGAACCTGGGACTAGGGTTTTCCATTCATAGCATATATATACAACTGACCACCCAGTGTATTTATTAAATACGGTGGGTAGTTCAAATACGCCGCTACAAGGACAATTCCTTGTATTTACATGTTTGGCCCCTGAACTTTCTAGAACATAATAAACTATTACAAAACTATCCAAAACCTACTAAAACTAAGTACCAATGATCTCAAAAGTTCTAACAATTAATCATTATTCCATATGTATCTTGTTGAATGCCTTTCAGTTATAGATGCTTATTAGGTCACTTATTATGTGTTTGTGTTTAGTTTATAGTTTACTAGAGCTTAGTAATCCATAAGAGGATCGATTGAGACTTTGTATTCTACCTATCTAGATAGGTTACATGTGATAGATAGTCGAGTAGTCTTTGGTGTTAGGTGTTTAAGGGTAAAGGCTCCCACATGAGCTTTCCCAAAATTCCCTAGTATCTTTATTCTCATGTGTCTTATCAAGAGTTCTTAGGCTTAGGGTGTATTGAGATATTGAGACTGACATGTAATCTATCTTTTGGGGATATTAGTGTTGCTGGAGAGATCGATAGGTAACCTGACCAACCGGTGAGTTTCACACGCCTCTAAGGGTTTCCTTTTAGGTCACACTCGATAATGATAAAGGATCCACTAGGATGTCTAAGGGTGTCATATTCTAAGGTCCTGGTTCCATCATAGTTTCCATAGCCAAGAGAAATCTGAGAGTCACAAATAGGAATCTAAACCTGGGTGATGCTTTTCTCATTCTTGATTTCACCTAAGTTATCGATTTGACAGCCGGTAGTGTAAGTTTTCTTTGGTATTAATTCCCTTAGTTTAAGACAAACAAATCCCCTCCCCCCTTTCAAATGAACCAAATTTCTTAGTTAGTAATCAACGTCTAGTTTAGGTATTGCTATTGTTTCTTGTGTATGATATCTAGACATTCATTAGGTTTTACTAAAGTTGATAGGTACACTTGTATGTCCTGTGGTATAATATTATAAGCGTCTAGAGTTTAACTTGAGTGTCTAGGTTAGTTGTTAGCTAGTTTTTAGTAGACCATAACAAGCAAATTAGTTTTCCCTGAGGACGCGCATGGGTTGTTGTCTGATTGGGATAGAGAATTCCAAATCAACTTATTGTCAGAGCTCAACCCAACGCTAAGGAGCTTTACCACCCGACTCCATCCGATCCAACTGCAAGACCTTCTTGATAAAGCTTTTATCCAACATACTTGTTTACTCCAAAAGTGAGAATGATTATGCATGTCATCGTAGTGAGGTGTTAGAAATACTAAAGAAGGAAAGGTTATATGTGAAGGTTACTAAATTTGCATTTTGGTTGTAAGAAGTTCAATTTCTTGGATGAACTCGGATACGATCATGGTTGATAAAACAAAGATCGAAAAAATATACAATGGAGCCCTTCAAAGACGCCATCAGAAATTCAGAGTTTCCTAGGTGTGGCTGAATACTACCACCGAAAGTTCATTCTAGATTTCTCGAAGATCACTTTGCCTTTGTGGGATGATCGGCTTTCCTCCGAAAGCCACCGAACCGGACTTGAACTAACTAACGAAGGCGGAATAAACATTAGTAAGCTTGACAATGATCGAATCTACCGTTTAAACATTTTTGCTGCAATATATTGATAAGCGTGAACAATTATATAAACAGATCTGGCAGGGCTTCGCCGCGAGATCATAAAAACAAATTCAGACTCAACACCCTTGAGTTCCTATTTATAGACATGGGCAACTCGCACAAGGGTGTAGATGTCAGCTCGTACGAGGGGTGTGTAACCTCGTACGAGTTGACCTAAAACATAAAATAAAATCTAACATTTAAAGCCCTATTACATATACAACATGACCCTAGACGTAGGCAGTAGACATTGTGCACCATCCCCCTTGGATGTTGCCGCAGTCTTGGTCAGTCTTCAAAAATCCTCAAAATCTTTTGACAGTTAACACCCAAAGAAGTACTTCCTCGGTCTTCGACGCTCCTCAAATGCAATAGGCGTTTGATAGTGGGAGGAGGTCTGTTGTAGGTGTTCCCAAACTGGAATCTTCTCAGTGACGCTTGCCTCACCTTCTCAGCAAGTCTCGCTTCATTATGTTCTCTCTTCTGTTGCTTTTTATCTTCAAGCTTTCGCCATCCCGTTTTCCAGACTTTACCTGAATTAATGTCATTAGCATAGCAAACGTTAATAACCTTCTAGAACTGCAAAGCCTGCTCTTTGTCTTTCTCTTCATAACTGATCTTGCTATAGAATAGACATTTTATATCCTTCTTCGAGCAGTTTACTAGCCACATCGGGTCTAGCACACGAATTCCTCTCCCCAAACCGTATATCCTCTTGTGAGCAATTACAGCCTCAGTTAACTCCTCCGTAATTTTCCACGAATCATCGTTGTGTACCACGATCACTACTTCACCAGTTTGTGAATCATAATGCCACCACTTGAAGATCTGATAGAAATCCTGCTCAATCTTCAACAATGGCATATTCTTCATAACACGTGACCGTTTAACTCTTAAAGTAACATCTCTCTGCTTCATCACTAGATCAAACTTGGTAATTTTTTGAGGAATGTGTGGCTTCAAGTTGTTGAATCCATAAGCAGCTTCATACTTTGTCAACTTCCACAGCCGTTGTTCATGAAATCTAATCTTTAGATTAATAACCTTTATTTGCACCAACTCTTTCAATATCCCAGAACGGCAGTGTCTTGATATCGTTCAAGAATCTGAAATATTGCACCCCAAACTCTCTCTTAATCGCATAAACATTCAATTCTTCAATCCAACCCCAGCTAATGATATCCCCCAGCGAAACATTAGGATCACGTGTAAAGAATGCTAAGGGGCGGCTGAATTTATGTTCGACTGGCAACTCTTTAAACCACAACTTCTTCATCGACTGGCAACTCTATAAACCACAACTTCTTCATCTCAGCAATCTCTTCTCTAGTCAAACGCTTAGGTACACTACCATCTTTCACTGTCTCTTCTCGTTACGTCTCAACAAATCATCATTTGCTTTAGAAAATAACTCTTCGAAGGTTGGAAAGCCATTTGTTCCTTCACCAGTATACGTCGTCTTCGTCAGAATCATCCTCCACGACAACCCGATTGTAATCATCTGCTTCTGGCACATACTTGTAAAGATAGTCTTTTGGTTGCATAGCACTTATGTTGTTTAATTCATCTTCAAAGTCAAACTCAAAGGATTCTTCATCAACACCTAACATTTCAGCCATTTCTTCCTTTGTATAGTTGTGCATGAATTTTCCTTCCTCTACATCATGCTCCAAGTAAAATACCTGGGGTTTTTGCATGTCAGGAACTGCCGACATAGGAGTCGCTGTGAGGATTACTGGCTGCTCGGATTCATCAACACTATCCTTCGACTCCCCCTGAACTGGTTCCGTATCATCCTGATTAGCAGGGTCGTTCAAGTACACATCAAAATCAACATTTTCATTACTCTTAGAAACATTTACATTCAAATCCTCACAGCGACTCCTATGTCGGCAGTTCCTGACATGCAAAAACCCCGGGTATTTTACTTGGAGCATGATGTAGAGGAAGGAAAATTCATGCACAACTATACAAAGGAAGAAATGGCTGAAATGTTAGGTGAAGACGAAGAATCCGTTTCATCCTGACTACTATCATCATCACCCTTATCATCGTCATCTCTTTTCTCAGACTTGTCGTCACCATCTTTATCATCTTTCCATCATCGTTTTCTTCATATTATTCTTTAAATAATGAATCCACCATTTCACTGACTTCAGCATGCATCTTCTTCTTATCCAAATACTGCTGATGACGTTCCGAAATCTCGGTGATATCAACCGGCTCAACCACAAGCACGTAATTCACTGGCGGCACATACACAACCATAGCTCTTGATTCTGGCACAGATCCAACTTCTGGCGCCGATTCTTCTATCACATAAGTTTCACCAACCTTTCCTTTCCCTTTACCAGCTTTAGCAGCTTCAGCTTCAGCAATACGTTTATGCTCGACTGCTTTGGCTTGTATCTCTTCAATCTCTATCTCTGCATGCTCTGCTTCAAAGTTAATCCCATGTCTTTTACTCAGCACTTTGAACAGCATGTCAAACTTCTTGCATTCTCTGCTTTCTCTATCTCCAGCTCTTTCACAACTAGATGTAATCTCTCGTTCTCATTAGTAACATTTGTCAGCAGAGAGACCAAATGCATGTTCTCTGTCTGAAGCTCCTTGATCTGAGCATCATTCTCTTTCAATTTCTTCCCCATATCATCAACCTTAACATTATCATTCACCAACACTGCTAATAAGGACTCCAAGTGAAGAAACCCTAGATCAACTAGACCGGAATCTAAGTATATCTATGGAATGGGCTCTGCATAAAAAGGTTAACCCTTTGTTTAGTTTCACGATGGATGATGAGTAAAATAGTACTCCGGCTGAGCCTGCAAAACAGAACACCATGAGCTCGCCACGGGGAGAAGGGGGGTTCTCTTCGTGACCACCCTCTGGCGTGAGAATAAGTACAGGTAGTCGGAAGTAAGTATTGTAAGAGAGATAGTAGTTGAGAGTGAATACCTTCCGTTGAACTCCAAGTTACTTATTTATAGCCGGTGCTTGGTGCCAAAAGGAGAGATTGTTAACTTTAACGAATCTTCTGCTATTTCATTAATGTTTGTTGGCAATCCGTTAGTGCACACGGATCGTGAGCTCATCAGCGGTTAGGGAGGTGTCACGTGTCAACATGAGATTCACTACATCTTACAAATGTGAGCATGCCATCACCTTGATCTTCCTCAGCCGTCCAGATGCTGCCATGTGGCAATTGGTTATAACCAAAAAGATGCTTCACGATTGGGTGTTAATGGCTTCTCGAAGGTTTCACAGTTGTTACCCATCTATTATTTTCCACGTGTACATTCTGTTATAACAGAAAAGATTCCATTTGCTTCTGCACCAAGTTAAGGATTTTGCTAAGGGAAAATTTCTCAGGATTTACTGTTTCCTTGCGCGAGAAGCGCAAGTTAGTTAACTGGTCTTCCTTTTTCTCCTTGCTGCTTAGCGTAATGTTTGATGGATACTTGCTTTGATATAAATATATGCGCAAGGTTTGTGCATGAAGCATTATCAAACGAGAATGTTCAAGGTTAACTTTGAACCTTGCGCGAGCCTGCGTAAGGTAGTTAAATGAAACATCTATCCAAAGAGAATATTCAAGGTTAACTTTGAACCTTGTGCAAGCCCGCGCAAGGTAGTTAACTGAAGCATTTATCCAAAGAGAATATTCAATGTTAACTTTGAACCTTGCGTGATCCCGTGCAAGGTAGTTAAATGAAGCATTTATCCAAAGAGAATATTGAAGGTTAACTTTAAACCTTGCGCGAGCCCGCGCAAGGTAGTTAAATGATCCTTTCCTCTCTTGAATAGTTGGCGCAGAGTTCTAATAAATCTTATTTTGGCAAAGAAGTCTGCGCGCAGTTTTCTTAAAAGTTATTAATGGGTATAGTTTCCTTGATTGGCTCAAGGTTTTTGGGACCATACCCCTTCAAGTCCCCCAGTCCAGTGTTGCTCCTATGTAAGAATAAAAAGTAGGTGGAGCACTGGACTTAAGATAAATGTGTTGCGCTAGATAAGGACTAGCTTTTTGTTGCTTTATACATCTTGGTGACTTGTCGTAAGTGAATTTTGAAAAAGTATTTGAATTTCAAATATACTTAGACACGTGTCACTTATCCGGATGGTGTAGTTTGTGACGACGCACGTTCTTGAGACGTGGTGATACTGTTGACAGGCTGTCAACAGTACATGTCTTACGGTATTTAATGCTATTTCAGCGACACTCACGCGCGTGGTGCGGTTACTATTCCCACTCGCCCTTGCTGTTACTTGGGGATACGTGATTGTCGCAAAATTCACTGCACTCAAATCGTGCATTAATTGCGATTAGTATATAAAGGGATCAACGATCCATTTGCTTCCTCACCAGATTACATCTTGAGAGAAACTTGTGCTCATATATTCCAGCAACCTTCAAAGTTTTCTAAGTATTCTTCAAAGTTTGAGTTATGGCCACCGGTGCAAATTCTGCTGAGATACCGTCGACGTCAAGTTTGCCACCGTTAAAGTGGTCGAAGAAAGATTTCGATAATCTTGCTACCGACTTTCTTTTCGCTCCGTACTGGAAAGCGTTTTTTCCGGTGGCGTATGCCACGGTGGCTAATGCGCCGGCCGGCTACATCACCTTATTTTATGATTATTTTGCCGAAGGGATATTCAGGCTTCCGGTGACCCATTTCCTGCTGGAAATTCTTGGTTTTTACAGGCTCCATATTTCTCAGTTGAGCCCGATGGGAATGGTTAGGATCCGGCATTTCGAGTTTGTTTGCCGGTCAATGCAGATCGTACCGACGGTTGAGAAGTTTAGAGACCAGTTGCACTATTCGTTTGGTTTTTATTCGTTCCAACAACGTGTGCAAGCCAAACGATTGCTGTCGGTGCCGCCCAAGTCTTACCACGGATGGAAACAGAAGTTCTTCTTCATAAAGGCGGCGGTAATCCCGATGAAGATGACATTCCGAGCCGGTGATGAGATCGAGCTAGAGACCCTTCCCATACCTGTCGACGAGGTGTGGTATCAGGATATTAAAGATGTGCCCAACATTGTTTTGCCGGAGAGGGCCCTCATCGCTGCTGGGATGAGTATTTTTTGGAAGAAAGAACGCCGGGAAAAACCGATGTACACTGAAGATGGAACTGGTACGTAACCTTTTAACTTCCTAGCAATATCTTTTAATAGTTATGTACTGATGCAAAAATGTTTGTTATGTAGCTGCGCAGCTCTACTTGGTCTCTTTCAAGAGAGAGAAAGGGAAATGGCCGTCATGCCGATTGCTGAGGGTGAGGAAACTTGGTTCTCACAAATCTTGGGGAACTTTGAGTTGCCCAAGAAAGAGGATCTGGGGGCGCAACCATCTTCGAAGACTGGTAATTAAATTCTTTCAAAGCCTAAGTTAATATTGCAATATTACTCTTGAACATATTTTCTAAGTAATATTGCAATATAACTAATGGTGCAACCTGTCACACCCTCAATTTCCACTTGCGGAGTTCTACCGCGAGACGTGTGATCAAACCAGAATCTAAGACACTAGTACGTCGAACGACTCTGTATGATTTGATAATACGTTTTCCAAAATCATTTGTTGTAAATTTTAGATTACCAATATTTAGCATGAGTATCAGTTTTTAAAGTTTGAGCGGAAGCATAAATAAGTAGTGATGCGGCGCCAACACAAACGCCAAAACAAAAGTAAAATCCCAAAACAATATTAATAAATGAGACTCTATAATGATGTCTTGTTCAATGCGTGTGCGTGCACCTAGAGCTCCTAGCGTCCTGAGAAACATGTAAAGAAACAAGTGTCAACATTAAAGATGAGTGAGTTCACAGGTTTTCATAAATTTGTTGTTCGGTTTTAGTTTGTTACTCCGTTATCCCCAACCCGGGATAACATATCAGTTGCATTATTCCAAACCCGGAATAATAAGTTGTTGCTTCCAATATTCCCAAACCGGAATATTAAGTTGTGTTTCCATTATCCCCAACCCGGGATAATACGTTGATGTTCCAATATTCCAAACCCGGAATATTAAGTTGTTCCGTAATTAAGTTCAATATTAATGTATATAGGTAGCTAGCCTAAAGTCATGTCACTAAGTGTTCGCGATCGAAGCTGACATTTGTGCCTCCGTTTTGCCAGGTCTATCACATGACCATGGCGATGTTAGGCCAATCATACACCCGTTGACCAAACCCGGTCAGCTAGCGCGACTAGCTCGGATGGGGCTCGTCAGACCCAGTAGTACTACTTATAATTCCCCGCTACTTAACCCAAATATTAACGATCCGAGGAGATTGTCGAGGACTTAAGTGATAAAGCTGCATAGTGACCATAACATTACATTAACATTAACTTAGTTACCGCATAGTTATGTGATGTTACATTCGTATAACATAAAGAGTTTGAGTTTAAGAATGTATACATGTTTCTCCCCCTGTTGTTTAAAACCGTATAAAGTTAGGGGCCGTGAACTCACCTTTATTAGCTCGGTTAGTGTAGCAAAGATGTTATAAGAGACGGGACCGCTAGTTACGTCCTAACAAACCAATTAATTCCACGTCAGTGTGAAATCACCCCAATACAAATTCCACACGCAACTTACTCACAAAGTGATACCCACAAACAACATATCTAATACTCAAACATGCATGCAAGTATTCTCATATGATCATAGTAATCAAACAACTTATCATGAACACATTCCAAATCCATGCCACACTTTAATGCATAAAATCACAAGTTAACAACTTTCTGCTTAATACTCAATTATTCAGCTGTTTTCTAGGATTTTTATAAAATAGTTCCAGCCTTCTAAAAATTCCCATATTTTTACAGCAGGTGACCTTTATACCATAGAAATTTATATAATTTTCTCAAGTCCTAAATCTTCACCAATTAACCATAAATATTAATTCACTAAGCTGCAGTCAGATTTACCGCTTTCTGACTGCAGTCTACGGAAGAATTTATTTAAAAATCACCGATCGTCCGATTAACTAAATTCCAGTTGGAGTTGCCCGGAAATTTCTATACCTAGTTGCTGTACAAAAATCATGACTCAACTCTCTACTGATTTTAAAATCTAGCTTGATAAACAACCAACAAAATTCCAGAATTTTAACAGCTTTACCTACCGAACTTGTTTAACCCTTTAAAAATATCAAACGATTTCAGAAAATTATGAATCCAGCGCCATTGGATTCCTTATTCAAATCTCTAGGTTTTAGACCTCAGAAAATCCGTTTTTCGACAACTAACGACCAAGTTACAGCCTGATAAAGTCGACTGAAACATTCACTCAGCATGCTGTTTTCTGCATCTCCTTATAATAAGTTCGTATAACTCGTTCATGTGACTAGCCAAGGCGATCAGGATTCGATTTTTAATCCTAGATTAATACTAATAATCTATCCATGCAACCCTACTTAATAACTTCTAGTTAATATAACAAAACACACTTGAATCCTCATGAGATCCGCAAACAAGTATACATGCATATCAACCTTGATTAATTCAGCCGATCACATCTAGTACATCTAATATCCGAACAAAATCATGCGTATGTATATACGGTCAATTCAGCAGGCTACTTGTAAGTACATATAGTCCGAAGACAATACAATCAATTCATTCAAACATATAATTAATCCGAAGCAACTTAAACATTCAAGCATACATATAATTAACCGAAACATGATCTTGTAATCAAAGATAATTCTGACCTTGAATAACTAGGCAAACAACCCGAGATTTGGACAAGAACAACTCGACTGATCCAACTAGAACGTGACCGAGAGACGTTGATAAAGTGGGCTGCTGCGTTCGGAAGATGATGTGGGCTGTTTGTGATCGCTGCAGGGAACAAGTGGGCTGATCTCGCGACCTAATGAAGGTGAACAAAGGCTGTCTACGATCGAATGGGATGAACAAAGGCTGATCAGGTTGAGATGCAAGCTGCTCGCGATCACAAGGTGAAGACTTGGCTGCCGACGGCTGAATTCCTGAACTAGGGTTTTGTGTTTTTGTGAATGAGTGCATGTGAGTTGTATATATAGGTGAAGCAAGATGATAGGGGTTACGGTTTTAGATAAGTGTTCATGGCCGAGTAACTTGGATGGTTGGTTGGGTTTGATCTCGGTCGAAATCAGATTTGTTTTGGTTTGGGTTTTGCGGTCAAGGGGGTAGGGTTGGGTTTATGGCCGAGAATCTTAGGTTGTTTGTTTTGGGTCTTGATCACGTGGCCGAGGGACTAGAATGGTTGGTTTGGCCGATTAGTTTGAGTTGGATTGGGTGGGTTCGGTTTGGGTTTTATCTTGCGGCCAAGAGACTAGGGTGAGTTAATTTGATTTGAGTTTTGATCTTGGCCGAAAAGTTGGAACTCTAGGTCTAGGTTTAAACTTTGTGAACTCCTAGAGTCACCATGAATCTCTTTGGTTCGTGTCGCGGTTCGGTTCGTGTACGTATCTACAATAATTACTTTATAACTAAACAATCACACAAACACTCATCACGTATTCATTCCATGCACGTTTAATACTTAGCACACATATTATTCGACAAGTTTCACGTGTAAGTTATCCGAAAAACCCGGGATATCACATTATCCCCATGTTGAAAGAATTTTCGTCCCGAAAATTGAGTAAGCGCGGTTTAGCATGTAACGTACATGTTCAAAGTGCCACGCACAAAGAGTTAGTTTATTAATGATAGTACACAACGTTACAAGAAGTTCCCCAAATGTCATACACAAAGATTTCCAAGTGCCATGCACGAGAATTTAGTCAACAATAGTACACGAAAGTATGAGAAAATTTCCAGGTTGTCACATCATCCCCTTGTTGAAAGAATTTTCGTCCGAAAATTTAGGTACTGTCATCGTTAGTTTGCTGCTCAGTTGCGAAGAGGTGTGGGTATTTGCTTTTCATTTGGTCCTCTCTTTCCCACGTGAACTCCGGTCCACGCTTAGAGTCCCAACGAACTTTAACGATCGGAATCTTGCTGTGCCTCCGAGTCTTGATGTCACGATCCATGATCTCGATAGGCTTTTCCACGAAGTGTAGTTGTTCATCCACTTGGATCTCATCCAATGGAATAATTAAAGTTTCATCTGATAGGCACTTCTTCAGATTTGACACGTGAAATACGTTGTGAACTCCACTGAGTTCAGCAGGGAGGTCTAATTGGTATGCTACGGGTCCAATTCGTTTCAAGATTTCAAACGGGCCTACGTACCGTGGATTAAGTTTGCCCCGTTTTCCGAAGCGGATTACACCCTTCCAGGGTGACACCTTTAGTAGGACGCGATCGCCTACTTGGAATTCGAGCGGTTTGCGTCGTTGATCAGCGTAGCTTTTCTGTCGATCTCGTGCCGCCGCCATGCGGTTTCTGATTTGTACAATCTTTTCAGTAGCCTCAAGTATTAACTCAGGGCCTGTGAGTTGACTGTCACCGACTTCTGCCCAGCAGACCGGTGATCTACACTTACGACCGTATAATGCTTCAAATGGTGCTGCCGAAATACTCGTGTGATAGCTGTTGTTGTATGAGAATTCCACTAGAGGCAGATGAATTTCCCAATTATTTCCGAAGTCCACTACGCATGCCCTAAGCATGTCTTCCAAGGTCTGTATGGTCCTTTCGCTTTGACCATCAGTCTGAGGGTGATAAGCTGTGCTCATATCCAAGCGTGTTCCCAACGCTTTCTGGAGTGACTGCCAGAAGTTTGACGTGAAGCGAGCATCTCTATCTGATATGATGGACGTTGGCACTCCGTGCCGAGAAACTACTTCCTTAATGTAGATGCGAGTCAACTTCTCCATCTTATCCGTTTCTTTGATAGCTAGGAAGTGTGCGGACTTAGTTAAGCGATCCACAATCACCCAGATGGTGTCGAAACCACCCAAGGTTCGCGGGAGTTTAGTGATAAAATCCATGGAGATCTGATCCCATTTCCACACTGGGATCTCAGGTTGTTGGAGTAGCCCCGATGGCTTTTGATACTCCACCTTGACTTTTGCACAAGTTAAACATTTACTCACGTAGGTGGCTATATCGGCTTTCATGTTGGGCCACCAATACGCCACTTTAAGGTCTTGATACATCTTATCCGAACCCGGATGAACAGAGTATCGAGATTTGTGAGCTTCATCCATAACTAGCTCTCTGAGGTTCCCGTAGAGAGGTACCCATATGCGATTCATGAAATACCGGGTTCCATTGGGCTTTAACTCCCAATCGCGTTCCATTTTTCCCACTGATTCGGCTTTGATGTTTTCCTCCTTAACTGCTTCTAACTGGGCGTTGCGTATTTGATCGGGTAGCCCCGATTGAATAGTGAGTTGTAGTGCTCGTACACGACGAGGTTTCAAGTGTTCCTTCCTGCTGAGGGCATCAGCTACCACGTTAGCTTTACCCGGGTGATACCGAATGGCACACTCATAATCGTTCAAGAGTTCGACCCAGCGACGCTGTCGCATGTTCAACTCCTTCTGATCAAAGATGTGCTGGAGGCTTTTGTGGTCAGTGAAGATTGTGCACTTCGTTCCATAAAGGTAGTGTCTCCAAATCTTAAGTGCAAACACTACTGCTCCCAATTCTAGGTCATGCGTCGTGTAGTTTTTCTCGTGAACCTTCAGCTGTCGCGACGCATACGCGATGACCTTATCGCGTTGCATGAGTACGCATCCCAATCCCTGAATGGAAGCATCACAATACACTACAAAGTCATCTGTCCCTTCCGGCAAGGACAGAATGGGCGCACTGCAAAGTTTCTGCTTCAGCAGTTGAAATGCTGCTTCTTGCTTGTCACCCCAATTATACTTGATACCTTTCTGGGTGAGGGTCGTAAGCGGTTGTGCAATCTTTGAGAACCCCTCGATGAAGCGTCTGTAGTAACCAGCCAATCCTAAGAATTGGCGGATTTCCGTCGGAGTCTTAGGTGCTTCCCAGTTTTTGATGGCCTCAATCTTGGCAGGGTCTACGTGAATACCCTTTTCATTCACGACGTGCCCGAGAAACTGAACTTCTCGGATCCAGAAATCACACTTCGAAAGCTTGGCGTATAGCTTTTCCTGTTGAAGTAATTCTAGCAGCAATCGTAGATGCTCGGCATGCTCTTCTTTACCTTTGGAGTAGATGAGTATGTCATCGATGAACACGATGACAAATTTGTCAAGGTATGGTTTACACACGCGGTTCATGAGGTCCATGAATACCGCAGGTGCGTTAGTGAGACCGAATGGCATGACCAAGAACTCGTAATGGCCATACCGAGTGCGAAAAGCTGTCTTAGCGATATCCTCCTCCCTGACGCGTAGCTGATGATAACCGGACCGTAAATCAATCTTAGAGTAGTAACTTGATCCTTGAAGTTGGTCGAATAGATCATCGATGCGAGGTAACGGGTATCGGTTCTTGACTGTAACCTTGTTGAGTTCCCTATAGTCGATGCACATGCGGAAAGTCCCGTCCTTCTTCTTGACAAACAGGACTGGAGCTCCCCATGGCGAAACGCTTGGTCGAATAAATCCTTTTTCTAGCAACTCTTGAAGTTGGGTAGACAGCTCCTGCAGCTCGGCTGGAGCTAGGCGGTATGGAGCCTTGGCGATGGGAGTTGCATAGCTTGCCAATTCGATTTCAAACTCCAATTGTCGATGTGGTGGAAGACCAGGTAGCTCTTCTGGGAATACATCGGAAAAATCACGGACGACAGGGATGTCTTCTATACGTTTCTCGTCCTTAGGCGGTTCGGTGATTAGTGCGAGTAAAGCGAAGGAATTCTTTTTCCGGAGATACTTCTGAGCTTGCATAAATGAGATAATGTTGGTGACGGCGCTTGCCTTATCGCCTTGTACCGTCAAGATTTCGTCGTTCGAGAGTGGAATACGGATAGACTTTTCGAAACAAAGAACTTCAGCCCGGACGTCGGATAACCAGTCCATTCCGACTACCACGTCAAAACTACCCAGGGTTGTTGTCATCAGATCGATGGTAAAAGTGTGGCCCGCGAGTTTGAGTTGGCAGCCGGATACGATTTGGGTCACATTTACAGATTTACCATTGGCTAATTCTATCACATAAGGGGTCTCTAATGGTTTAAGCGTGAGATTTAGGTTCTTCCTAAAAGACTCAGATATAAAGCTCCTATCCGCACCCGTATCAAAAAGCACAGAAGCAAAATGTTCATTAAGGGGAAACTTACCGGTGACCACGTTGGTGTCGTTTCTGGCCTCTCCGCGGCCCAATGTAAATGCACGACCTTTGGCACCTCCTGTGCCACCGTTCCCATTGTTGTTGTTGTTATTATTGTTGTGGTTGTTGTGGTTGTTTCCACCATTATTGTTGTTGTTGCGTAACTGTGGGCAGTCTTTCCTGAAATGAGCGGTGCTACCACACTGATAGCATCCCCGATTTATACCCTGCTGCTGACCCTGAGGCTGATTCTGATTTTGTCGGGACATAATTTCGCCACGACAATCCCTTGCTGCATGTCCCATTTTGCCACATCTTTGGCAGCGATTTCCGGCACAAGGGCCGTTATGATGGAGATTACAACGGTTGCACTGCGGCTTCCGACCTACATAACCGCCTGCATTCTGGTTGTTGTTGTTGTTGTAGTTGTTGTTGTAGTTGCTGTTGTTGTTGTTGGAACGATTTTGATGACCCCGGTGGTTGTGGTAGTGATTGAACCTTTTCGGGTTCCCTTGCTGTGGATGCGATGACGAAGGCTGTCGAATGGTGGTGTCTTCAAACTTTCTTTTGTTATCTGAGACAACTTCAGTGGTACCCCGTGCTGGCAGTTTCCTCTGTTCCACCGCTTTATCAGTGAGTTTGTGAGCCAATCGGATAGCTTGATGTTCTGTTACAGGGTTACTAGACATCACCATACCCTGAATTTCCGGAACCAGACCCCCGAGATAGAACTCGAGTCTTTTCTCCACCGTGTTTGCCAAATCAGGACACAGAAACACCAAGTCATGGTGTTTCGCAGTGTAAGCCTCAATTTCCGATCCCACCATCTTGTGGTTCCATAGTGCTTGCTCTAGCTGTTGCACTCTGTCTCGTGGACAGTACTCCTCTTTAATCAGGGCCTTGAACTCGGTCCAAGCCATTGCATTTGCAGCTAACAGTCCACGCGTTTGGACTTGGGCGTTCCACCATGTCAGTGCCCCCTCTTCCAGTGTTGAGGCGGCGTATTTGACCTTGTTGGCCTCTAAGCAGTTGCACATTTCAAAAACAGATTCCGACTTTTCGATCCAGCGGACCAATCCAATGGGTCCTTCCGCCCCCGAGAACTTGCTAGGCTTTGCGTCAAGGAACATTTTATAGGGGTTAAAGCCCCCTCCTGCTGACAGAGAACAGGAAGTCAGCAAGGAATTGTACTAGCCTCACTATTAGATTTTCACGCGAAAACTTAATAATGGTTACCTGCTGGCTGGTTCTGCACACCCGCTAATGCTGCGTTCACATGCTCCTGGATCATGGCAGCTAGCTCTTCGGGCGTCAAGTTTAGGTTTCCACGTCTTCCAGTCGCCATTTAGATCTTCGAAACACATCATAAACACACTCCGATAAGTCAATATATCCAATATAGTTATCCTACTTCGTACTTTAATAATTATTAAGTTACGTCAACTCAATATGTTAATAGCCAAAGAAATACTTGATTAACTGAAATCTCAACGTCTTACATAAGTGCAAATCAAACATACGAATTTACTATAAAGTCTCAAGTTTAAATACAAGTGGAAAATAATAAACTGAAGGAAAACAAATAATATAAACGAGACGTGTCAGTCGTCTACGTCTCCATCCCCTAAGTCACTGTCGTTGCCGTCATCCTGTGCGGCATCTCCAGCTTCCTCAGCTGGGTCCTCCCCCGGATCCTCCTCAGGATCCTCCTCTGGATCCTCTTCTGGATCCTCCTCTACCGGCACTGGAGGGGCCGGTGCTGGTTCAAGTGCTTGATTTTGCAGTTCCTGAATGTTCCAACTGTTTTCCAGGACTCTGTCCTCAAGCCAGTCAGCTCTTATCTGCTCCGCACGCAGATCTCTAGCTATGGTGTTACGAGCTATCTTGCTCGTACGATGCTCTTCCTCGAGCGAGTCGGTCTTTCCCGTAAGGTGTCGGATCATCCATCCTTGTGCTAAGATGGTTTCCTGCATTCTTTCTAACTGTTTTTGTTGTGTATGTACCAGGATTCTGAGCATGTCAAGTCCTATTTCTACAGGATTAACCGGTCCAACCGGTACAGCAATAGTTGGGCGTAACGATGACTCCTCCCCCAGAGCGAGCCTCTTCCTCGCCGCTGAGCGTGTCTCTACGCCGTAAGGTAGCATGGGTTCCACCATTGGTGCCTTTCCTGGTGCCCTTGGTGGCGTAAGTCTGTCGGACGATGATGACGATGAGGATGATGACATTGCCTGTTGGGTCGTGTAGTTAGTTATGAGTTGTTTTCATTTCTTATCATGAAGGTATAATCTACCAAACACGATTGTGGCATATTGCATAACAAGATATAATAATTCGGTGCCAAACTAAGTCTAGTGTCGTGATATCAGCTATAGCTTAGGTCTACTTCTAATGCAAACCTGGTTCTCTATAGCTAGTGGCTCTGATACCAATCTGTCACACCCTCAATTTCCACTTGCGGAGTTCTACCGCGAGACGTGTGATCAAACTAGAATCTAAGACACTAGTACGTCGAACGACTCTGTATGATTTGATAATACGTTTTCCAAAATCATTTGTTGTAAATTTTAGATTACCAATATTTAGCATGAGTATCAGTTTTTAAAGTTTGAGCGGAAGCATAAATAAGTAGTGATGCGGCGCCAACACAAACGCCAAAACAAAAGTAAAATCCCAAAACAATATTAATAAATGAGACTCTATAATGATGTCTTGTTCAATGCGTGTGCGTGCACCTAGAGCTCCTAGCGTCCTGAGAAACATGTAAAGAAACAAGTGTCAACATTAAAGATGAGTGAGTTCACAGGTTTTCATAAATTTGTTGTTCGGTTTTAGTTTGTTACTCCGTTATCCCCAACCCGGGATAACATATCAGTTGCATTATTCCAAACCCGGAATAATAAGTTGTTGCTTCCAATATTCCCAAACCGGAATATTAAGTTGTGTTTCCATTATCCCCAACCCGGGATAATACGTTGATGTTCCAATATTCCAAACCCGGAATATTAAGTTGTTCCGTAATTAAGTTCAATATTAATGTATATAGGTAGCTAGCCTAAAGTCATGTCACTAAGTGTTCGCGATCGAAGCTGACATTTGTGCCTCCGTTTTGCCAGGTCTATCACATGACCATGGCGATGTTAGGCCAATCATACACCCGTTGACCAAACCCGGTCAGCTAGCGCGACTAGCTCGGATGGGGCTCGTCAGACCCAGTAGTACTACTTATAATTCCCCCGCTACTTAACCCAAATATTAACGATCCGAGGAGATTGTCGAGGACTTAAGTGATAAAGCTGCATAGTGACCATAACATTACATTAACATTAACTTAGTTACCGCATAGTTATGTGATGTTACATTCGTATAACATAAAGAGTTTGAGTTTAAGAATGTATACATGTTTCTCCCCCTGTTGTTTAAAACCGTATAAAGTTAGGGGCCGTGAACTCACCTTTATTAGCTCGGTTAGTGTAGCAAAGATGTTATAAGAGACGGGACCGCTAGTTGCGTCCTAACAAACCAATTAATTCCACGTCAGTGTGAAATCACCCCAATACAAATTCCACACGCAACTTACTCACAAAGTGATACCCACAAACAACATATCTAATACTCAAACATGCATGCAAGTATTCTCATATGATCATAGTAATCAAACAACTTATCATGAACACATTCCAAATCCATGCCACACTTTAATGCATAAAATCACAAGTTAACAACTTTCTGCTTAATACTCAATTATTCAGCTGTTTTCTAGGATTTTTATAAAATAGTTCCAGCCTTCTAAAAATTCCCATATTTTTACAGCAGGTGACCTTTATACCATAGAAATTTATATAATTTTCTCAAGTCCTAAATCTTCACCAATTAACCATAAATATTAATTCACTAAGCTGCAGTCAGATTTACCGCTTTCTGACTGCAGTCCACGGAAGAATTTATTTAAAAATCACCGATCGTCCGATTAACTAAATTCCAGTTGGAGTTGCCCGGAAATTTCTATACCTAGTTGCTGTACAAAAATCATGACTCAACTCTCTACTGATTTTAAAATCTAGCTTGATAAACAACCAACAAAATTCCAGAATTTTAACAGCTTTACCTACCGAACTTGTTTAACCCTTTAAAAATATCAAACGATTTCAGAAAATTATGAATCCAGCGCCATTGGATTCCTTATTCAAATCTCTAGGTTTTAGACCTCAGAAAATCCGTTTTTCGACAACTAACGACCAAGTTACAGCCTGATAAAGTCGACTGAAACATTCACTCAGCATGCTGTTTTCTGCATCTCCTTATAATAAGTTCGTATAACTCGTTCATGTGACTAGCCAAGGCGATCAGGATTCGATTTTTAATCCTAGATTAATACTAATAATCTATCCATGCAACCCTACTTAATAACTTCTAGTTAATATAACAAAACACACTTGAATCCTCATGAGATCCGCAAACAAGTATACATGCATATCAACCTTGATTAATTCAGCCGATCACATCTAGTACATCTAATATCCGAACAAAATCATGCGTATGTATATACGGTCAATTCAGCAGGCTACTTGTAAGTACATATAGTCCGAAGACAATACAATCAATTCATTCAAACATATAATTAATCCGAAGCAACTTAAACATTCAAGCATACATATAATTAACCGAAACATGATCTTGTAATCAAAGATAATTCTGACCTTGAATAACTAGGCAAACAACCCGAGATTTGGACAAGAACAACTCGACTGATCCAACTAGAACGTGACCGAGAGACGTTGATAAAGTGGGCTGCTGCGTTCGGAAGATGATGTGGGCTGTTTGTGATCGCTGCAGGGAACAAGTGGGCTGATCTCGCGACCTAATGAAGGTGAACAAAGGCTGTCTACGATCGAATGGGATAAACAAAGGCTGATCAGGTTGAGATGCAAGCTGCTCGCGATCACAAGGTGAAGACTTGGCTGCCGACGGCTGAATTCCTGAACTAGGGTTTTGTGTTTTTGTGAATGAGTGCATGTGAGTTGTATATATAGGTGAAGCAAGATGATAGGGGTTACGGTTTTAGATAAGTGTTCATGGCCGAGTAACTTGGATGGTTGGTTGGGTTTGATCTCGGTCGAAATCAGATTTGTTTTGGTTTGGGTTTTGCGGTCAAGGGGGTAGGGTTGGGTTTATGGCCGAGAATCTTAGGTTGTTTGTTTTGGGTCTTGATCACGTGGCCGAGGGACTAGAATGGTTGGTTTGGCCGATTAGTTTGAGTTGGATTGGGTGGGTTCGGTTTGGGTTTTATCTTGCGGCCAAGAGACTAGGGTGAGTTAATTTGATTTGAGTTTTGATCTTGGCCGAAAAGTTGGAACTCTAGGTCTAGGTTTAAACTTTGTGAACTCCTAGAGTCACCATGAATCTCTTTGGTTCGTGTCGCGGTTCGGTTCGTGTACGTATCTACAATAATTACTTTATAACTAAACAATCACACAAACACTCATCACGTATTCATTCCATGCACGTTTAATACTTAGCACACATATTATTCGACAAGTTTCACGTGTAAGTTATCCGAAAAACCCGGGATATCACACAACCCTTGCTCAATATGATTGATTATGTAGGTGATTTTCTAAACTTGGGCGTAGGCCCTGATTCGAAGAAGAAGAAACCAACTGCTGCTCAGCTGCTGCGCCTCCCCATTCCAACCCAGATCAAAAATCCAAGCCATCACTGCTGCGAAAGCCGAGGGTAAGAAAGGTATGCGTCTCATATCTTACTCTTGGTGCAATTATGTGGTGGTGTCGGACTCACTGGAGGGTCTTGCACCTATAGGTTTGAAGAAACCGAAGCCAGAACCCATTAACACCTCCTCTCTTCTAGCTGCGAACCCAGAGGATCCCTTGGAAGTACCTTCTAGCCCAGAAGAGGCGTTGAAGCGCACTTCCAAGAAGAGGAAGGAGGCGGAAACTAAAACTCCTGAGCCAACAAAAGTTGCGCGCCCGCGCATTGGCAAGAAGGGCAATCTGGATGCCTTTGCAAAGAAATTCTCACCTGGTGCGTTTAGTTTGTTGCGCATTTCTGTCAAAAAAGTTGTGCATAATCTTATACTTGGTATTTGTTGATATGCTTTGCAGAGAAAATGGTGAAGGCTGCGCCGGCCACCTCATCTGCTATACCATCCCTGCGCAGGCCTGAGAACGTTGAGGGGGGAGATGCGGGGCAAGAAACTCCTGTTTTTGATGCCGACCCCATCATCCCGGAAAATATTGAGAAGGTGGCTCTAAAAGAAGAGCCCAAAAATTTTGACGCTGAGAATCCTGCAGGCGAGCAGGTTAAAGATACAGCTACAGATGTTGGGGTGAGAGATACTGCTTCCGCATAACAAGAAAAAATATCTTCCCCTGTGCCGGAACCGTCAAAGTTGATATCCAAGGGAGCTGGACCTTCAACACAAAGCGAAGGCTTTGTGTTTGTTGAGGATTCGGAGGAGGAGTCGCCCATTCGCCCAGAGGAGACGCCTGGGGACTATTATTATCGTTCTTATTCTGAGAGGTGGGCCTCTGCGATTCATCAGCCCGTGTGGAAAGTTAAACAGGGTGATGTTTTTACGGATTGGCACTCCTGCAGGAAATGGTATAAGGGCATCTTCCCGCCAGTGGAGGTGAAGCGCCAGGAAGAAAGCCTGACCGAATCCCTCATGAACCAGCTTACCTGGTTGCGGGAGTATGGGATTGTGGAGGTAATATTCCCTTTTCTTTATACATGTCTGGTTTGATTGCCGCAACATATACTGATTGTATTTGTATACAAATCGCAAATGCCATCCTTAACTCTACGGAGTTGGATGAGAGAGTGGCAGAATTGATGATGGCGGCACGCAATGACGGGCATGCCGAGGGCTATAGAGAGTGCACTTTGCACGTGGCACATGCGTTGAAGACCAAATGGGATACAAGCCGTGCTGCCACGCATGGGCTAAATACTGCCGCCATTTATTCTGCTGCTAAAGAAAAATATGATCAATTGCAGATTCTGATTATGGACCTTACGGATGCCGCGCTGCAGCAAGATGACTTTGTTGATAAATTAAAGGAGATCTTTTCTTCAACAGAGAAGCAGGCGGGAACCAAATCCATAGAATAGGAAATTTGTATTTTTTACTTTGTGATAACTTGTAACGTTGCGCTGCTGTGCAGTACTATGGATGTGAATATAATATATTTCAGCTTTACAATGTTTGCATGGGACCAATTACTTGTGTAGGATAGACAAATGAACAATTTCTTTTCTCATGTATGAGCGTAAGTATTAAGTTAGCTTATGGCTCATGAGTTTGTGTTTTTGTTTATCCAAAGGAAATGCATGCATTTGTAAATGAACATATACAAGACTGTAAGTAGTGGCAGAGTATTTTATTCATACTGATAAAGCGCAAAACTATGGTTGCCACTAAGATTACATAACAAAATAAAGTTAGCAGTCTCGTTACGAAACGCTCAGAAGTTGCGTAGAGGACTGAGATTACATATAACATCGGCGTAGTTGTTGGGCGTTCTAGGTTCGAGGAACACTGGATCTGTCCATACGTTTCAGAGTGTACGCGCCTTTTCCCAATACTTCATTTATCACGTACGGACCTTCCCATCGTGGGGCTAACTTCCCTGGTTTTTCGGCATTTGACGCTTCATTATCGCAAAGAACAAAATCACCAGGCAAAAAGGAACAGATGCGCACCCTTTTGTTGTAATACCTTTCAAGCTGAGACTTGTACCTAGCTTCGTGTTCTTCCAATAAGTCTAGGTCGATGCGCCTTTGTTCTTCGTTATCTTGTTTTTCCAAAGCTAGCATTCTTGGAGATGGTAACCCAATTTCATCAGGAATCACAGCTTCTGCGTCGTACACAAGGCTAAAAGGAGTTTCTCCAGTACTAGTCTTGGGCATAGTTCGGTGTGCCCACAAGATGCTAGGAAATTAGTCAACCCACCCCCGTCGTGCCGTGCCAAGCCGGGCCTTGATACCGTGTACCAACTGTTTGTTTATGCTTTCATCTTGACCATTTGCTTGTGGGTGCGCAACAGAAGCGAAAACATGCTGGATTCCCATTTCGGTCATCCATGTTTGCAAGTCTTCAGCCATTAAATTTGGACCGTTGTCTGTAATAATGCACATGGGCAGACCAAAACGGCAAATAATGTATTCCCAGATGAATTTGCGAATTACCATCGCTGTAGTAGAAGCTAAAGGTTTGGCTTCAACCCATTTAGTGAAGTAATCTACCGCAACAATGATAAACTTTACTGCGTCGGGCGCATCCGGAAATGGTCCCACTAAATCAATGGCCCATTGTTGAAATGGCCAACCTGTTGTGACGGGTACCAAAGGATTCTTTGGGCGCAATGTTTTAGGGGCATGCATTTGGCAGGACATGCATTTGCGCAAGATCTCTACAGCGTCAACGTACATTCCGGGCCAATAATACCCTGCGCTTTTCACTTTGGCTACTACTATGCGTGGCCTAGAATGTATACCACATAGCCACTCATGAATCTCCCTGATCAGATACTGCGCATCATGTTTGTGAACACAGCGGAGCGAAGGACCCATGTAAGAGCGTCGGTATAGAATACCGTCAACCATTTCGTAATTGAGGGCTTTGCATCGTAACTTATGTGCTTGCGCTTTATTTTATGGTAAAGAACCATGTAACAAATACATCATTATTGGAGACATCCATGATGGATCTCCTACTTCGACCATTGTCACTTGTCTGAGAGGGACTGATGGATTATTTAAAACCTCGACGCGAACTTCTTTTGCCAAATGCTTGAAACTAGTTGCAACGAGTTTGCTAGAGCGTCAGCATGTTTGTTTTCGCTTCGCTTGACGTGTGTGATTTTAAATTGTTGGAACTGTGCTATAAAAGCCTTGGCTTGCGCCAAGTATAAAGTCATGATATCTCCCTTTGCATCGTACATTCCAATTACTTGCTCAGCAACTAGTAATGAATCAACATGGGCTTCTAAATTTGTTGCACCCATTGTAATAGCGAGGCGTAAGCCTGCGAGGAAAGCTTCATATTCGGCCTCGTTGTTGGTGCTTTTAAAATCAAACCGAATTGCATATGTGAATTATGCTCCCTCTGGACTCATTAATCGAAGACCTGCTCCAGCCCCATCACTATTTGATGCGCCATCTGTAAACAGTGTCCATGCTCTATTGTCTATGACTGGGACTGGGTTTTGAATTGCTTGGCATTCTTCAAACTTATCAGCAGGAATTTCAGCGATGAAATCTGCCAACACTTGGCCTTTGATAGATGGTCTAGGTTTATAACAGATGTTATAACCTCCCAATTCTATTGCCCATTTTGCAAGTCGTCCAGAAACATCTGGTTTGGCCAGGACTTGGCCAATGTGAAAATTTGTTAAAACTGTAATAACATGTCCTGAAAAGTATCTCCGCAGCCTGCGCGAAGCGTGGACCAATGCTAAAACTAATTTCTCCATAATTGAATACCTTGTCTCTGGATCGTTCAACATCTTGCTGATATAATAAATTGGAGACTGGACCCCTTCGCGTTCTACCAACAGGACAGGACTTATTGCTACCTCAGATGCAGCAAGATATAAGACCATGGGTTCTTTTTCACGAGGAGCAGTAAGTGTGGGAAGTTGAACTAAACAATCTTTCATCTGTTGCAAAGCTTGATCAGCTTCAGGAGTCAATGCGAACTCTTTGCTTTTCGTACAATTGCACAAGGTTCGAATAAATGGATATGACTTTGCAGAATGATTGGCGAGGAAGCGGTTTAGCGCAGCTAACCTTCCAGCCAAATGTTGCATCTCTTTGATGGTAGTAGGAGAAGACATTTTTTGTATTGCCTCGACCTTCTCAGGATTAACTTTGAAACCATCTTTGGTGACGATGAAACCCAAAAATTTGCCCTCCTCCATGCCGAAGGAGCATTTGCTTGGATTTAACTTTAGATTTACCTCTCGCAGAGAATCAGAAGTTCGTTGGATGTTGTCTAACATAGTGTCTTCTGAATTACTCATAATTACCAAATCATCAATGTAGACTTCCACAGTTTTCCCGATATCATCTCCAAACACTGTATCCATCAATCTTTAATAAGTAGCTCCCG
The DNA here is from genome assembly GCA_947069175.1 of Scalesia atractyloides. Taxonomy (NCBI): domain Eukaryota; kingdom Viridiplantae; phylum Streptophyta; class Magnoliopsida; order Asterales; family Asteraceae; genus Scalesia; species Scalesia atractyloides. The sequence continues at coordinate 38,580,068 of CAMTDV010000006.1, forward strand.
CATTGCGGAGACCAAAAGGCATCTTGGTATAACAAAAAATGCCCTTCTCCGTGCGAAAAGCGGTTTTATCTTCGTCCTCTTTCTTCATCAAGACTTGATGATAACCTTTACAACAATCTAGAAAACATTTCCAGCGAATGGAAGCTAATGAGTCAACCTTTTTGTCAATCTCAGGAAGAGAATAACAATATTTCGGACACGCCTTGTTTAGATCTTTAAAATCTACGCACATCCACCATCCGCCATTATGTTTCTTTACCATGACTAGGTTTGCCACCCAGGTCTGGTATTTGACTTCGTGCAGAATACCAGCATTTAATAACTTAGTGACTTGTTTGTTCATCGCCTCTGTCATTTCTGACCCGAGGCTGCGCGTTTTCGGCACAACTGGTTCTGCTAACGGAAATACATTCAGACAATGTTCCGCAACGTTGCGCGGGACACCGACCATCTCGGCAGGTGCCCAGGCGAAAATGTCTTTGTTGCGAAACAACAGTAGTTTAAGCTTTGCGCGAATTTCAATACTGACTGCAGGCCCTAATAAGATTGTTTGCTTAGGATACTTATTGTTGAGTACCCACTTTTCTGGTTCGTTACCTGGCGATGTCTTGACAGCCTTCATAACTGGTTCTTCAATTGACATGATTACTTTCCGTGCGTAAAGTATAGCTATACCATTTGGTGTCGGAAAACCACAAGCAGCATGCGGAGCGGAAGTAATCATACTAAAATCACGTTGCGCTCGGCGTCCCAATAGTACATCGTGACGGGAATTTGCCGGCATCACCATGAATTCGACGTTACTCGTTCGAGAATACCTCCCATCAGATAAAGTAACAGGAAAAAGGATTTGTCCTAGAGGAAAGACAGCCTCATTGCAGAACCCAGTTAATGGAAAATCAACTGGTTCCAAGCGTGCCTTATCCTCAGGATCTAGCTGCTTGAAGCACTACTCATACATAATATCCATGGAACTACCCGGATCTATAAACATATAGTCTGTTTGGTAGTGCCCAAAGATACCAGTGATAACTATTGGCCAGTCTTCTTGAGGACCTCCTGGAACGATAGGAAAAATGACTTGCTGTTCGCGCCAAGTGTTGTTTTGGAAATGTTGAAGGCTATGCTTGCGCGATGATCCACCTTGAATCATGGAAACGTGCTATTCATTTTCTTGTGCTAGGCCCTTCGTTCTCGCGCGTAATCGGTTTAATCTCTTTGCGCACATTCTGGAGTAGATGTGTAAGCTTCCCACTTTTTAATGCTTTTTCAATCTCCGTGCGCAGACTGATGCAGTTATCTGTTGTGTGGCCTGTGTCTATATGATAGTCACAGAACAAATTTGGGTCTTGCCCTTTTTTGTTTTTCATTGGTTGCGGCTGTTTAAACTGATAATTTTCAGTGCAGAGAACCTCAGCCGGAGATTTCTTTAAGGGAGTCCACTGACGTTCCCTATTCTCTTGCTTAATCGCTTTTTGAGTTGTTTTCTTGTTGATTGTTGCTCGCGCATCAATTGGTGAATAAGGAGAGTACGAATTCTGACTTGACTCTTTCCAATTTCTCTTATACTTGCGGCTACCTCTACTCAGGTCTTGCGGACGATTCTGAGGTAGAGGTGGCCTATTAGAACTTAAGTTGCGCTCAGTCTGGGAGTAGACCTTGGCTGCCGCCATGAGTTCATCAAGGCCACTTGTACCGGACAACACTTTAATCATTTCGTCACACCTTACCGCATACTTAAACTACGCGTTTATAAGGTCTTCATGGACATCTCCAATCTCCAACACCTCTTTATTGTAACGCGTTATAAAATCTTCGAGGCTTTCATCGTCCCTCCGCCAGATGTTCATTACATCTTAGGAATCGCGCACGTATCGCCGTTGCTGGCTAAAATGTGTAAGAAATTTTTCTTTTAAGTCATTCCAAGAGGAAAGTTTACATGCCGGCAAATTATCAAACGCAGCGCCGGTAAGGGTCTGTACAAATAGGTGACACCACATTGGCAATGTCCAGCACCCAAGTAACCCTGCACCGGTAAAGAGGCGCATGTGATCATAAGGATCGGTAAAACCGTTAAACTTTCCAACGATGGATGGTAATTTCGCTCGCTCCAGCGGAGCTAGTGCTATCTCTCTAGTAAACTTTGATTGTTCAGCTGCTTCGGTTGGGCGATACACCAAATTGTAATCATGCTCAGCTTCTAGATTGTATACTGCACGTACTTTTGGCCTGTAACTAGCATGATCTGCAGATATTCGATTGAAAATACTTGCACTATCCCCTTCCTCATAGGTTCTATCGAGCAAATCGTGTTGGGTGTCCCGTTTTTGCGAAGACCGCAGGCCCAAACGAGAGTGGACATATGCGCGACGCTGAACGTTGTCTTCTTGCCTTCTATTACCAGAATGCACAGGATCATTCCTGGTTTTAGAATACATTTTTGTTCCATCTTCAGGCATGTGCGAAGGTGAACGAGCATGACTTTGAGTATTATAACTCAAAACTCGAGGTGCCGGCGAAGCACGGAACTGAGGAGCGTTAACCGGAGCTTGAAAAGCTGGAGTTCTGGATTGAGCACATAACTGAGCATACATAGCATTTAGAGTCGCTTGAGATTTGATTAACCACGATAATGGAGTCTCTCCAGGTGGTAAAATCGATGTAACATCAACCTGAGGAGCCGCCGGCGTTACAGGAATACTCGCATGATTAGGATCATACTGAGCATTAGCTTCGCCGGAAGAATCCTCAACTATTTGTCCGTCGACCTAAGGTCCGACAACAACGCGTCGAATCCCTAACCGAGGACCTTGAAAAGATGATCCGTCAGCCATGATGCTGTAGGTCTATGTGAAACGAAACGAAAGATGAGAAAGAATTGAAATCGGTGCGCGCCAATGAAGAAACCCTAGATCAACTAGACCGGAATCTAAGTAGATCTATGGAATGGGCTCTACATAAAAGGGTTAACCCTTCGTTTGGTTTCACGATGGATGATGAATAAAATAGTACTCCGGTGAACCTGCAAAACGGAACACCGTGAGCTCGCCACGGGGAGAAGGGGGTTCTCTCCGTGACCACCCTCCGACGTGAGAATAAGTACAGGTAGTCGGAAGTAAGTATTGTAAGAGAGAGAGAGTAGTTGAGAGTGAATACATTTCCTTGAACTCCAAGTTACTTATTAATAGCCGGTGTTTGGCGCCAAAAGGAGAGATTGTTAACTTAACGGAATCTTCTGCTGTTCTGTTAATGTTTGTTGTAATCCGTTAGTGCACACGGATCGTGAGCTCATCAGCGGCTAGGGAGGTGTCACGTGTCAACATGAGATCACTACATCTTATAAATGTGACCATGCCATCACCGTGATCTTCCTCATCCGTCCAGATGCTGCCATGTGGCAATTGGTTATAACCGAAAAGATTCTTGCACGATTGGGTGTTAATGGCTTCTAGAAGGTTTCACAGCTGTTACCCATCTATTATTCGCCACGTGTACATTCTATTATAATAGAAAAGATTCCCTTTGCTTCTGCACCAAGTCAAGGATTTTGCTAAGGGAAAGTTTCTCAGGATTTACTGTTTCCTTGCGCGAGAAGCGCAAGTTAGTTAACCGATCTTCCTTTTTCTCCTTGCTGCTTAGCGCAACGTTTGATGGATACTTGCTTTGATATAAATATCTGCGCAAGGTTTGTGCATGAAGCATTATCAAACGAGAATGTTCAAGGTTAACTTTTAACCTTGCGCGAGCCCGCGCAAGGTAGTTAAATGAAGCATTATCAAACGAGAATGTTCAAGGTTAACTTTGAACTTTGCGTGAGCCCGCGCAAGGTAGTTAAATGAAGCATTTATCCAAAGAGAATATTCAAGGTTAACTTTGAACCTTGCGCGAGCCCGCGCAAGGTAGTTAAATGAAGCATTTATCCAAAGAGAATATTCAAGGTTAACTTTGAACCTTGCGCGATCCCGCGCAAGGTAGTTTAATGATCCTTTCCTCTCTTGGATATTTGGCGCAGAGTTCTATAAAAATCTTATTTTGGCAAAGAAGTATGCGCGCAGTTTTCTTAGAAGTTATTAATGGGTATGGTTTCCTTGATTGGCGCAAGGTTTATGGGACCATACCCCTTCACCAAGTTTTTCCTGTCATCTTCAAGATACTTTATCCTGTTCTCATGCTCTTTGATCTTGTTCACCAAGTTAGCAATCGCTTCTTCGTTAAAGAAATCTTCTTCGAATCCAGAAAGATACAGATCATCTTCGTTCGTTGATGGACCGGTAGGATGAGATTGATGTATTTGATCAGATTGCGGTGTTGGTTATGGTGATGTTGTGGAGCAATGATGTTTTGTGGTGATTGTGGTGGTGTGATACGTTGAGGTTAGGGTGGTGGTGATGGTTGGAGTGTTGGTTGTTTTTGTGGTGAGGGATATCGTGGTGGTACAACAGGTGGGATAAACGGTGGTGGGGATGGTGGAATAGCCATCTCGATAATCTCAATTGTATCAGTAACCACTTTTACTTGCTTCGTGGCTTTTGTGAACTTTGGATGCACTACGGATGAACCTATGCTTTTCTTCTTGCATTTGTCTTGCTTTTCGTTCTGTGACTCTTCTTAGATGGACGCTTCATCAAAACCGTGATCAGAAGGCATATACACATCATCATCACCAACAACTCTCCTTTTCTTTGCCTGTGCCTGTGCCAACCTTTCAGCTTTCTCTGATTTGTTAAACGTATCATCACAATCTTCCTCGTCATCACCATCTTCACCTCTAGCACCTGTTGTTCTCAAAACAGTCACTGCTTGCTCTTTTTCTTGCTCAGATGTAGCAGAAAAGACATCATCTTGAACATTCTCTGTTTCTGCTTCGACATTCACCTCTACCTGAGCTTCAACATTCACTGGTTCATGTGCTTGAACCTCTTCAATCTCTGGTTCATCGATAAGTAGTGTACGAACCGTAGCACGTTTTCTTTGATGCGGTGCAGAAGATGAATATCCAATAGTTTATTTCTTTGCAAGAGCACGTATGCATTTCTTTGTATCTTCCTTTTCGTACCAACTGCTTCTCTTTGGCTCAAAACCCTCCAAACGTTCAACCTCTTCGTTTTCATCACCACTGGTAGCCTTTCGCCACTTACCCTTTGGGGGCGCAATGTAATCCTTATTCTTAATCGCTCCAAACACTGGCTTAGCAATCGGCTTCTGTGTTTTCTTCATCTAAAGGTTCAATCTTGATAGTGTTTCAACATCCATATGCTCTAAAATCAGCTCATCATCATCACTGTTTTCCAGATTAGGAAACTGATCATCTAACAACTTCTGTACAAATTGTGGATACTGTAAAAACTTCTGCTTGTTATATTCAACACCATTTGTTCAAAAATCAACTTGCTGAAGTTGTAAGGCAAGTTTAGCACGAGAGCTGCTATCATACACATCTGATAGTCGATCAAGTCGTCAAATCCTCCTTTACGGTGGTTGAGGGCTTGTATAACAGAATGTGAAAAGAACTTGTAGGGTCTGCCGAGAGTGTTCTTCTTGATAGGTGCGGCATTAACGTGTCCGTTGTATCCCATGAGATAAAAGCAACCCTTAACCATTCATTCTAGATATCCTCTATAATCGTGATTGTCTGATCTACATATTCGATACGTACAATTGATACTGTTGCTCTTGGATCTTCCTGTAATTCAGCTGCTACCCAAAAAATCTATCACTCCTTTAAACGGTGCTATTTTGGAATATTCTCATCAAGTAGGCAGCATATGTTGTGAGTTGGTTCGAACGATGTTTTCCTGCACATATACGACAAGTCAGCACTTGCAAAATTTTGACGAAAACTTCAACACATGTCCACTCCGTACGAGATGTGTACAGACAATTAAACATTTTGACCATGTGACTTCGTATGAGACGTACATGTGCACCTCGTACGAGGTGTGTAATATTTTTTAACATTTTGACATGGTCACCTCGTACGAGGTGTGTAATATTTTTTTAACATTTTGACATGGTCACCTCGTACGAGGTGTACCATCCTACTCGTACAAGGTGACACCTCGCACAAAGACAGCGATTATGAACACAACTTAAAAACTTGTGTTTTTCATGAAATTGAACGTTCAATCGTAGGCTAAAAGTGCCGATAAACAACATGGTGGCTTCAGTTTTAATTTTTACCGGTTCGTTTATCCTAGATCTACGTTTTAAGTCCTTTAAGTCCGAAATCCATAAAATTAATGGTTAATTCTTGATTATTTACCTTAACCATTGTAAGAGGTGTGTAAATCAAACTCCCCAAGGTATGTATGGACCGTAGTTTGCTTAGTTCGTTCGAGATAGTCAAATCACATAGAGGACACTTGCAACTCGCACAAGCAGATTATGATGCTTCGCCGAGTTAGCTCCTATTTATAGCCTGAGCCACTTCGTATGAGGTGTGCTCAACTCGTACGAGGTGACCCTTCAAAATTTCAATTTTTCATTTTTCTAACATTTTCCAGTTCTACTCAGTTGACCAAGTCCAAGTTAATGACCTCGGTTCACTGAGTTGCCTACCAAGTCCAAGTTAATGACCTTGGTTGACCACTGTTTGACCAAAACTGATTTTTTCGTTACTTTTAAGTTTCAAATTAATGAACTTTTTAACATTTCAAGACATCTTTTCTTTCCAGATTAACTCCTAACCCGTAATCCTTCAACTTTCCTTCAACAACTGTCGCTTTGGACTTAAACAAGCGGTATTTACATCATCGGTGGTCTAGACTAAGATAGATATAACATCTTTTTGTATTTTCCAAAGTTTATGCTAAAAAACACTGAAAATCTTTTTAGGTTTTTTCTGGAATTTAAATGTAAGCGTTGTACAAACATATTTACAAATATATTTGTGTGAGTTTGTGTTAGAGGATCATATCAGTTTTTGAGACATATCATCAATACAGTTGATCTTTTGATAAAACTTTAAGTTCTAAACATATTTACTTAGATTGAAAATATTGATCCACGTAAACTTCTACACATTTCTCAAATGTTTCAAGATACGTTAGATAATTTTAGGAACATGATTTAACTGCGTTTCCCACCTCATAATATACTCCCGTATCGAGATTCCCTAGATTTCTTCTCACAAGTGAATATATCTAACTGATATTTGTATATGGAGTGAATGCGAGACCTTGAGAGCTCAGGTTAGTACTTCCGTACAGAGAAAGAGATGAAGATTCGACTTTTAGGTGGTGTTCCATAATTGGAATCTTTTTATCTTGCATCTCTCATATTTTTTTTTAGATTTTCAATTTTTTAAGCAGCTAATGGGGTGTAAATGCGAAAAGTATTATACAAGGTCTAGTCCATTGCTGACGCAAAATCAGAAGAACTCCTATAATACCCCAATTATCAATTAAATATAAAAACCTAGTATCTCAGAATCTGGCATTCTCTTAAAGAAAATTTCGGAGTACCAAGTACATATATCCGAGAGATGTTAAGCCACAAATTAATCAGTTATTCTTTTAGGTTTATATCTTGAAAACAATTTACTGAATGTGCGAAGCCTACCAGCAGATCATTAGTAAGACCTGTTTAACCACTTTTTAACATTACATTTCATTAGCATACTGTGACAGTCCACTATTGTACCATTATTTCCTCTTTTTACACAAAAATCTTTTTGTCTTTTTCATGTTTTTGTAATTATTGAATTTTAAATGTTTTTTGTATTTTCCACAACTTTTTCTCCCCCTAAAATCAAAAACATCTTTTTGGATTTTTGTAAATTTTAAGAAAGAATAACTATTTAACACTATAAACATGACACACCAATGAGGATCACGTTGAGTCCTCGTCATCCTCGAATTCAACCTCAACCCCATCCGTAGATGTCAAATTCTTTAAACCCTTTAATTTGAGAAGATGTTTAAATCTTGCTCTATCAAAAGCTTTGATGTAAAAATCTGGTTTTTGGTCATCAATGTGGATTTTTTCTATTCTCACAACTTTTTCTCGTAGCAATCACGAATAAAGTGGTGACGAATTTCTATATGTTTAGTACGTGAGTGTTGAATCGGATTTTTAGTGATATCTATGGTTGCCTTGTTATCTACGTATATTGGCGTGTCAAGAAATTGCAGTCCGAAGTCTCTCATCTGTTGTTGTATCCACAGTAACTTGTTGTTGTATCCACGGTATCTGGGAACAAAAACTGGATGCTGAAACGTATTCAGCTTCATACGTAGAGAGAGCGACTGCGGTCTGTTTCTTGCACTACCACGTTACCAAACGAGTTCCGAAGAAATGGTAACCAGCCGTTGTAGATTTGGCGTTAAGCTTGCAGCAACCAAAATCAGAATCAGAGTATCCTACAAGATTGAAGTTTTCATCACATGGATACCACAAGCTGGTGCTTGGGCATCCCTTCAGATGGCACATTATCCTCTTGACGATCAGCAAGTTTGAATCCCTGGGATTAGACTGATATGGGCGCAAAGGCATGTCAAATACATGATATCCGACCTTGAAGTTGTAAGATACATCAATGAACCGATCATGGAGCAATACAATGTTTCGTCAACTTCACTCCATTTGGATCTGGATTAATGCCGTGATTTGTGTCCAATGGAGTTGATGTTGATGATGTCCCCGTCATATCGAATTTCTCCAACACGTCGCGAACATACTTCGTCTAATGGATGAAGATACCATCAGGAAATTGATCGACCTGAAGTCCTAAAAAGAACTTCATCTCCCCCATAGCGCTCATTTTGAACTTCTTTTTCATGACTTCTTCAAAGTCTTTACATAGTGATTCATATGTTGATCCAAGGATGATATCGTCCACATATATTTGTACTATGATCAGATGCCCATCCACTTCTCTGGTAAAGAGGGTACTGTCTATTGTTCCTCTGGTGAAGCTGTTATCCAGAAGATATTTAGAAAGAGTCTCGTACCAGGCTCTCGGGGCCTGGTGTAAACCATAGAGCGCCTTGTTCAGTAAGTAAACCTTATCTTTGTGTATCAGATCGGTAAACCTCAGTGGTTTACTGACATACATTTCTTCTTACACCTTATCGTAAAGAAAAGCAGATTTCACATCCAACTGGTACACCTTAAACCCTTTCCGAAGGCCAGGAATATGCGGATAGCTTCTAAGCATGCGACAGGAGCATATAGCTCAGTGTAGTCTATCCCATCTTGTTGATGAAAGCCCTGGACTACGAGCCGAGCTTTGTTTCTGACCACAACTTCTTTGTCGTCTCATTTGCACTTGAAAACCCACCGTGTACTAATTTTGTTATGGTCGTCGGGTAGATCAACAAGCTTCCAAACTCCAAGCTTTTCAAACTGTTGTAACTCTTCCTGCATAGCTTCAACCCAACTTTCTTCTTGAAGAGTTTCTTTCCAAGTTTTTGGTTCAACCTGAGAAATAAAACAACTGTAAGAAATAGTATCTTGAAGTGGTGCAAATTTAGTGTAAAAGAAACTAAGATCCTTTTTGATCTGATATCTCATTTTAAATTCAATCTGCAAATCTCCAATGATATTATCTGACGGATGGTAAGAATATGTTCCTGGCATCACTTCATTAGGAACATTCACTTCACTATACAGATTCATAACATTCTGTTCAGCAACTTGTTCTGTAGGAGCAGCATCATTCCTAGCACTAGATTCACCAGCTTGACTGTTGATAAGACTTTGAACCTGTTTTGTTCCTTCATCAGAGTTGGATCCTCCATTATGATAAGTAGGCTCATTATCAGAATCTGAATCATCTGACTGGTCGAAAGATGGTGTTGTGGTGTTCACATTTGGTTCGACTACGGGTTCCTATTGGGTATTGCTCGGACCTGCTTCAGATTCACTTGATCCAATCGGTGGTTGAGTCACCACCATTGGCCTTGGAACTTGTTCTTGACTTGACGATTGATGTTGTTGATATAAATTGACAAATTCTTCTTCACTAGGTTCTTCAGGCAGATCGAATGAATCCTAAAAACTCTCGTAGTTAAATAACCAAGGGTCGCCAGGCTTTTGATTAGGTATTGTATATTTTTGACAATCAACATGCTGAGCCTGATAACCTAGTTCAAGCTTGGTAGATATACTCTTCTTAACGGACTAGCATAACCCACGAAGAATCCCTCCAGAGATCTGGCGCCAAACTTACCATCTGGGTCGATGACCGTACAGGGAGATCTGAATGGCTCCAGAAACTCTAAATTTTGTTTTTGTTGATTAATTAGCTCAAAACATGTCTTATTATGACCCTTCACTGTTAATACTTTGTTCAGCGTGTAACATGCGGAGGCAAGGGCTTCGATCCGGAAACTTACTGGTAACTTTGAATCGGCGAGCATCGTGCGTGCAGTTTCTATGAGGCCAGGGCTTCGCCGTGAGATCAGAAGAACAACTTAAGTTCCTACTTATAGACATGAGCAACTCGCACAAGGGTGGAGATGTCAGTTTCTTCCACCTGCAAACCCTACATAGCATCCTCTGATTGACTTTACGTCGTATAATAAGGCCAGCATTACTGTCATGTGCCTGGAAGCTCCACTGTCGATATTCCACTTTGATATGATTGACTTTGGAAGCCCATGCACATGTAATTAAGAAATTACTTAAACAGTTAAACAAAAGCCATTTGCAATGTCAAATTTTGGTTCACAAGTGATCTTATCTTCTTTCTTAACTGCAACCCCATGTCCAGCCTTTGATTCTAATTTATCTTTTGTTTTGGTTGGAACAGTGGTTGTTTTTAATACATCAGAAGATGGTTTTTTCCTTTACAACCCAAGTTTGTGCCTTTGAATATGCCTTTTTGGTATAAAACTTAGAATCCTTTTTTGTTTGGGGTTGATTTCTATTGAGTCTAGATCATTTATCCTAGGGCTTAACCTGGATCATCTATCCTTAACAGATAAAGCAGGGAGTCTGAGGATCAAGGATCCATATCCATATATACACTTACTAACAATTGTTCTCTTGTTTCATTAACATTTGCATGCAGGTCTTGGATGAAGAAAGGACTTGGTCAAGCAGGAATATCGGGGAATATGCTCCTATTCGAGCACGTACATAGAGCAGATTTTTACACCAAAGCTTTTGATAGAAAAAATCCAAACTTTTACGTACAACACTTCTACTACTCTCGCTCTCTCGAATACACACACTAGTAACCCTTGTAACAAGCTCAATACTTCCAAAGTTGTAACCTTTATTGTTTAGTATAGTTGGTGATCGGTAGTTTCCATCACCCGAGGTTTTTTATGTCGGAGATCATTCATTGATCTAGGGCTTTTTCCTCGTACAAATCATCATGTTCATCATTGTTGACATTTCATATTTGTTTACACAATTGTTCATCATATCAAGCACTCAACCTCACATTCAAAGTTTGGTTACATTATCCTTGATCAGATTTTTTACCAAAAACAGTTTGGCGCCCATCATGGGGCAATCGGTGCTTCAGTTCTAAAAATTTTATTTTTTTCATTCATGTTCGTTCATTTTCATCAACCACATGGCTTCCCAGGGAAAGTCTGCTTCAAGCGCCATGCTGGCGGTTACCTCATCTCAGACTAGTGCATCATTGCCTCCCATTCCCCTGCACCCTTGAGGAGTGCTGACAATGCTCGGAAGAAACAACACCCGTCTTCTCAAAGGCTCCTACTGTTTCTTCCTCTACACCTACTAATAGTGATCTTTCTACGTTGATTTTGCAGATGAAAGGATACATGGAACAGCAGGACAAGACTAACCAGAGGATCCTTCGTGAACTTGATGAAATCAAGAAGCATAAGAGATCAGCGGAGGATCACTCTCCATTGATGCCCAAGTCATTGGATATTTCCACTCCAGCATCTACAATCAGCATTCCATAGCGTCTGGTGTTCAGCATCAAGGATCCTTAGGATTGCAGTATGGGTTGCTGACGATGTTGCAGCCTCAAGAATCTCACTACCAGCCTTATGGATCTTCATCTCAGTATCAAGGATCCTACCTCAGTTCGGGAGGATACTTGGAGACAGTTCCTGCTCAAGGATCCTATCTTCAGCATCAAGGATCCTCGTCTCAATTCAAGGATCCATAGATTATCCTCCAAGACCTTCAGCACCCGTGTATCCTGGACCCAACATCTATCAGGATCAGGGATCCTCAGGGAGTCAACCATCCAGGAACTCTGAAGTTCATATAGGAGTCTTCAATCCTATGCAGACTATTGCTTCATCTAGTCCAACTGTTGCACCTAAAGTGTCTGGTTTTGGATATACTTCTGGGATACCGGTTCCAAACCAATCAGGAGGTAACAACTTCAATACATCTTTTGGTACTAATTATGGTTCCATGCAGGATGCAGATATCAATCAGGCCATGGCCAGGGAGCTCCAGAAGCTTAAGGATATGATATCCAGCATTCCCGGGGTAGTTAAACCCATTCCTGAGATCCTAGATGGAAGTCATAGGGTATCTCATTTTGCACCTCCTATATGTAATGCTGAGATACCAAAATACTTTCAAACCCCCAACATGAAGCTATACGATGGTACAACTGATCCGGAGGAGCATGTAGCGCAATACCGGGAAAGAATATAGATCAACCCCATTCCTAGAAGGTTAAAGGAAGCCTGTCTTTGCAAAGGCTTCGGATCCACACTCACTAGATCAGCACTCAAATGGCTGCTAAGTCTTCCTCCTTACTCAATTACTTCATTTTCTCATTCAGTTAATTTGTTCAATAACCAATTCTCATATAGTAGAACCTTTGAACGATTAACTAGTGATTTGTATAGGATAACCCAGGGCCGTGATGAATCATTAAGAGATTACATCACTAAGTTTAGTAGAGAATCCTTAGAAATCCCTAATCTAGATATTGGCACTTTTGTGGAGGCATTCAAAATGGGATTGCTAAAGGATTCCTCCTTCTATGATGACCTTGTTATGACACCTTGCAGGAATTTAGACAAAGTAAGAAACAGAGCCTTAAGGTTCCTCCGTTTAGAGGTTGACAAAAGGATCCAGGAAAGGCTGTCAGGATCCTAGAAGCTGGAAAAGCAAGGATCATTCTTCAAGAATAACCGATCCAAGCAATACTCTAGGCATGACAACCAGAATATGCATGCAGTTGAACAAGAGGAAGACGATGAGGATTATCCTCCTATTTTTGAATATTGATTTCTGCTGATAACAGTGAACTAATCCTTGCTATGCAGAATTTAGGTGACAAAATTAGGTGGCCGCGAAAAAATAAGAAGCCCACAGCTAACAAGGATAAGCCCAAATGGTGTGCTTATCATGAGGATTTCGGTCACCTCACTGATGAGTGTATAGCGTTGAGGAAGGAAATTGGTTATCTTCTCAGCAAGGGATACCTGAAGGAGTTGCTTGGAAGGAAACGATCAAGGAACCAGGATTCTGAGAAAGTTCCTGAAAAAGCTCCTCCTCCACCGGTTGATGCTCAAATCATTAATTTCATCTCCGGAGGGTCTGATATATGTGGAACCTCGTTCTCGGAGGCAAAAAGACATGCCAAAGAAATGAAGATGGAAAATGGAGATAGACCTGTTCGAACCTCCACTCTAACACAGCAAAAGGTGATATCCTTTGATGAGGATGATCGTGTAGATATACAGGATCCTCATCACGACGGTTTAGTCATTACTTTGTTTATTTCTAACCATTTTGTTCGCAGGATCCTCATTGACAGAGGAAGCTCGGTGAACATAATACAATTGGATGTCCTCAAGAAAATGAATATTCCTGATCCGAAATCATTCAAAGATCATCGGTGCTCGTGGAATTCAGTGGAGAAACAAAGAATATATGGGGGACATTAAACTCCCAATTTACATAGAGGGAGTGAATTCTATCCAAAAGTTCTGTGTAATGTCACACCCCGACCCGCAGCGGAAAAGGTGATCGGGGCATGATTGGGTTATCATCAAAGCTCATGACATTTATTATAATGTTTCATATTTATTATTTCAATTTAAAAGAGATTATACAATCATATCAAACAAATAGAACATGTTCTATTCATCCTTCTAAACTTCATTATTTTTCTTCTAAGGCAATTTCCTATGTTTTCCTTGCTTCATCCTGTTCACCTGTATCATATGTAAAAATGGTTTTTGGATCAACAAAAAGTTGGCGAGTGAACCTTGTTAGAAAACATTTATTATTTATTTCTGGTTGTATTTAATATGGAAAAATTGTGCAATATTCATATATGAACAAACGTAAATAAACATACAATAACAACAATTTGCATATAATAACAAACAACAACAAACAATAACATACATTAACAAACCGACAGCATACAATCACAAACCATTAGTATACGATATCAAACAACAACAAACAATAACATACATTAACAAACCAACAGCATAGAATAACATATCAACTTGCATAAATATATAACATAAATGAAACTGTGCGATCAAGGCTCAATCAAACGGAGCCGACCGTATTGCATGTACTGAAAATGAAAAATGTCTGTGCGATCAAGGCTCAATCAAACGGAGCCGATCGTATTGCATGTACTGAAAATGAAAATGTCTGTGCGATCAAGGCTCAATCAAACGGAGCCGATCGTATGTTGGCACGCCAGGTTCACGCTCATAATGTAATGGGGAACATGCTCAACGCTCATAATGTAATGGGGAGCGACGGCCTATGAAATTGCATGCACTGAAAATAATAAATTAAATCTACACAATAATCACACAAACAGTTTACACAGGCAGGATACACATTTATTCATGATATGATGTATGCACAATGATTTAAATGTAATAAATAGTAAGACACATGATACACCCCAAAAACGTGATTTAAACGGGGAATTTGTAGAGATTCACTCACAGTGGGTGCGTTCGGTGAATGATGATGAATGCGCACGAGTTTAGAGGATTGATCGTCGAGGAATAACTAACCTAATTAATAAAGAAAAGTAAGGTAAATACATGGATTTTATTAACAACTTTAATAGAATTTTTGGATATATTTTTGTGAGTTTTAGGCTATTTTCTAACCTTAAAAATGTTATTTTTAAGTATTTTTAATTGATTTTTAAATAAAATAATTAAATAAAAATAATAAAAAATGTTGACTTTTTGACCGTTGACTTGACCGTTGACCGTTGACTTGTTGACCGGTTTTATTGTGTAAGTGTATGCGCCGGGTGAGGCTCGAACCCAAGACCTCCCGTTCGCGTGCACGCAGCTCTACCAACTGAGCTACGTGTCTAACCCGAAATAATTCTCTTTTTAATTATATTTATATACTAACTCCGTTTATTCAAAATTCTTTTATTTTTCAAAAATGTTTTAATTCATCGGACCGGTGTCGTCAACAGGTCTCGAACCCGGGACCTGTGACTTAATGTTACACACAGTCCACCGCTGGACTGTGTGTCTAACTTGGTTAAAATACAGATTTTTATTATACTTCACATCTAACGGAGTTAACCCGGTTCAGTTTTTAAAAAAAAAAGGCATTTTATTACAGCGAATGAGGTTGGGACAGGAATCGAACTCGCGACGTGTATGTGTTTATTTGCACGCAGTCCACCGCTGGACTGTGTGTCTAACCCGTTTATAATTCCGATTTTAAATAATCTTATAACATAACTACGTCGTCTTCTTCGTTCAAAACTCAGACAAACGGTTATCTAACTGTTACTTGATTAATTCAGTTACTGAACAAGATGAACAATTGAAAAGTATTGAGCCGAAGAGTTTGGGGAAAAAAAGTACCGAACAGGTCGTCTTCTTCAGAAAATCCGGCGAAGCTCGTCGGCTCTGTTTTGGGACCTTCGGCTGTTAGAACCAATTGACAGTTTGGAGGGGTTAGATGTGAAATTGAACTAATGAGTAATGATTACCAATATGTTTGAATGATCATACCGGTTAACAGCGAGTTTCCGACAAATCCAGAAGTTTTCCGGTGAAAACAGAAAGTCCAGCAATGTCGTCTGGGTTGATTCTGAGCGATGAAATGGTGTTAGAATTCATCTTATAATGGAATGAAATAGAAACATTGAGGTAATTACCGTGTATATGAAAGTCCCGGTTTTCCGGCGACTTGCAGAGAATTCCGGCGAGTGAAATTTCTTGCGACCGAGATTCTTCAGAGGTTTAAGGTGAGTGGGAGTGATGTCAGTACGAGTTCTATGATCTTATTTTTGGGTAAGAAGAAAAGGTGGATTGAATTCGGTTTTCCGGCGAAACTTTCCGGTAATTTTTCAGAGAACTCCGGCGACTTCCGGCGAAGTTTTCTGTGCAAAATGATGAGTGTGAGTTGAATAGATACGTGAGCCTAACTGATGAACAAGGTACAATCGCGAATTTGGATTGTATTTTCGGTTTCAATAGAAATTCAAAGCAATGAATGAAATTGATGGTTTTCTTCGGTTATAACCGTCCTTACTTGTTAATGTATACGTTATGACCAAAAAGAAACGGCAAACTTTGATGGAATTGCCGGGATTTCCGGCGTGACGGATTTGGGCGCGTTTGAGTAACTGGGTTTTGATTTCCAGATTGATTTATGTATTAATTGTTTCAATATGTTAACAAACAACACAAGTGGCGGAGCGGTTGAGCGAGTGTGAGTTAAGTCTTTGTGTAACCTTTGGCTGACCCGGGTTCGAAACCCGGCAGCAGTATTTTATTTTTATTTCATTATTTTAACAGATTTTCAATTATAAATTTTATATTCTAATGTACTTATTAATTATGTATCGTTTAAAATTTAATTTGGGCATTAAATACGCAACGAAATTTTTAACTGGTTGTTCGGTTAATAAACGAAGCGGGTTTGGTAAATCCGGTTTTTGGCGGATGTTACAGTATCCCCTACTTTTAGAAATTTCGTCCCGAAATTTAAGTAGTGGCATATTTGTCTAGAAAGGATGGTGTTTTAATTTGACAATTACATACTTAGAAGAGAGTAAGAGTTTAAATTTTGTTTGAGGCGGTAACGTTCCTTGTAAGGGTTGAATACCCTGCTACAGGAATCGCTTTTTGTTGCCTAAAGTGTATGAATACGGAACATGGATACACAGAGTTGATTGACTAAGTATGATGTTATGCATATGAGTTTGGGTACGTTTGAAAGATTAGATTATATCCTAAAATAAACTTCTAATACTAAAACGTACATGGAACTTTTCATAACCGCCTGACAATGCCTCTGATCCTCTGGCAAGAATACTTATATATAGGAAGTACCAGCGGCGTATCCACCATATTCTTGTCAAATTTTCATTGGTTTTATCAGTTAGTTATGATTGGTTCTATGATGAGACTCTAGAACATAAATAAACATAACAACCAATATCTGAGTCCTAATTCTGATAGCATACATGTTGGATTGATGACACAATCCAATTCCTTTAAAGGATGAGATTATATAAATGCTAAATCAGTGAGTATAACACAAACTTCAATCAAGATAATAACAAATCCTACATGGAACTTCTCATAACCTGCCTGATAATGCCTCTGATCCTTTGACAAGAATACTTATATATAGGAAGTACCAGCGGCGTATCCACCATATTCTCATCAAATTTTCATTGGTTTTATCGATAAGTTATGATTAGTCCTATGCGACTCTAAACATACACAAACACAACAACCAAAGCTTGAGTCCTTGAATGATGACAATACCTCTCTCGTTTGTTATGATGGAAAGGTTAGTCTATGTAGAAAATGGAACACAATCCAGTTTCTTTAAATGATGAGTTGATATGAATGTTAAATCAGTGAGTGTAAAACAAATTTCAACCAAAACATTACTAAATCCTACATGGAACTTCTCATAACCGCCTGACAATGCCTCTGATCCTTTGACAAGAATACTTATATATAGGATGTACCAGCGGCGTATCCACCATATCCTCGTCAAATTCTCATTGGTTTTATCAGTAAGCTATGATTAGTCCTATGTGACTCTAAAACATAAATAAACACAACAAACAATGCCTGAGTCATAATCCTGATAGTATACATGTTTGAATGATGACAGTCCCTCTCTCGTTTGTTATGATGGACAGGTTAGTCTATGTAGAAGTGAGACACAGCCCAACTTCTTTAAATAATGAGATTGAAATACGTTGAGATGTATGATGGTATGAATGTTGAATCAATGAGTATAAAACAAAACTGGAATAATAATTTGCATTAAAATCCTTGGATAAATTTCCAATTTAAAATTGAGACACGTGAGAATTGAGATAACATAGAGGAAACATAAAACTAAGCAGTTGGAGTTGAATCTTGATTGTTGGTGAAGGGGACTAGTTGAGTGTTTTCATTTGGGCCGTCATTATCTTCAACCGGATTGGCGTTGATGTTGAAAACTCTTCCTCTTGCTGGTGGCCTAGTGATTGGGTTTTCTTGATTTGCTTGGTTAACTGGGTTTGCTTGAGCTTGGGCGTTTATGATGTTAACCAATTGAGGGCACGTGTTTCTAAAGTGGGTTGGGTCGCCACAATTGAAACAAGCTCGAACATAAGGGAACATGGGGTAATGGGGTTGTTGATACGTTTTGATCATGTTTTGAGTAGGGGGTGAGGTTTGGTTTTGAGAGGTGCGGCAAACTTTGCTCAAATGACCATAGCGTCCACAATTCGCACATAGTCGACAAAGTACAGTAGATGGATGGTGATAAAAACAGGTGTTACATCGAGGGTGAGGTCCAAGGTAAGGTTTCTTAATTGGGTAAGTTAAGTTGGGTGCAACTTGTGTGATTGGGATAGCTTGGATGGGTATGGCTTGTGAGGCTAGTTGGTTGCGTTGGGTGGTAGCGAAAAGTTGCCCGTCTCGTTTTCTCTTAGAAATGGGTTGAGAAGGGGATTCGGTTTGGGTGGAGTTTGAAGTTTCAGTTGATGCTTTATCCTTCTTCTTCTCCTCCTTGAAGTCTTTGTTCCGGATGCGGTTCTCGGTGAGCTCTGTAGCTAACTCCATTGCTGCTTCCAAAGTTGCAGGCGTGGTACTTATTACAGAGTCCTGAATCTTTGACGGAAGACCTTGAATGTAGTGCTCGATCAAACGGTAAAGAGGAGTGAACAAGTTGGGAACCATTTGATTTAACTCGAGGAATCTTTTGTTGTACGTGGTGTGGTCGCCTTCCTTTTGCTTCAACGAATAGAACTCATCTTCTAATTTCTTGATTTCGCTCCTTGGGCAAAACCGTCTTGTCATGATTTCCTTCAACTCTTCCCAAGTCAAAGTCATAGCGTCTTCAACACCTCGTTTGGCCTTCTCTGTATTCCACCAAGTAAGTGCTATTCCATATAAACGACCAGTAGCATATCGCACTTTGCGATCATCGGGGCAATCGCAATTTAGAAAAGTGTTCTCCATTTCTTCAAACCAATGGAGGAGAGCGGTGACACCTTCAGTCCCTTCGTATTTTGGAGGGTCGCATGATTTGAAATGCTTGTAGGTGCATTTAGTGGTATTTGGGGGAGGGTTGATAACATTTTGATCTTCTTGGTTGACAGGATTAGCGGTAAGGGTTGTTGGATTTGAACTACAATGTTGGGTATTACGGCAGCCATTTGTTGAGCGATTAGGGCAGCCATGCGCTCGCGGGCTTTTCCTGCTCTCATCTTCCTACGAGCGAGGCTAGAAGACATCTACAAGGAATACATATCAAGAGTATGAGTTGGATGTTTTTGGGATCATGGGTCGTATTTAGGAATGAACATTCACATAATAAATATAACATAATAAATCTACTACATCCATAGGATGTCTTGGGCTTTGCTCGTAATTGGGCCTTGCATGCCGCCATACTTCACCTTCGTAATCATGTGGCCCCCATGAATACCGGGTTTTTCATATGGTTCGCATGTGTTAGCCTGGTTACGTACACTAAAACCTAGAGAAAATCGAGAAATATGTAACGTATGATATTCGGAATGTGTCCAGGTATGGACACGATGACACCTCAAAGTGGGGTTAGTTCGAACGACGTTTGGTGTGGCATGCTTTGGCCTAATAGGTCCTTCGTACTCTCATCATTAGTCCCCAGGTAGGCAAACTGGTCCGTTATATTGGATTTATACGAATGCCAACCTAGACAGGACGTTCCGACTACCGGTACTTGTACCCTTCCAGTTACTACATGCCCGTCGCAGAACTTATTTTGATGAGATTTGAAAATTGCGACAAAATCTTTGAATAACGAAAGTATGAAGATGATTTGATTATATGAACATTGAAATATTATGATGAATGTGTATGTAAGTATGTATGTTTGACTGCAGTATAAACAAATATGAAACAAATAAATATCATAAGTTTGCATGTAACCACATAAACAATTTAAAATCTAGTCAACTATAGTATAGGCTCTAAGGGTCTAATAACCTATCCTATATCCCTATAGTCATGGCTCTGATACCAATCTGTCACACCCCGACCCGCAGCGGAAAAGGTGATCGGGGCATGATTGAGTTATCATCAAAGCTCATGACATTTATTATAATGTTTCATATTTATTATTTCAATTTAAAAGAGATCATACAATCATATCAAACAAATACAACATGTTCTATTCATCCTTCTAAACTTCATTATTTTTCTTCTAAGGCAATTTCCTATGTTTTCCTTGCTTCATCCTGCTCACCTGTATTATATGTAAAAATGGTTTTTGGATCAACAAAAAGTTGGCGAGTGAACCTTGTTAAAAACATTTATTATTTATTTCTGGTTGTATTTAATATGGAAAAATTGTGCAATATTCATATATGAACAAACGTAAATAAACATACAATAACAACAATTTGCATATAATAAAAAAACAACAAACAATAACATACATTAACAAACCGACAGCATACAATCACAACCATTAGTATACGATATCAAACAACAACAAACAATAACATACATTAACAACAAACTACATAACATATCAACTTGCATAAATATATAACATAAATGAAACTGTGCGATCAAGGCTCAATCAAACGGAGCCGACCGTATTGCATGTACTGAAAATGAAAAATGTCTGTGCGATCAAGGCTCAATCAAACGGAGCCGATCGTATTGCATGTACTGAAAATGAAAATGTCTGTGCGATCAAGGCTCAATCAAACGGAGCCGATCGTATGTTGGCACGCCAGGTTCACGCTCATAATGTAATGGGGAACATGCTCAACGCTAATAATGTAATGGGGAGCGACGGCCTATGAAATTGCATGCATTGAAAATAATAAATTAAATCTACACAATAATCACACAAACAGTTTACACAGGCAGGATACACATTTATTCATGATATGATGTATGCACAATGATTTAAATGTAATAAATAGTAAGACACATGATACACCCCAAAAACGTGATTTAAACGGGGAATTTGTAGAGATTCACTCACATGGGTGTGTTCGGTGAATGATGATGAATGCGCACGAGTTTAGAGGATTGATCGTCGAGGAATAACTAACCTAATTAATAAAGAAAAGTAAGGTAAATACATGGATTTTATTAACAACTTTAATAGAATTTTTGGATATATTTTTGTGAGTTTTAGGCTATTTTCTAACCTTAAAAATGTTATTTTTAAGTATTTTTAATTGATTTTTAAATAAAATAATTAAATAAAAATAATAAAAAATGTTGACTTTTTGACCGTTGACTTGACCGTTGACCGTTGACTTGTTGACCGGTTTTATTGTGTAAGTGTATGCGCCGGGTGAGGCTCGAACCCAAGACCTCCCGTTCGCGTGCACGCAGCTCTACCAACTGAGCTACGTGTCTAACCCGAAATAATTCTCTTTTTAATTATATTTATATACTAACTCCGTTTATTCAAAATTCTTTTATTTTTCAAAAATGTTTTAATTCATCGGACCGGTGTCGTCAACAGGTCTCGAACCCGGGACCTGTGACTTAATGTTACACACAGTCCACCGCTGGACTGTGTGTCTAACTTGGTTAAAATACAGATTTTTATTATACTTAACATCTAACGGAGTTAACCCGGTTCAGTTTTAAAAAAAAAAAGGCATTTTATTACAGCGAATGAGGTTGGGACAGGAATCGAACTCGCGACGTGTATGTGTTTATTTGCACACAGTCCACCGCTTGACTGTGTGTCTAACCCGTTTATAATTCCGATTTTAAATAATCTTATAACATAACTACTTCGTCTTCTTCGTTCAAAACTCAGACAAACGGTTATCTAACTGTTACTTGATTAATTCAGTTATTAAACAAGATGAACAATTGAAAAGTATTGAGCCGAAGAGTTTGGGGAAAAAAAGTACCGAACAGGTCGTCTTCTTCAGAAAATCCGGCGAAGCTCGTCGGCTCTGTTTTGGGACCTTCGGCTGTTAGAACCAATTGACAGTTTGGAGGGGTTAGATGTGAAATTGAACTAATGAGTAATGATTACCAATATGTTTGAATGATCATACCGGTTAACAGCGAGTTTCCGACAAATCCAGAAGTTTTACGGTGAAAACAGAAAGTCCAGCAATGTCGTCTGGGTTGATTCTGAGCGATGAAATGGTGTTAGAATTCATCTTATAATGGAATGAAATAGAAACATTGAGGTAATTACCGTGTATATGAAAGTCTCGGTTTTCCGGCGACTTGCAGAGAATTCCGGCGAGTGAAATTTCTTGCGACCGAGATTCTTCAGAGGTTTAAGGTGAGTGGGAGTGATGTCAGTACGAGTTCTATGATCTTATTTTTGGGTAAGAAAAAAGGTGGATTGAATTCGGTTTTCCGGCGAAACTTTTCGGTAATTTTTCAGAGAACTTCGGCGACTTCCGGCGAAGTTTTCTGTGCAAAATGATGAGTGTGAGTTGAATAGATACGTGAGCCTAACTGATGAACAAGGTACAATCGCGAATTTGGATTGTATTTTCGGTTTCAATAGAAATTCAAAGCAATGAATGAAATTGATGGTTTTCTTCGGTTATAACCGTCCTTACTTGTTAATGTATACGTTATGACCAAAAAGAAACGGCAAACTTTGATGGAATTGCCGGGATTTCCGGCGTGAGCGGATTTGGGCGCGTTTGAGTAACTGGGTTTTGATTTCCAGATTGATTTATGTATTAATTGTTTCATATAGTTAACAAACAACACAAGTGGCGGAGCGGTTGAGCGAGTGTGAGTTAAGTCTTTGTGTAACCTTTGGCTGACCCGGGTTCGAAACTCGGCAGCAGTATTTTATTTTTATTTCATTATTTTAACAGATTTTCAATTATAAATTTTATATTCTAATGTACTTATTAATTATGTATCGTTTAAAATTTAATTTGGGCATTAAATACGCAACGAAATTTTTAACTGGTTGTTCGGTTAATAAACGAAGCGGGTTTGGTAAATCCGGTTTTTGGCGGATGTTACATGTAATAGCCTGCTTATCTTGTTGCAATGTTATCTATCCTTGGCAGGCCATGGATACATGACATGAAGGCAGTCCCCTCAACATATCACCAATGTGACAAGCTCCCAACTCCATGGGGAGTGGTCAAGATAGAGAGTGATCAGCAGGAAGCGAAGAACTGCTACACTTCATCAATGAAATCAGCTTCAAAATCTAGGGAAGCATAGCAATTAAAGTATCCTCCGAGAGACGTCATGGAGGCTAGAGAACAAGACGTCAAGGATATTCTGTTAGACCCTGAGGATCCTGATTCCAAGGTGTATATAAGATCCGGGATCCAAGATATCACAGAGAAGGATCTAGTATCCTTCCTGAAAAGAAGAAAATCTACCTTTGCCTAGAAACATGAAGACATGACAGGTATTTCAAAAGATGTTATTACTCATAAACTTGGAATTGACAAATCTTTTAGGCCAATACACCAAAAAAGAAGGAAATTTGCTCCTGAGAGAAATGCAATTATCCAAGAAGAGGTAGACAAGTTATTAAAGGCGGGTATGATTAGAGAGGTTAAGTATCCAAGATAGTTAGCCAATGGCTGTTGTCCAAAAGAAAAATGGAAAGTGGAGGGTTTGCGTTGATTTTAATGATTTAAACAAGGCATGTCCCAATGATCCTTTCCCATTACCCACATTGACTCCATAGTGGATGCTACGGCGGGTCATGAGTTGTTAACTTTTATGGATGCTTCATCCGGATTTCAGCAAAGTCAGATGGAACCATCTGATCAAGAGGACACAACATTCATGACACCCACCGGCATATATTGATATGCCCTTTGGTTTAAGAAATGCAGGTGCTACATACCAAAGATTTGTGAATATGATGTTCAAGGAGCAGCTTGGACACATAATGGAAGTATACATAGATGATATGGTGGTCAAATCCAAAAGAGCTAAGGATCACCTGAAGGATCTTGAAGTGGCATTCAACAACCTTGATGAGTACAACATGAAGTTGAACCCGTCCAAATGCCATTTCGGGTTAAAGTTGGAAAGTTTTTAGGATATATGGTGACCAAAAGAGGGATCGAGGCAAGTCCAGACCAGATTAAGGCCATTGTTAACATCAAATCTTCTGCCAAGCTAAGGATGTGCAAATATTGACAAGAAGAATTGCAGCCTTGAATAGATTCATCTCGAAATCCTAAGAAAAATGCAAGGATTTTTATGATATTCTGAGGAAGAATAAGAAGTTTGAATGGACCGAGAAACATGAAACTGCTCTGCAAGCCATCAAGGATTACTTATCCTCTACACCAGCTTTGATGAAACTAGAAGACGGAGAACCATTATCCTTATACCTAGCAGTCTTAGGTAAAGCGGTAAGTGCGGTCCTAGTTAAGGATCACGAAGGCCAGCAACATCCGGTATACTATTTAAGTAAAAGTCTACTTGATGCTGAGGCAAAGTATTCTCATTTAGAGAAGTTAATTCTTGCCTTAATTATGGCTTCTACTAAACTTAGACATTATTTTGAAACTCACACTATAATTCTAAAGACTAACTTTCCTATTAAGAATTTTCTCAAGAAACCTGAGATGTCATGCATGTTGGAAAAATGGGCAGTTAAACTTAGCGCATATGACATTAAGTATGAACCAAGGACTGCCATCAAGTCCCAGGCTTTAGCTGACTTTGTGGCTGATTTCATTAGTGAGAAAGGGAAGTTGAATTGGAGGTGCAGCAACTTAAGGAGACCAAGGATCCTTGGACACTAGATGGAGCTTCAAATGTCAAGGGAACTGGACTAGGCTTACTACTAAAATTGCCACAAGGGGGCATTATACCCCAATCTATTGCATGTGGATTTCAAACCACTAATAATGAGACAGAGTATGAGGCCTTGATAGCAGGTTTGCAATTAGCTAAGCATTTGAGGATCGGGTATCTTCAAGTATGTGTTGATTCCTTATTAATTACTAATCATTATAACGGTTCCTACATTGTTAAAGGTAAAAGACTAATCAAATATTTGGAGATAGTCAGGAAACTGGCAGATTCTTTTGCTTTTTTCAGTTTAACACAGGTACCTAGGGAAGAAAATGCAGAAGCTGATGCCTTAGCCAACCTTAGATCATCACTAAAGATGCCAGAGGATGTGAAGATACCTATCATCCATATTCTGACTTCTACAATTGAGGAAAATGAAGTTATAGAGATAGTGGATGATGCTGCAATTATACCTGGTGATGAAGTGTAGTCAAATCCAGGTTCCTGGATCCTTCCGATTCTGAAATACATCCAGAATGGAGAAATTCCCATTGGGAAAATCCTTGAGCCTTCAAGATCAAGGTATATACCAATTCACTATAATTAATAACATGCTATATAAAAGATCCCTTGCAGGTCCCTATCTATGATGCATTGAGGATCCTGAGATCCAAGAAGTCTTGAAGAATTTTCATGAAGAAGATTGTGGAAATCACACTGAGGGCATAGCACTATTTTCAAGGATCCTCCGAACAGTATATTATTGGCCTACAATGAATAAGGATGTTGTCGAATACGCAAGGAAATGTGATGCTTGCCAAAGACATAGTAACATTCTTCATCAACCAGCAACATCTCTACATCCTATATCCTCTTCCTGGCCATTCAAGATGGGGAATGGATATAGTGGGCAAGCTCCCCAAGGCACCAGGAGAAAAGGTGTTCATGCTAGCTATGCCGGATTATTTCTCTAAGTGGATAGAAGTAGAAGCCTTTGCCCAAGTCCGAGAAAAGTAAGTCATATCCTTTATTAAAAGAAATATTATTACTAGATTTTGAATTCCTTCCGAAATTGTTTGTGATAACGGATCCTAGTTTATTGGGAGTCGTGCTACTAACTTTTGTGACAGCTAGGGGATTAGGATGATAACATCAACACCAGTCTACCCACAAGCTAATGGTCAGGCAGAATCATCAAACAAGATCATCATCAACAACTTGAAGAAAAAGCTTGGATCCAAGAAGGGAAAATGGGCTGAAGAATTACCATATGTCTTATGGGCAGATAGAACAACCCCTAAGAATACTACGGGTCAAACTCCTATCTCCCTAGTCTTTGGAGCTTAAGTAGTGATCCCTACAGAAATGGTAGTCCCTACAGCCAGAACAAGCATCCGTGATCCTGAAGCAAATTCTGAGACTCTGACCCAAACCTGGATATAGTGGAAGAACTTCGAGATATGGCAAGGATAAGGTTGGCTAGCTATCAACAGAGAACGACTGGTGCTTATAATAAGAATGTCAGAGTTAGAAGATTCCAAGTTGGTGATTTGGTGTTAAGGAAAGCATTTTAGAATACCACGAATCCTGCTGATGGCAAGTTGGCACCAAAGTGGGAAGGTCCCTATCTCATTGAAGCTGAAGCTCGAAAGGGGCCATATCGTTTGCTAACCATGGATGGTGATCTCTTGCCAAGAGCTTGGAATGTTGTTCATTTAAAAAAGTACTTTATGTAGCGAGGATCAAGGATCCTTAGAGATTTTGATATCTAGTCCAGATCGAAGAATCCTCAAAAAATATATGATCCTTTCTTCGGTAACATTTTACTAATTCTTGTAGGACCGATCCTTGATGCTAAGGAACCTAAATTTGATATCTAACGTTCATAATAGCGGAAATATTACGACGTGTTTACCAAAGACAAGAATTAATAAGTTTATAGTCAATTTTATTGATGTAACAGTCAAGAATCCAGATTGACAGAGCTTCGCCTCCAAAATGCCAAAGTTACAAATGAGGACAACAAGCTAGCTATTTATAGATAGCCAAGTTCGCTGGAATAGGAGCATAAGTTCACCCGAACTTGCCATTGCAAGTTCGGCCGAACTTGACACTAGAAACCTCCATGGGCGAAGTTGTCATCCATTTACATAAATACTTCATTTAGCTAGCCTATCCAACTCTACTATACATACTCGATATAAGACTAAGACATAGACATTATGCACCAACAGACTCCCCTTGGATATCGTCTTCGTCTTGAATCAGTCTTCAAATATACATTAACGCACATGTCCAAAGAAGTTCTTAAACGGTTTCTTTCGTCGTTCTTGTTTCGGATCCGGCGTCTGGTCGGTAGGAGGCACTTTGTTCATGTACTGAAATCTTCTAATACTTGCCTTTCTAGTTTTCACATGAATAGCCTCGAGACGCTTTTCTTCTTTTAGAAATTCAACTCTCTCTGGATCCCTCCACTTTGTCTGCCACATCTTCCCTAAATTTACTTCTATTGCACAGCAAACATTCACAACTTTCTGATACTGCATAGCTTGTACCTTCTCACATTCTTCAAACACAATCTTACTATAGAACAAGGTTTTGATATCTTCTCTGGAACAACTAACAAGCCACATTGGATCCAGAATCCTGATCGTTCTCCATAATCCTCTCATGCCTTGAAATCCCAATACCTCAACTCTTTCCTTCGAAATATGCAAGTGTTCTTCAAATCGTAACACAATAACAGCTTCACAAGTAGTTGGATCTATCTGCCACCACTTGAACAATGGATAGAAGTTTTGCTCAATCGGCATCAACGGCATGTTTCTCATGGCTCTAGGTCGCTTCATTATCAACATTATGTCTTTTTCCCATGTCTTCTTGTTTGTTTGGTTCGACGACCTGGAATAATTGGCATCCAATAGTTAAATCCTTTTACCGCTTCATACTTGATCATCTTCCATAACAACTGATCAATGTACTTCATCTGATATGTAACATTCACGGTCTGAACCAGCTCCTCAACATCCCAATATGGTAAAGTCTTGAAATCAGCAAGAATTTGAAGTATTGCACTCCAAATTCCCTTTTGATTGCATAAACATTCAGCTCCTTGAACCAACCCCAACTCAGAATATCCCCCAATGACACATCTTTGTCTCTGGTAAAGAATGCTAGAGGACGTCGAAACTTACGTTCGTGCGCATTTCTTTAAACCAAGACTTCTTTGCTTGAGCTATCTCTTCTTTTGTCATCGGCTTTGGTACTTTACCTTCTCGAACTGATTCCTCAATCTTTTCTTTCAACATATCTTCGTCGAGTTGTTTGTATATCTCCTCAAATGTAGGAAAACTATCAGTGTTAGGACCGACGTACTTCGCTGTTTGATCTATTTCATCATCTGAAGACCAATCTTCAACAATCACTCTATTGTATTCATCAGCTTCAAATCTTCTAACGTACTGATAATCATTCGGCTCAAACGTTTTAACATTCAACACATCTTCTTCAAAATCAAACTCTAGATTTTCAGCATCAACTTCAATTAATTTCGCCAAATCTTCCTTTGTATAGTTATGCACGTACTCGCCTTCCTCTACATTATGTTCAAGCATCAACATTAAAGGCTTTATCGCAGCAACAGGCTTTGCAAATCTATCAACATTCGCTATATCAACATCATCTGATGGCCCTGTCTGCCCTGACTCCCCCTGAATCTGATCATCCATCTTATTCGATTCATCGTCCATTAAAGAAGAAAAATCAACATCATCAGAAACTTTTCCTTCACTGATTCTAACACCAACTCCTCCCTGATCATCATCATCGTCATCATCAGCAACATTCCAATCTTCATACTCAGAATCATCTTTCTGTTCATCATCCTCTTTATCCTCTTTCTCTGCTTCTTCATCGTCCTTATCTTCAGAATCAACGGCAGGATCAGAAGGCTTGACAGATTCGTCAACCTTTGGAATATCAGACTCAGAAGCTATCACAACTTCATCAACAGACTTCTCTGCAGCTTCAGATGATTTAGGGGCTTCACCCTTAATACTTTTACCTTTTCCACTTGCAGCTAATTCTTTTTCAGATCTTTCTTTAACTTCCTGATGATCCAGACGATCGTATTCAGTGACGAAATCAATCCCAAGTTTATTAGATAACACTTTCTGCATTCTTGTGAACCTAGATCATTTAGGGCTTTGATTGACTTAAGATCAGCAATCTCTGTCTGCAGCTTTGCAATGGCGTCTTGTAAACTTTCAATTAACGCCTTGAAGAATTCGCGTTCATTCTCTAACACTTTCACTTTATCATCCAACATTTCTTTCTCAACAGCGCTTTGATTCACTTTCTTTATCAACACTGCTTTTTCTACTTCATTTTGTTGAACTTTTTCTTCTAACACCTTCACACGCTTTTCAAGAAGTTCAACATTTGTTTCTGGAAAGAAATCGTTCAGATCTTGAAGACTTATTGGATCATTCTGCATATCACCAAACAGATTAGGGCCTGGAGTAGACTTTAGAGTAGCAGTCTGTGGTGTAGTCTTCTTTGGAGTAGAACTCTCAAAATGTGAAGTCATTGGAGCAACAGGTGATTGAACAATAGGCACTTCCAATAACCCAGACACAGGAGGTTCTTGGTTGCTCCTGGCCTTTCAGCTTCCGATGAAATGATCACAGGAGGTTCTTGTATGACTCCTAGACGTTCAGCTTCACTTGTAAAACAACAGGAGGTTCTTGTGTAGGGGTTCTTGTGTAACTCCTTTCTCCTGTGCGCCAGAAGGTTCTTGTGTAACTTCTGTGCTCTTCAGCTTTCCCTTATATCGTTTACTAACTGCCTTTTGAACTTTCTTCGTTTTCTTTCTACCCTTTGTCTGAGGAGACCTTGTAGTTTTTGTCGATGAAATAGTAGCAGACTTCACACGTTTAGCTTTTTTCTTTGGTCTTTCCTCATCAGAATCCTTTTCAAGACTTGGATCAAAATCAGCATCAAATTCTTTTTCCTTTTCTACTCTAATTTCAGCTTCTGACTTTTTTGTTCTTTTACTGGAGTTTCATCAGATCTTCATCATTTTCTGATGTAGCAAAGATAACATCATCCTCTTGAGTCGTTTTTACTGTTTCCTGACTCTCAACAACCACTGCGCTTGAACCTGCTTCAGCTTGAATATTTTATGGCTCATCTTCATCAACAAGCATTGTATCGACTTTCCTTTGCTGCTCCTTTCTTCTTAGGCTTATCAACTTCAGCCTTTAAGAACCATTCACTCCGATACTTAGGCTTGAAATCTTCGAACCATTCTTTCTCTGCGTTCAACTATTTTTCATCATCGCTTCCATCTTTTCTCCATTTATTGTCAGGCGGCACAATATAATTTGAATCTTTGATAGCTCCAATATTGGTTTAGCAACCGGTGCTGATGCTTGCTTTTGAAATTTTAACAACCTCTTCACCGTTGTATCGTCGAGGTGACTTAGATATAACACATCATTTGGATTCCATGCAATATTTGTGTACTTCTCATCGATTAGCATCTGAACAAACCTCCGATATAAGCACAATCTCGAATCATCCATGTTTTTCGACATAAGAGTAAACACAAGCTTTGAGTAGTTAAACGGCTTCTTCAGAATCAGTGTCGTTGCCATACAGGCCATGTAATCTTGCACATCGTCAAGACCTGCTTTGCGGTGACTGAAAGTATGTATGATTGCATGCATCAGGAACTTGTAGGGGTTAGGAACTTCCCCTTTCTTTAGTGTCGGTTTATTCACGCTCCCTTTGTAACCCATTCGGTAAAAACAACCTCTGACCATCTTTTCATCAAGGAATATCGGATCGTCTTTATCATCGTTAAACTGTAGGATCCGTCGAATATCATCTTCTATAACAGTAATTGGTTTGACTTCATTCCCGACTTAAACTGATGATGTAATGGTCTTTTTTATCATTGCTGAGCTCTGCATTCATCTAGAAATGGTATATATGAGATCTATACGACACTGTGCGCTCCGTGATCACCCTGTGAATAGAACATTCCTTAAGAAACTTCAAAATACTGTCATAATCTTTCAGCGATAGACATATTGTTTTGTCGAGCGTGTCGTAATCTTTCAGCCATAGAAATTACCCTTGCTGGTTCTTGAGCTTGAAAAATGACGCAAAACAATTAGCACGCTTTACGAGAAAAATTTACAAAAAATTTTCAACATTTTCATCAATTTCAGGCGAACTTGATAAGTGTTATAAACATTCTGATTTTGCACAAGTTCACCCGAACATGTTTTACACAACATGTTCAACCATTCAAGTATAAGTTCAGGCGAACTTATAACATGTTTCCTCATTCAGATTACCTAAGTTCGGTCGAACTTGTAATTTTTAATATTTTCAGAATTAACAAATAAGTTTGGTCGAACTTAAATCTAACAATTTTTATTCATGGATTATTTAACAAGTAACAAGTCCGGTCGAACTTGATAACAAGTTCGGCCGAACTTGTCATCTCCTTCACACCAAACCTGCATAATCCAGTCAAGATCATTTTTTAAACAAATTGAACATGAATCTATGGTCGATTTTAAGTGTTTATTGAGATTTAAGGTTCAATTTTGTCCAATTTTTCTTAGATCTATCAAATTTAACATTTTAGATCTAGATTTCATCATTTATGGTTCAATTAACTGTTCAAACAACAAATCTATACCTCAACCATTGAAGTTGGTGTGCTAATCACAAAAATCCAATCAAATTCGGGCAGAGTAACGGAATGGTTTTGCCAAAATCGCTCAAATCTCTCAAATGCTCAAGTTGCTTAGAGTGTGTTTTGAAACGGATGAGTGAGTTCGGCCGAACTTGCCAGTACTTATACCACTGCAATTTCGGGCGAACTTGTGAAGCCCAAGTTTTAGGCCCACTCAAGTCCGGGCGAACTTAGCTTTAAAACACACAACCACCATCTGCAAATTCGATCGAACTTGCTTTTAAATGTTAAACTTAATTCAGCTTAGCAAGTTCGACCGAACTTGCCAAACGCAAATTCAATATTTTTCAAATTTTGCAATTTTAACCCCTGGACTTTCCAACTTTTACCAGTTATGAAAATCCACTCAGTTGACCAAGTCCAAGTTAATGACCTTGGTTAACCGATTTGTCTGCCGAGTCCAAGTTAATGACCCCGGTTTGACCCGTTACGAACAAACTGTTGATATTAGCTCCCAGCCCATTGTCAATGAGATTCCCACCAGTTCTAGCACCTTACAAGACTTCGAAGACCCGTTCTCCAACATTGGTTTGCTGAAAACAATGTAGAAACAAAATTATTTTGTATTTTTGTAGGTTTATGCTAAAACACACTGAAAATCTTTTTGGTTTTAATCCTGTAAAGCTAATAAACTATTTACAGGACAATGTAAACTATGTACAAACATATTTAAAGACATATTTTTGTGAATTCGTGTCTAAAGGATCATATCACTTGTATGAGACATATCACCAGTACCGTTGACCTTTAGATGACTTTTAAGTTTTAAACTCGTTTACCTAGATTGTCGATATGTTTGTCCACTTAAACTTTACCACGTTTCTCAACTGTTTCAAGATATGTTAAGGTAAGATTTATGAAACTTGACTTATCTGTGGTTCCCACTTCTTGAATATACTCCCGTATCAAGATTCCCAAGATTTCATCTTACAGGTGAATATAGCATAATTGATATCTGTATCTGGGTAATGCGAGACCTTGAGAGCTCAGGTTAGTACTACCGTATAGACAAAGAGATGAAGGCTCGACTTTAAGGTGTGTTCCAATTAAGGAATCTTTTCAGCACTGCAATTGATTAGATATTTGATACTTTTAAAGCTTGCATGCAGTTTAAGGGTTTATCGCAAAAGTATTATAGAAGTTCTAGGCTATTGCTTCTGCAAAATCAGAAGAACTTGTATAATACCCCAGATATCAACTATCTATAAAGACCCGTATTCAGAATCAGGCAATCTCTCAAATGAAATTCCGGAGTACTATGTCCATATATCCAAGATATGTTAATCCACAAGATTAAGCAGTTGTAAAATTTAGTTTATATCTCGAAAACAGTTTACTGAACGTGTTAAGACTTTCGACACATCCACAGTAAGACTTGTTTATCACTTTTAAACTTTCCATTTCTTTAGCATACTGTGATAGTCCACTGATGTACTATCATTTCCTTTTTGTGACACTGAATTCTTTTTGTCTTTTCAATGTTTTTGTACTTTTCGCATTTTTCAAATGTTTTTGAATTTTAAAATTTTAAATGTTTTTGTATTTCTCTAACATTTCTCCCCCTAAAATCAAAAATATCTTTTTGTATTTTAGTTTTTTTAATAAAATTCTTAAACTAGAAAGATATAGACAAACCATTGTGGATCACGCGAACTCGCCGTCCGATCCGTATTCAACCTCAGCGTCTGCGCCATACCATTAATTCTTAACAAGTATTTAAACCGTGATAAAAAAATGGTTTGGTATAAAAATCAGCCTTTTGTTCGTCGGTGTGGATTCTTTCTATTCGCACCAACTTCATTTCGTAGCAATCACGAATGAAGTGATAACAAATTTCAATGTGTTTTGTGCGTGAGTGATGAACCAGATTTTAAGTTATATCAATGGCTGCCTTATTATCAACATACAGCGGAGTGTCAAGAAATTGCAGACCATAGTCTCTCATCTGCTGTTGTATCCACAGAATCTGTGAACAACAGCTGGAGACCGAGATATACTCAGCTTCACAGGTAGAGAGAGCGACCGTAGTCTGTTTCTTACACTGCCAAGTTACCATTCTTGTTCCGAAGAACTGGCATCCCGCTGTAGTCGATTTTGAATTCAACTTATCTACACCAAAATCAGAATCAGCGTATCCTGCAAGATCGAAATTATCATTCTTTGGGTACCACAAGCCGGTGCTTGGGCATCCCTTCAAGTATCTGAAGATTCGTTTCACGATCTACATGTGTGAAATTCTCGGGCTTGACTGATATCT
The DNA here is from genome assembly GCA_947069175.1 of Scalesia atractyloides. NCBI lineage: Eukaryota > Viridiplantae > Streptophyta > Magnoliopsida > Asterales > Asteraceae > Scalesia > Scalesia atractyloides. Next base: position 38,614,242 of record CAMTDV010000006.1, read on the forward strand.
GGCGCATAGGCAGGTAGGATACATGATATCTGGGCGCAATGCCGTCAGATACATCAACGATCCTATCATTGATCTGTAGAGCATCTCATCAACTATGGCTCCAGTTTCGTCAATGCAAAACCTGATTAAGAGCAAGAGGAGTAGATAACGGCTTCGAGCTTTCCATATCAAACTTCTTCAAGATGTCGTGCACATACTTGGTCTGATGAATGAAAATACCGTCTGGAAGTTGATCTACTTGCAATCCAAGGAAGAATTTCATTTCGCCCATCGAAGACATTTCGAATTTCTTCTTCATGATGCCCTCAAACTCCTTGCAAAGACTATCATTTGTTGATCCAAAGATGATGTCGTCCACATAGATGTGAACGATAATTAGATGATTACCAACTTCTCTGGTGAAGAGAGTACTATCCACAGTTCCTCTGACAAAGCCGTTTCCCACGAGATGTTGCGATAACGTCTCGTACCAAGGACTCGGGGCTTGGTGTAAACCGTAAAGAGCTTTATCAAGAAGATATGCTTTCTTTTTGTTGAGTGGATCGACAAACCCCGGTGGTTTTCCGACGTACACCTTCTCGCGTAATTTTTCGTACAAAAAAGCTGATTTGACATCCAACTGATAGACTTTAAATCCCTTCCATGCTACGAAAGCAAGAAATATTCGAATAGATTCTAATCAAGCTACTGGTGCGTAGACTTCTGTGTAGTCTATCCCTTCCTGCTGGTGAAATCCCTTGACAACAAGTCGAGCTTTGTTTCGAACTATATCCCCTCGATCATCTCGCTTGCATTTAAAGACCCATTTTGTATCAGTAGCTTTCTGATTTTCAGGTAGGTCTACAAGCTTCCACACTCCTACTTCTCGAACTGTAACAGTTCCTCGTGCATTGCTTGTACCCAGTTTTCATCGCCTAGAGCTTTAGAAACACTTTTTGGCTCCATCTGGGATATAAAACATGAATAGTAGCAACACTCTTGCATTGGAGCAACACGAGTGTAAAACAGTTCAAAGCTTTATCTATTTGACTCCGTGTTCTCACACCAGCTTGTAATTCGCCTATAATAGAATTTGACGGATGATAAGAATATGATCTTGGCATCACTTCGCCTGGAACAACCACAGTATTCTCTTGATTTGTGATATGTTGATCTACCACTACTTCAACTTCAGGAGCGCTACTCGGGCTTGCAGATTCATTCAATAAACTTGTAATCTGCTCAGCTTCTTCATCTGAAGAAGATTCTCCATCGACATCAAATGTTGGAGCCTCGTCCGAGTCTGAACTCTGTGCTTCAGAAAGATTAGGATTTACTGTAGTATTGACCGGTTCTGTAGTCGGTGTCACTTGATTTGTTTGACTTTCTTGACTACTGCTGTTACTTGAACTAGCCTCAGAAGAAGATGATCCCAACATGGGTTGATTAACCACAATCGGTCTGACGATTTGCTCTTGATTCGCTGATTGATGAAGGTAATATAACGCTGCGATTTCTTCATCGGATGGTTCTTCCGGCAAATCAAATGATTTCCACAAGTCTTGATAGTTGAATAACCATGCATCACCTTTTCTCTGAATAGGATCCATATAGTTAAGACAATCAACATGGTGCGCTTCAATGACTCTTCTCAATGAAGGAACGTAAACTCTTCACAAAGGACTTGCATATCCGACAAAGAAACCTTCGAGTGATTTAGCTCCAAATTTGCCATCTTGGTCGATTACAGTACATGGCGCTCCAAATGGTTCTAAGAACTTCAAATTCGGTTTCCGTTGGTTGATCATCGCAAAACAGGTCTTCTTTGTTGGCTTTACTGTTAAGACTCTGTTGAGTGTGTAACACGCCGTTGCAACTGCTTCACTCCAGAAGCTGACTGGAAGCTTTGAGTCTGCAAGCATGGTTCTTGCAGTTTCGATAAGCATCATATTCTTCCATTCAGCTACATCGTTTGCTGCGGAGTGTAGGGTGCACTAAACTCGTGCAAAATCCCTTTAGAATCGCAGAATTCCTTCATTTTGGTGTTTTTGAACTCATTACCGTTGTCATTTCTAATGCGTCTCACCGGAAGATCGTACAGGTTCTCAAGTTTCTTGAAACGAATCACCAAATTTTCAAACGTCTCATCTTTTGATTCTTGGAAGAATACCCACGAGTATCGAGAATAATCCTCTGTGACTACCAAGCAGTAGAGATCTCTAGAGATGCTTCGGACATTCACTGGACCAAAAAGATCCATATGAAGGCTTTCGAGAGGCAACTTTATCGAATTGAGAATCTTTCTTGGATGAGATTTCTTGATCTGCTTTCCCTTTTTACACTCGAGGCAATTATCTGACATGTGAAAACATTTCAGATTCACACCTTCCACCAAATCATTATGCACCAAATGATTCATCTTTCTCAGGTGAATGTGGCCCCTCTTTCTATGCCATAAGATTGACTCCTTCTCAGTAGCTTTCGAAACAAAACATTGTGCCGTTTTTGAAGAAGTAGTAGCATTTCCCATATCAAGAACATATAAATCATTCTCTCTTGGCGCACACATGAGTATCCACTCGTCTGGTATTTGAAACCCGGTTTGATTATCATGCATTCTTTATCATTGAAGTGGACGGTAAATTTCTTATCACAAATTTGAGAAATACTCAGAAGGTTGTTCTCAAGCTCCGCAATGTAGTTCACTTGATCAAAAGAAACAACTCTGTTTGAGAGCTTTCCCTCGGCGACAATCCTTCCACCTTGGTTTCCAGCAAATCCAACATATCCGCCATTGATAGCTTTTATGTCGAACAAGAGCGCTCATTCCTGTCATATGTCTGGAAGCTCCACTATCCAGAATCCACTTGGAAAGTACGGATCTCTGGAGCCCCTGCACATTTCAACAATTAGTTAAACAGCGCGACCCAAGCCTTCTTGGTCTTAGGTTGAATTGGATAACCATCATCGTAATCAAATTCACACTCGTCAGCATAATCCAATTCAAATTCATTATCTGAATTTTCTTCGATGTTTATGTTTACTTCACTTTATTGTTATCTTTCAAACAGTTACCACTTGTAATTTTGACAGTTTCAGACTTGATTTCAGATTTTGATTCTCTCATGCTATATAACAGGCTCGGACTTAGTGATCTCAGATGTTGTTGACCTTTTCTTAGCAACCCAGACTTGCGATTTGATATTAGCCTTTTTGATGTAAAACTTTGTTTCATTTGCTTTTGAAGATTCACCTTTTTCAAATATTGAATTTACAAACTTCTTTCCAGATTTGGGCTTATCTTCAGGTTTTGATTCATTTCTTTTCAAAATCTTTACAAGTTTTACAAACTCTGGTTGCTTTGGTTTCACAATATATGAACTTTCTTTTCTTCGAAGATAGGCTGGTTTTGACATCGGACATTTGCGTGCAATATGACCAACTTCGTTGCACTTGAAGCAAATCCGATTATCATGTGAATGTCCACTAGTGGATTTTACACCACTTGTGGCTTTTGCCTTATCTCGAAGTTCCTTCTGGTTCTTGAATTCATCGTTTGATTGTTTTCCGATCAAACTCTCCTCGTGAACCGTGCTTGTCCCATAAACAAATTTCATGTTTTTATCTTTGTATTCATGAAATGGTGACATTTTCTTTTTCGGTTCATCAGATTCCTCTAATCCCAACCCAGCTCTCCGGTTTTCCGGATGATCACCACCATTCCTTCGGTAGTTATTGTAACTTCTATTGGGTTTAGAATAGAATTTCTTTTCATTTTTCTCCAGGTAATCTGATGTGACTTCAACCAGTTTAAACAGTTTATCCAATTGATCTTATTTGACGTTCCGAATCGGAAAACTATCATCAAAGTATAATCTATCAGATTCCTTAACCTTGTACATGACAACGTTAGGATCATCACATCGATCATCTTCCTATGATGTCTCGTCATTTTAAGAATTTGTGTCAGAACTATTCAAACTCAAGGTGGCGCTGTCAAAGCTGCCATCATCAGAATCGTTCAGAACATTTTCAACCACCTTTTTCACTACCGATTGTCATCATCTGTTTTAGTATAGACTACGTCAATGTTCTCCGGCAACTCGGTTTTCTTTTCAGATAACAACTCAATGTTGAGTGCCTTATCCATCCCATCAACAGTTTTGTGACAATACTTCTCGCATAGGGGTGGAGGAACATTGCTATATTCTTTACCAATTTTCTGTTTAGGTTTTTCTTCCGATGGAATTGCCGGAAAAATGTGATCAATGACATACGCGTTACAAGTGTAACTTCTTAAAAGTTGTTGAACACGTTCTGTTTCAATTTTCATGTCCTGGAGTTGTTGTTTGGTCTCAGCAATGGTGTTTATATAGATGTTTATTGCTTTTTTTTATCCATTACTGTACCTTTTAGCATTCTCAATGTCTCATGTTGTTCGATATTATTTCTATCGAGCCTGCCATAATCATCTTTCATTTTTGTCATACGCTTCCTTCATTGTACGATAATCGTATTTGAAATGTTCGTTATGTACATTGAGTTCAGCGATGATTTGTGATTTTTTGGCACATTCAGCACATGGCTCAGTACATTTTGTACAAGGTTTCTCAACCTCTACAATTTGTACTTTGACAACCTCATTTACCTCTGGACCTACCTTGGTTAGATTTGCCATCAAAGCTTTATCGGCAATGTCCTTGAGGTTTTCAGCATTCATTTCTTGAGTAACATCAATAACTTCTTCAGCAATAGATTTCTCCTCTGCAACTTGCTCCTGAGAACTTCCGTCAAAGTGACTTGCAAAACTATCACATGACTTAGGGGATAAAATGCCTTGATTCTGCATGTGAATATACTCCTCTTCCTCTGTTGTTGTTGCAGATACTGTTCTAGTAAAATATATCTCTATCGCTGCTGCTTCTTCGGCAGATGTATCTTCAACAATCTCAGCCATTAATGCAACTCCGGTCTTCTTACCGATAAAAGAATTCCAATCGAAACCATCATCTTCATTTGATGCAACCATGGCTTTCTCAGTGTTACTGCTGTTTGGCTTTTCTTGAATTCAACTTGTGTCTTCTTTGGGAAAGGCTTGTATTGAAGAGATTTCTTGTAATACTCATTGCCTCCACCAAATGGACTCTGATTTCCTGTGGCTTCAGGATTTTTGTATTCTCTCTTAAAATGCCCTTTTTGTCAGCATCTGAAACAAGTGACCTTCAATTTGTCAAACCCTAGCTTGTTGCTTGAATTTTCGATATCTTGGCCAGTTACTGCAACAAACTTTGTCACCCTTCGAATGATAGAAGCTAGAGACCACTTGATATCCATCAGTCCAAGCTCTTTTTCGTCCACCTGATCGTAGTCTTCGGCAGTCATCTCGGGATTGCCGATTTTCCCAGCTACAAGACTTTCATCTCGGGATTGTTTAGATTCACAGCAATGTTACACTTGTACACGTTCGGATCAGAATTCGTTTGTTGATTCTGATTTGCTTGACTCTGATAAGAAGCATTTGACCCTGTGCTAGAGAACGAAGACTGTGGACTTTGATCATTTTGAGGATATGATTGGTTCTGTGGAGAAGAATTCATGTTTGCACTGAATGCTCCCTGAATCTTTGGACTTGAAATGTTGTCATGCATTCCGGTTTTGTAACACAGACCAACATCTTGAACAACATTCGCATTTTTAGATTTTGCAATCTTTAGAAGTTCCATTTCATGGCCTTCGAGTTTGTCGATGAATGTAGACAACTTGAAGAATTCCCAATTAGCACTTTCTTTCAGAACCATCGGGTAAGTAGTCCAGTCTCCGTCAGGTAATGCGTCTGCAAGCTTATCGATGTATTCTTGTTCCGTCTTCTCGAGACCGTGTCTTCTCATTTGGACTTTTAGATGACAGAAACGTTCAATCATCTGTTTCATTGTTTCTCCCTTTAACATGTTAAAGATATCGAACTCTTTCATAATAAGAGCTTTCTTGATCTTTATCATCTCCGTGCTTCCTTGATACTTCTTTTGAAGCGATAGCCAGAGTTCTCTTGAAGTCATGTATTCCGGTAGCAAAACGAGAATATCTTCTTTAACAGATTTTTGAATGACACTGATCATCTTTTTCTCAGCAATGTATTCATCTTTCTGAATTGTGGAATACTTGTACTTCTCCAAAACTTGCTGATTTTCGTCCAACGGAACTGTATAACCACGCTCGATCGACACCTAGCCTAGGAAGTGCATGGCTTGAACCCAATATGTAAACTTATCCTTCCATCCTTCATACTCGTCCATGCTCATTAGCTTTGGCGGTTTAACAGTCGTGCCTATCTCGTTGTCAAGTTGTTGGATCACGTTGGCATTTGACGAACCCACTCCGGACATATAAGCTCTTTGAATATCATCCATTGCGAATAACGAGACTCGTACGCTGAAAACACTTGAAAACTTTTGAAAATGTTAGATTTACTACAAGTTCGGTCGAAGTTGTAGCTAGAATGAAGAATTCTCATATTTAGACACAAGTTCGGTCGAACTTGTGATTTTTTGGTTTGAAAAAATCTCCCTGGAACTTCGGTCGAACTTGTTGAAAGAAATTTATATGATTTTTACAAGTATGGGCGAACTTGACTAAATTTTTCTTGAATTTTGTCAAGTTCGGTCGAACTTGACAGAAAATCAATGAAGTTTTAGTAAGTTCGAGCGAACTTAGCAATAAATCCTTCAAAATCACCACAAGTTCGAGCGAACTTGGTAAAAAATCACTGAAAAAGTGAGTTTTTAGCACAAGTTCGGTCGAACTTGGCTAACAAGTTCGATGGTTAGGGTTTTGCAAAACATGGTTTTTTCAAAATTTTGACATCAATTCGGTTGAATTTGGTCTCCAATCTTTCAAGGATTTATCTTTGTTGTATTTTACATGATATATTCAAAATTGAAAAGATTTTGACCGTGAATTCTTCATTTTTTATGAAAAAGTAATGAAAAATAGAAGAATGGAGTAGAAATAGAAGTGTTCTTGTCTTGATTACTATCAAATCAGGCTGTTCTAGCTCTGATACCATTTGTAGAACCGATCCTTGATGCTAAGGAACCTAAATTTGATATCTAACATTCATAATACGGAAATATTACGACGTGTTTACCAAAGACAAGAATTATCAGTTAATAGTCAATTTTATTGAAGTAACAGTCAAGAATCTTGATTGACAGAGCCTCGCCTCCAAAATGCCAAAGTTACAAATGAGGACAACAACTAGCTATTTATAGATAGCCAAGTTCGATGGAATAGGAGCATGAGTTCGCCCGAACTTGCCATTGCAAGTTCGGTCGAACTTGACACTAGAAACCTCCATGGGAGAACTTGTCATCCATTTACGTAAATACTTCATTTAGCTAGCCTATCCAACTCCATACTATACAGACTCGATATACGACTAAGACATAGACATATGCACCAACAATTCTTTCATGTCATACTTATTATTCATTATGAGAAAGGGTGTTAGATTTTTAACATCCAATTTTATCAAAGTTTTAAGCTTTTGTAAAACTTTTACAAAGAATCAAGAGGTTGGCCACCTCTCCAAGGTTATTGGGCTTGTCCCCAGCTTAAGGTATCCATTACCTTATAAGGTTTAAAGGTTTTCACCTTTCACAAGAATTGGGTTTCAACAGCCCGCTAGTAGCGCACGTTATCCAAGTATAGTTCGAGGCAATGGGACCAGTACCCGCTTTAGGGGCTGACAATTTCATTGTTGTTGGCTATATGTAGTATCCTAAGTATAATGGTAGACGTACCATACATTCGTTCTTAAGGTTTCTAACGTTTTCACGTTAGCTAAGGTTTTGGCATTTTCATGTCACTTATGATTGGTTAGTCGCCAGTATGGGCCATACACCAGAATCCTAAGGTTTCTAACGTCTTCATGTTAGCTGAAGTTTTATTATTTATGAGGGCTTATCCCCAGTTTATTAGGCTTATCCCCAGTTTATTAGGCTTGTCCCCAGTTTATTTGGGCTTGTCCCCAGCTTGTTGGGCTTGTCCCTAGTTACGAAAGATTCATTCAATGGATATTTGGCTCAGTCCCAAGTTACATGTTACTACAGGTTCTCAAAGTTCTACAAGTAAGGATCCTGGATCCTCAACTTTTGAATAATTTTTCTGCCTTATTGATGTAATTGTAAGTTGTAAGGATACAAAATCCTAACTTGGATTCACTTGTATTACTTATTGTTAATCTTTACTTTATTTTTTTATACATTGGAGTTACCCTCCACCTTTGAATTGAGGATAGATGATCCTTGATCATATAATGTTCAGCCTTTTGGAGAATTTCTTATGTTAAACACATAATATTTCTTTTCAATAACTTAAGATTTTTCAGGTTTTATGGAACAAAATTAATCAACAGAAATTGAACATAGGAAAGTTTCAAAGATAAAAGAAATACATAACACCAACGGTAGCCAAAAGATTAAGTTTTATTTATTTATAAAGAAACCCTTTGAACGCTTCTCAAAATTGCCTACCCAAGTTTCTACCAGCAAAACGTGGCTCGTCCACTTGGGTTGGCAAAGGTTGTCCATACTTACGGTTCATAAAGTGCAGGAAATTAAAGACGAGGGGCATCAAAGGCTTCATCCTCCACAAACAGAGGGACCCATCCACCTTTGCTACCCCCTATCGTTTGAAGGATCAGTGATCCTTAACCCTAAAAACTATTGTTTAAGTACATACCATCATTGTTCAAATTAAAACACCACCAAACAAAAACCACCAATCCTAAAAAATGGGCTCCGGCCACATCTAGATTTTCCATCATCGCCCATTGTTGCAGCCTACACCTTCACTGCTTCACCCTCCTTGCCTTCACACCTTCACCAGCTTCACCACCTGCAGCCTCCTTAGCTCCACTTGTACCAGCCTCCAGCGTCGGCACCTCGTCAAGCTCTGGCTCCACCTCTCCTCCAAGCTTCACTAGCCTCACCTTCCAGCCGGGAAGGTCCCATTCAGACCTATCAAATGAAGGATCCAAGGCTTGCTTGACGATCTTGATCCTGGCTCCAAGAATGGCTTAAGTTGCACAAACCTTAGCCTCATCAGCATCCTCCGTCCTGACTTTATTAGCCTGGATTTCTTCGTGAGGATCCGTTTCTCCAAGCCATTGACCTCCTTCTCCAACAGGTAGATCTTCTTGTCTTTGGCAGCTAGAAAGGTGCGGAGGCCTGTAATGGTATCCTCATCATCAGATAGGCGTTTGGTCAACACAACTTGCATTTGGGCTATTTTCTGCAAGAGTAACGAGAAGGATAAGTGATCCTCAATAAGAATATTTTAATCCAAGCATAAGTGATCCTTACCTCGGAGGTAAAGTCATAGATTTGCTGCTCTAGCTAGGGAATGTCATCGGTGGGCTCGGCAGGCTTCTTCCTTTTTGACCCAGCTCGAACCCTAGGAGTGGAAAGTTTTGGCTCTGGGAGGCTTGATCCTTTACCAGATTCTTTCTTGAAGGACTGAGGAGAGATGATGCTATCCACATCCTCTAAAGCAAACTTGCTAATGGACTTGCTGGTGCACTTTTGAGCGCCTACATTATGAGAAAGAGATAAGTTTCCTATTCATTTTCTTATACACTTATGTATCTCCTGCTTCAAAGAAAAATTGTTATTTTCAAATAGAAAACTTACTTGACATTGTGTAGGAGGTGGAAGTGTTGGTTTCAGGATCCTTTATCTATGGCTTGAATGTCCAGACTGTTGAATCCAGGGTCCAGAGCAGAGCAACTCTTTCTTCAGTTCCGGGAGAATTGGCAAGGTAGGCGAAATTGGTCACTGAATGCATTGCAAGAAAACATAAGTTAGCAGTGGATAAGAGACTCTCCGTAGTGCTAATCCGAGAATCCTATATCCTACCCTTCAAGACCCACTTCTTGGGCAGACTATTCCCTTCAGGAATAGAGTCCCTTCTCACAAAGAAGAATTGATCCTTCCATGTGGAACCGTTTTGAGTGGTCTTGAGGATGGGAAACTGTTGGTGAAGCTTGGCCTTTAATAAGGACCGATGGGAACCATGAGTTACAAGGGTCTAAAGGTAAGAAAGCTCGGAAAGGATAAAATGGATTCCTTCATGGCCGATAAGCGACACAATAGTGAACAGTACCCTCCACAACATTAGCATGGCTTGGGAATAACTCATCCCGGTAAGGGTAAAGAACCCTTGGGTAAAGCTAGGGAAAGGGTATAAATAGCCAAGAAGGAAAGGCAAAACAGGAAAACATGCCCATACAGGGGACGTGGCATCGCTCTTCATTGAGGCTTCATATGGCCTGAAAACCGCCGCCGAAGAAAAACAGGGACGCAGACCGTTGATCTCCGGATTGGTGAATTTACAGATGTCACACCCCAATCTGCAGCGGAAGAAAACACGGGATGCAACAGACACCTCTGGTACAAGCACATTGTTTATAAAGACACTACATTTTATTAATTACCAAAATGTTGACTACACACTATATGTATGTTACAACTGTGTGTTCCCACGAACCACATAAGTCTTCTAAGCCACATGCGTCTATATCAGTATTTCTCTATAAACACGTCTTGAACCACATATCCAGATCACCTTAGTCTCAAGTTACCTGAAATGCATGTTAGTTTTAAAAAGGGTGAGCTAAACGAGCCGGTGAGTTTCACTGGTTTGGTTGTTTCGTAGCAAAATGCTTTAACAAGTTTAATTGCACAAGTCACAGATCGTAGATGGAATTACACGAGTGTACAAGTGACACCTCAGCATGCCCAGGGTCGTGTCACATTCGACACCTCAGCACGCCCAGGGCCGTGTCACCACAGACACCTCAGCCCGCCGTGCCGTGTCACGCAGACACCCCTAGCCCACCAACTGCGTCACGTGCAGTTCAACATCCCATAGCAGTTATGCCTAACAACATAACCAAGTTTAGGATGCGTGCAGTGGACTATTTGCCGACACATAGTCCGGTCGTTGCAACTGGGTTTGTCAGACCAATAGTACTATCAGTTGTCCACGGCTTACGTTAATCACTTGTAGTGGGGTAGTTCGTGTGTTAGGTAATTCACATCATCACAAGTTGGTGCAATTAACACAGTTTGTAACATGCAAATCACCCCAGAAAACAGTAAAACAGTTTAAAAGTGGGGAGTGAAACTCACAGGATAGTAGTATCACAGGTAGCAATAGGAGTATATGCAAACTGGTTCGGCTCTAACAGTCATCATGCAAGTAATTACCAATATCAGTCACTAAGTCGGTAAACGCCTATAACTTGGGCCCGGGTGGGTATTTTCAGGCCATATTGTGCATCTAGTACCCTGATGTGGTGATGGATGTTAGGGTAGGATCAGTTTTACGTTTGGCTCTCGGGCACCGTTCGCGTACCAGCCACAGTCGGTTGTTCTATGTGTTCGGATAATGGTACTAAGATATAGACAGTGCCATAAGAAAAGATTAAGTATTTATTAAGGAAATCCGGACGTTTGAGTTTCCGTTTTCGCCGTCGGGGATTCTCCCGACGGTTGTGGAACACACCCAGAGTGTCCAGCTTACCCTGGAACTTCCCAGAATACCCCTGGTGTTCCACTTATAGCCACAATAGGGATTGGTTTGTCCCCAGTTCTGGCAGGTTCGTTGTCCGGTAAACTACCGAAATAAGTTAAAAGAAGCGTATTAAAAGCCGAAAAATCCCATTTAATCTACGTATTTTATAAAATTTTGGAAATTTTTGTAGAACCCAGTAACAGTATATAGATTCAAGGAAAAATATTTTGAGAATTTATAAAGTTATTTTTATAACTTAAATAATTTATTTGTAAAACAGTATCTAACCGAATAATTTGCATCGCTTATCATCTGATGTCTAAAAATTCTCAAAATATTCCAGTAAACTCCTTATAGGTCCAGGAACTCCTTGTAAAAATTTGGGATTTTTCCGATTTCGTTTCAGTGCGATTCCGGCTACCGAAAACTCCCAAAAATGCAGATTTTTAACCCAAAGCAAAATCCAACCAATGGACTCCCAAACTTCCGATAACATTCCCTATATGTTCCTTAGTGTTTCTGAAATGTTTGGAAATTTATTAGTTCTGTTTGGTATTTTTTTGTATTTCATTTGGTAAAACTGTCAAAAATTCGTCAAAACTCATAGAAAATTTGAAAAATTCTAAAATTTTACGTGGACATTCCTGTTAATACCCTACATCACCACACCAAATTTCAACTCAATCCAAGTATCACGGACCAAGTTATAGACCAAACAATATTCTGCCTACGCTAGTTTAAGGTTTCGGGCGATATACTTATTGGAAGCTTCATTTCCGGGTGTTTCTCTTGAGTCCAGAACTGTGTGGGTGCTATATTCAGTACCTACACATCAAGCTTTATTTCATTGTTTATTAGTTAATTGATTTGTTATGTGATTTTGGTCGATTAAGGGTCGATTAGGGTAAAAAAAACCCGAAGTTTTGTGATCTTGGCTGCCATATAATACCAGGGAATTCATGAGGTGCTATTAAGCAGCCAAGAAACATGTTTAAACCTTCCAAAATCATGGATTAAAAAGGGTTTTCTTAAGCTAGATCATGTTTAAGCAAGAAAACTTCATCAAAACCTCTTAAAACTTGCAAAATTACCTTGATTTAGCTGAATTATAGTGATGATCAGCCATGAACTTGAAGGATTTGAGCAGAAATTATGTTGAGAATGAATAAAAAAAATGAAAAATGAAATTATATAATAAGGGGGGCGGTTCAAGTGGGGTGCCCCTACCCCACCCGTGTTTTGTCGTGCTTCGTCTTTTTGTGTTAAAAGATGATGTTTATCTTCGGTGGCGCATTTAAGTTCGTTTTTGGGTCCCACACGCGTCTCCGATTTGCGAAATGGACTCCGTTTTTCGCGTTTTTTGTGTCAAAAGACTTGGTTTTAAACATCATGCATAACCGTCTCGAAATCCAAACCCGTTTACGTTTTAATCATGGTAGTTTAAGTGTTTTTAAGCTTGATTGACCGTTCCTTGCATGTTTGGTTGTCTTTCGTTACTCTCAAAACGAAGTCGTTTCCCTAACCGGGAAGCTGCCTAGTTTTGTGTGCCCGAGCTCAGATTTGCTTCAAATCTTATGTCATGGTCTATGGCATAAAACTAAGATGTTTCGTGAACTCAGAATCTTAAATATCCCGACCAATGGCCTAACAATCATCGTTAAATGTTTAATGCACTGTTAAACGGAAAGCTCCCGTTTAACACGTTGTTACAAGCTAAGGACACCAACCTCACACACCGTTGGCCCTTAATAGTGTCATGTTAACCATGACGTGCTCTCAGATTCCTCCGAGACATAACAGATATCGTTTAACATAGCACACAAGGCATGCATGTGTTTAAGGTTTTCGCACAATTATTGTTCTAAGCATACTTAAAGTTTTGGGACCAATTATGGTGTCCCTGGTTTCGTCCTGAGTATCAAAAACTAGCATCATCACGCTTAATCCCAACCAGTATCATGATACACATGACACGTCCGATTACCGCGGACTTGTACCGGTCAAAGGTTACCGGGATTTTTCACAGTTGTCACAGTCTCCCCTAGTTAAAAGAATTTCGTCCTCGAAATTCCGTTTAGTAATTCGTTGAAAAGCTCAGTATTTATATTCATGCAAGTCATCTAATAGACAAGTATGTTTTCGCTTTTCTTTTAGTATCATCATCGTACGGGGATAATAATGGTGCTACATAGTAGCGGTGTAATTTGTCCATCCACAATTCCTACGTATTGTTAAGAGTAACGTTTATCATCACTTTCAATCTGAAAGGGAGAATGTAGTTGGGCTCACAGTAGAACAGGAGTCACGTATTCAGCTTGCAGATAACTGCAATTATTATGTTTTCTTTGCATTCATTATCTTTACCATATAAACACCATAGGTTACATTTACGATTTTGGGTTTAATAGTTCTTGAGAACCCCCTATAGAGGAGGGGTATGGATATCCTCCCAGGGTTCCTGTCGTGTACATGGGTATCTTTGGTTAATATTAACCGACCACAAGAGTCCGTACTTTATGGTAGAGAATAAGAAAGAGAAAGGCTTTTGAGAGCCTAAGGTTGCCATAAGACGAGCATGTACACGAGTACCAACGAATCTGCACACTTACATCCATGGGGTACCAGACTACTTATCAGTAGTCGGGTTACGTCGTAAGGATATGAAATTTCCACAATAATAATTCCAGTTTGTGTTGAGTTTTGGGAGCTTGGCTTTAGCTGTTATACAACTATTTATTAACTTTGATGACATCGATGTGATTCTCTGGGAGATAATCGCATAAAAATTCCCATATACCGGGAATAATAGAGTGTGTACCCAATGCGGTTTTAATTCAAGTAACACCATGTCTAGAACGTTACTATATCACGTAGAAATATTTAAGGCATGATGAGTGTCTAACGATCACAAGTATCACCATGATGCCTCTAATTATGGAATCAAAATTAACCATAGACGTGCACGTAACTTTGTAAAAGATGACTAAGTAACGAGTCATCGAATCAAGATTCCCCATCAACGGAGTATCCCCCGTAGGGTTGGAACATAGCCACGCTCTACTACTGTTTCATAAGGATAACATTAATGGAAACAACGAGAAGTAATCATTTCCAATTCTAGTGAACTTTTGTGAACCAGTTGGTATTTAGTCTGATAAAATGTTGTATCGTTTAAATCTCCAACGTTTGTACCTTATAGTTTATGATAATGAAATAATGTTTTTTGTTTTAGGGGGTACCAATTGTGTACTTTTCATCCTTACCTGGGTGAGGTGGCACAGTTCACAAGATGGTTTATCACCACTTGATTGTCTCGGTCTCGTGGTTTTTCGAGTCCCACTCGAACTTGGTATGATCTGCACCGTATATGAGTATTGAAAGATATGATACTTTCCACCTTGGCACCTCCACCATCTAAATCACCGATTAAACGTAAGGGTTTCGTCGAGTTCACTCACTCAAAACCATCTCGCTTTAGATTGGGAAATTCGTGTGGTTTTATGAACCCATTGGCTAAAGGTCGAATTCATAGTCACCCTAGTTCCGATAGGGACAGTTGACCACTGAATCTGAATTTCTTCCCGTTAATCTCCTATCCGTAATAATGTGAACAAGAAAAGAAGACCCGGCCCCCGGGTTGGTCAAGACTAGGGTCGTTGAGTTTCTCACCCCTTTGTCTTAGGGTAAGTCAGTTTTGTTCCTCAATAGGGCAGGGAAGGAATACGTGCTACCGGGAAATGTAGTAACATCCTGCCAAGCACCGATTTACACTTTGGTCGTTTGGTTTCACTTGGTATCGTAAATCGAGGTATCTATAATTCGTATCATATGTTACATAACTTTCCAATTTTGAAGAGAATTAGTTGTAGCGTCGAAGTTTTATTCCTATTTTAGGCATATAATATGTGCTTATCAAAGGAATTCTCCCTCTGGATGGACATGATATCCAAGGGACGTATTCGGAATACTCACTAGTCCTTTCATCTGGGATGATCGGGATTACAAGATTTATGGTTTAGCTTTCCCCAGGGGGGTTCAGCACGCAAAAGACACCAATCACGGACGACTCATGACTCCTCCTTTTCAATGAGAGTTTAGTTTTAACCGTGTTACTTCATGCGGGGTAGTTCCTAATTCTTAGAATTAGGTGGGACAAATACACATTTATATATATATAGTATCATACTTAAGATTTCTCCCGTTCTGGTTTCTTTAGGTAGCATAAGAATTTTCGCGACTCGAAAAATCAAGATTCTCTATAACATCGTATTTCGCGATAACCCATTTAAATCGATTAAAATGAAACTCAATTGAAGGTACCAACCTGTCGAAGGAAGACGAGGGGTGTTTCAACAATGTTCCCCAGATCTAGAGAATTTACTCCTCGTATACTCACGAGGACAAGCAACACCGTTTAACGTATAACTCTTGGTTACGAGAGTAGGGTATCATTCACTATGTATTCAATCGACGAATGAAAGTCAGGGTATCTCATGCATTATTCTGCTACACATGTAGGAGACCGTTACCAAATAACACCTTTACATTGGTCCGAAGGGAATTTCGATCGTCCCCTATGTATCGTGAATAACATCGTGTATAAATATTTAGCTCCTCGAACGTTTCGTGAGACATAGGGTGTTTCCGGGTATTATTATCGTAGAGTTGGGGAGTCACTATGTTTTATAGACATATAAGTATCTGAGTTGGTCCCTACTCAGGACCACTTGCACGGTCGGCGTAGGTATCGTGACGCGAAGAGCCTTAATCGAAAAGAATCCAAGAACCATGTATCCCCTTATGCGATTTCTAGAATGAATGCACCACCCTTATACGTGTGATATTGATGCAGGACTTAGTATCTCAGGGGTACAGAAAGTGAAAGAATTCAGGTCATGACCCCGTGTATATAGAGCTTGGGCGACATTCCCTTTCGTCCGGGTTCCGCGGTACCATTCCTTCTCGTGGTTGTTTCCTCGCCTTGCTTAGGAATGGTAATATTCTGCCGACTACTACTGCTACCATTATCGATATGAATACCTAGTATGGTCGTCACAAAAATATTACCGAAAAAGGACCGGAAGGACCGGTGGTCTAGAGTCTGAAGGTTTAGATAAGAGTTGTCACATAAGTTAGTCATCGGATTACTATACTCGAATACTACTCAATTGCGACAACTCGTCCTTTTACTGGAACATTTCTACTAAATTATTCGAGGCAGAAAACAAAGGATCGTTAATATATAAAAAAATTATATGATTCTTTTAAATATTCATCCTTCGAAATATATATATATATATATACATATGTATATATATCATACGTATATATATTACATATGTATTATATATATACGTAATATACGTGTCATATGTCTATATAGATACATATGTATAAAGTATATATTACGTATATATATATAATACGTTATATTACTATACATTGTTATATATTAATACATGTATAATACATAGTATGTATATATATATAAAATTTATACGTATTTATTATATATATCATATGTATATATATATATATACATACATATATATATATATATATAAACATATATGTTATGTATAATATATATATATATATATATATATATATATTTATATGAAATAATCCTCCGATGAGAAATTCGCTTGGTGTCCTTTTGTTTATTAAATATGCATTAAGAAGTAGCTTCATTACGGGTCCTTCGTATCGCTCATTCATTATTACTTCGAGTTACTGTGGATTTACCTTGTATTAATTTGAACTACATCGATAGAATTCAAGATTGTATGCCACTTGGTTCTATTACCGATATACATGCCGTAATTCGATAGGAAGCTAACGTATCGCAGCATGGCTGAGCATTAATTAAAAGGATAGGGTGTATCAAATTAGTAATTACATGCACCAGACCTTAACGCTTTCCATCAGTGTTAGTAAGGTGAATTGAACTTATTAGAAAAAAATAAATCGGATTACTTTATGATTATAGTTTTCTTACTTCGGACGGGGTTACATCACCCTTAACCGAGATTTACCATATTAACCCTTGGATTGGACCGCCGATAATGTTGTATATTTATAAATAAACGTACGCATGTGAGTGTCTTGTTAATACGAAGTATTAACGGTTTACGAGGAATATGGACAAAACTGTTTTCGCCTTCAGGAGTCTTATTACAATCAGATCCGCATCCACACAACTCCTTGCCGAACTTTGATTATATCAGATAATTTTCTCCATTTATGTGTTACCCCTAAATTTCCTTGGGTTATTAATAGCGATGCTAATTACGTGTCCTTATTAAGAATTAGATATTGTATCACTAGCAAACAACAGCTAGTAAAGGGAATATATGCTTCAACCGAATAGCTTCATAGACGACGGTCGGCGACGTAAGTATAGTTTGTTTGTCGTAACGTAATGATTTCGAATATATGACTGTACGTTCTAGCAAATCCCGCCAAAAGAAATAAATTATGCTGAATTATCTTACCAGAGACAAAAACATTGTTACCTTTCATGAAGCAAGCATAGGGTAAATCGAGGTGGGGAAGTTATCACCGGCTATACCCAAAGTGTTAGGTACAGAGTACTACCAGGGTGTAGTACCCCTAGAAAGTCGTACTATGAATTCGAAAAAGGACCTTCCCAGGATTAACCCAAAGGTTATTATATGGCGACCCAAACTACCTTTTATTTAAAATCACCGCACAGGTGTATAGATCTCGTAGTTACGACAATTGTGGCATCATCTATCACATCAAATAGGGTCGAAGACTCAACACTGCATTGCCCAAAACATAATCGAACGAATCGCAACATGAAACCCGTCTGCCCTAAGTAACGGTACCTTGATAATGTAGCCGGGTGTTTATATACAGTAAGTACCGCAACATATCCACCACACCCATATACATGATCAATGTTCCGTTCACCAAGATATTCGGGCCTCATATTACTTTCCGCGAATAACCAACTGAAATTCGAAACAATCATTAATTGTAAAGAACACAATGTAACCGACGGTCACACGAAATGAGGTTCCACAACGCAAGCGTTTCAAAGGAATCTGTATAATCACTTTTATACTTAATGGAACCGAATGACAACGGGACGGGTAACTTATTCACTCACTCCATACCATCTCCACAACCCAAAGATCATTAAACTTATACATAACATATATCAGGACATGTGCTAAGGAGTACCACTAAGCATCATAGTATTACACGACGTGAAGGCTAAAACCAATATCGTAAGCAGAAGAGGCATCCTGCGGACAATCAAATGAATCGTTGATCCAAGGACGAGAAAGTTTTATAAAATGTTTAAATTATGCTATTGTATAACAATCGGATGTGAATCAACGAGAAGCGGAGTAAGGATCCGTACACGTCCCCCCAGTCTATCAGAACGACCTGCGCGTTCTTTGTGTATCTATGTTCTTTTTGAAGTACCATTCTGGTATGTAATCGTCGTTATAGTAATTATAAGGATAGAGTTGGTGAGATCGTATCGTAATAAAGACTTAAGTTATCACATCATAACTAATACCCAACTCTAGTGGGTATTAGTTATGTGAGCAGTAGGAATGTGGAATGGACTATAATGCCAGTTTTCTGCCTATCCCGAAGGCATATGTAATAACGTATTATCCCCCAATCCCAATTCATGTATCAATACATGCACAAACATTCACACACTATCACCTTGGTACACGTATGTATCACTCCACGTATATAAGTGTGTTTATTACCACGACTTTCACAACACTGCCTCGTATGAGCAAGTCTGTTATTACGTTCCGGACCATAAAACCCACTTGCCCCATAACGCCATCCTGGTACTTGCCAATAGGATACTTTAGAGTGTTCGCTAAGTACTTTTAGTTGAGGTTAATTTTTCCAATGATGTCCACTAAAGTCCGAGCCTGTAGTTATAGTCTAGGTTTCCTTAAAGGCACCTAATTCTCTATAACCAATGGCTCTGATACCATCTTCTGTCACACCCCAATCTGCAGCGGAAGAAAACACGGGATACAATAGACACATCTGGTATAAGCGCATTGTTTATAAAGACACTACATTTTATTAATTACCAAAATGTTGATTACATACTATATGTATGTTACAACTGCGTGTTCCCACGAACCACATAAGTCTTCTAAGCCGCATGCGTCTATATCAGTATTTATCTATAAACACGTCTTGAACCACATATCCAGATCACCTTAGTCTCAAGTTAACTGAAATGCATGTTAGTTTTAAAAAGGGTCAGCTGAACGAGCCGGTGAGTTTCACTAGTTTGGTTGTTTCGTAGCAAAATGCTTTAACAAGTTTAATTGCACAAGTCACAGATCGTAGATGGAATTACACGATTGTACAACTGAAACCTTGACTGTTTTAACTGTGCCGTGTCACGTTCGACACCTCAGCACGCCTAGGGCCGTTTCACCACAGACACCTCAGCCGCCGGGCCGTGTCACGCAGACACCCCCAGCCCACCAACTGTGTAACGTGCAGTTCAACGCCCCATAGCAGTTATGCCTAACAACATAACCAAGTTTAGGATGCGTGCAGTTGATTGTCTACCGACACACAGTCCGATCGTTGCAACTGGGTTTGTCAAACCAATAGTACTATCCACTGTCCACGACTTACGTTATTCTCTTGTAGTGAGGTTGTTCGTGTGTTAGGTAATTCACATCATCACAAGTTGGTGAAATTAACACAGTTTGTAGCATGCAAATCACCCTAGAAAATAGTAAAACAGTTTAAAAGTGGGGGAGTGAAACTCACATGTTAGCAGTATCACAGGTAGCAATAGGAGTATATGCAAGCTGGTTCGCTCTAACAGTCATCATGCAAGTAATTACCAATATCAGTCGGTAAAGCTATAACTTGGGCCCGGGTGGTATTTTCAAGCCATATTGTACATCTAGTACCCTGGTGTGGTGATGGATGTTAGGGTAGGATCAGTTTTACGTTTGGCTCCCGGGCACCGATTCGTGTGCTAGCCACAGTCGGTTGTTCTATGTGTTCGGATAACGGTACTAAGATCTAGACAGTGCCTGTATATTGTCATTTAGAAAAGATTAAGTATTTACTAAGGAAATCCGGACATTTGGAGGATCTAGGCCTCCCGAATTTGAGTTTCCGTTTTCGCGTCGGGGATTCTTCCGAACGGTGGTGGAACACACCCAGAGTGTCCAGCTTACCCTGGAGCTTCCCAGAATACCCCCGGTGTTCCACTTATCCACAATACGGTTCGGTCGTCCCCAGTTCCGGCAGGTTCGTTGTCCTGTAAACTGATGAAATAAGTTAAAAGAAGCGTTTTAAAAGCTGAAAAATCCCATTTAATCTATGTACTTTATAAAACTCTGGAAATTTTTGTAGAACTCTGTAACGATATATAGATTCAAGGAAAAATATTTTGGGAATTTATAAATTTATTTTTATAACTTAAATAATTTATTTGTTAAACAGTATCTAACCGAATAATTTACATCACTTATCATCCGATGTCTAAAAATTCTCAAAATATTCTAGTAAACTCCTTATATTTTCCAGGAACTCCCTGCAAAAATTTGGGATCATTTGATTTCGTTTCAGTGCGTTTCCGGCTACCGAAAACTCCCAAAAACGCGGATTTTTAACCCGAAACAAAATTCAATCAATGGACTCCCAAACTTCCTAGAAAATTTCCTATATGTTCCTTAGTTTTTGTGAAACGTTTGGTAATTTATTGATTCAGGTATTTTTTCCGAATTTCTTTTTGTAAAAAGGTTAAATATTCGCCAAACATCATAGAAAATTCCAAAAATTATAAAATTTTACATGGACATTCCTGTAAATACCCTACATCACCACACCAAATTTCAGATCAATCCAAGCATCACGGACCAAGTTATAGACCAAACAATATTCTGCCTACGCTAGTTTAAGGTTTCGGGCGATATACCTAGCGCAAGCTTCGTTTCCAGGCGTTTCTCTTCAGTACCTACACATCAAGTACAATCCAAACATGCCATAATCCATGTCAATCAAGCTTTGTTTCATTGTTTTCGGTTAATTGATTTGTTATGCGATTTTGGTCGATAGGGGTCGATTAGGGTATCAAAACCCGAAGTTTTGTGATCTTGGCTACCATATAATACCAGAGAATTCATGAGGTGTTCTTAATCAGCCAAGAAACATGTTTAAACCTTCCAAAATCATGGATTAAAAAGGGTTTTCTTAAGCTAATCATGTTTAAGCAAGAAAACTTCATCAAAACCTCTTAAAACTTGCAAAATTACCTTGATTTAGCTGAATTATAGTGATGATCAGCCATGAACTTGAAGGATTTGATCAGACATTATGTTGAGAATAAATAAAAAAAATGAAAAATGAAATTATATAATAAGGGGGGTTCAAGTCGGGTGCCCCTACCCCACCCATGCTTTGTCGTGCTTCGTTTTTTCGTGTTAAAAGATGATGTTTACCTTCGGTGGCGGGTTTAGGTTCGTTTTCGAGTCCCACACGCGCCTTGGATTTGCGAAACGGACTCCGTTTTTCGCGTTTATAGTGTCAAAAGACTCGGTTTTAAAAACCATGCATAACCGTCTCAAATCCGAACCGGTTACATTTTAATCATAAAAGCCTTGTATTATGGTAGCTTAAGTGTTTTTAAGCTTGATTGACCGTTCCTTGCATGTTTGGTTGTCTTTCGTTGCTCTCAAAACGAAGGCGTTTCCCTAACCGGGAAGCTGCCTCGTTTTGCATGCCCGAGCTCCGATTTGCTTCAAATCCTATATCATGGTCTATGGCACATAAGTAAGATGTTTTGTGAACTCAGAATCTTAAATAGCCCCAACAATGGCCTAACAATCATCGTCAAATGTTTAATGCGCTGTTAAACGTAAAGCTCCCGTTTAACACGCTGTTACAAGCTAAGGACACCAACCTCACACCATTGGCCCTTAATAGTGTCATGTTAATCATGACGTGCTCTCGAATTCCTCGGAGACATAACAGATATCGTTTAACATAGCACACAAGTCATGCATGTGTTTAGGGTTTTCGCACAATTATTGTTCTAAGCATACTTAAAGTTTTGGGACCAATTATGGTGTCCCTGGTTTCGTCATGAGTATCAAAAACTAGAATCATCACGCGTAATCCCAACCAGTATCATGATACACATGACACGTCCGATTACCGCGGACTTGTACCGGTCAAAGTTTACCGGGATTTTTCACAGTTGTCACAACATAGCTCCGAGTTGGCTTTTGGGAACGGCATTGTCGTTTTGGTTCTTGCCGGGAGAGGATCGTGTAGCCATCTTAGCCATGATAGCGAACATGAAGGTTAAAGAAGTGGAGAAGATGGAAGATGAAAGAGAGAGAATACCTGTTGTGCTTCCGGGATGAGGATTTTGAAAGGGGCTCAATGATCTTTAAATAAATTAAGGATCTTATCTCTAACCTATATATCGCAATGATGGTTGTAGCCTATCCATCGATGATGTCAGATGGTGTAACGGCTAGTTACATGCAGTAACGGGTAGTCTGCATTAAATGGAAATATGGCAAATCTGATTGCTGTCATATCCGTCATATTTGGGGGAAATTGTTAGGGGCTGATTTCTATTGAGTCTGGATCGTTTTTCCTGAGGCTTAACCTGGATCATCTATCCTTAACAGATAAATAGGGAGTTTGACGATCAAGGATCCTTATCCATATGTACGCTTACTAACAGTTGTTCTCTTGTTTCTTTAACATTTGCATGTAAGTCTTGGATGAAGAAAGGACTTGGTCAAGCAGGAATATTGGGGAATATGCTCCTATTCGAGCATGTGCATGAGACTGGTGACCGTTAATGATGAACGTGGGTGGCTAGCTTGATTTGCGGATAGTTAGTTAATTAAGATTTCTTAGATATTTGTAAGGGGTATTGAGCTAAAAAAACACATGAACTCACACACTTTTACGTACAACACTTCTGCTACTCTCTCGAATACACACACTAGAAACCCTTGTTATGAGCTCAATACTTTCAAAGTTGTAACCTTTATTGTTTAATATAGTTGGTGATCGGTAGTTTCCATCACCCGAGGTTTTTTATTCCGGAGATCATTCATTGATCTAGGGCTTTTTCCTTGTACAAATCATCGTGCTCATCATTGTTGACATTTCACATTTGTTTACACAATTGTTCATCGTATCAAGCACTCAACCTCACATTCAAAGTTTGGTTACATTATCCTTGATCAGATTTTTGACCAAAATACTTTTGTTCATTTTTCTTTGATGATTCGCCAACTTCAAAGTTTGAAAATTTGCAATTGTTGGCTTCTCATTTATGTTGGATTTTCAAAATATGTGTCGGAACAAACTCTGGGCCCTTCTGTTTCACATCTTCTGTGAATCTCCTTCTTCCATGAACAGGTTTTGGACTATTTTGAGAACATTGTCATGCAATATGCCCGACTCTGTTGCACTTGTAGCATGTTCTGTTGTTGATACCAACAGTGGAATCCATAACCTGTTCACGGTGCTCCTTTTCTTTCTTAAACTCATCATTTGATTGTTTACCAATAGTTTCTTTCTCACTCACAATATTTGTTCCAAAACAAATTAAACTTTCTTTCGATAATTTGATTTTTGATACTTTCTCTCATTTCTCTTCCTTTCGTATCCCAAACCTTTTCTCCTGTTTTCAGGATAATCCCTACCCTTTTGATGGTAATTGGTATAAACTCTTTTTGGTTTGGAATAGAATGACGTATCATGTTTCTCAAGATCAGAGAGATTGACTTCTACTAGTTTGAACAATTTATCAACAGGGCCTGGATTCACATTTTCAAATGGGAACTCATCATCGGAATACAGTTTATCTGATCCATTCATTTTGTAAATAATCACATTAGGATCATCACTTAAACTGCTTTCTGATGAAGAAGAGTAATTTTTGTTTAAGCTTTCCTCTCTTTCAGAATGTGAACTTGATTCTGATTTGTCAAAATTTAAATCAGCACTTTCAAAGTTAGTGCTATCAGGCTCTTGGTGCTTGCTTCAGGCCATACAAAGCTTTGTTATGCTTGTAGACATGATCAGGATAAAATGCATCTTCAAATCTGGGAGGTTGATAGACATATACCTCTTCTTTGATCTTACATACAAGAATGCACTTTTGATATCCATTTGAAAAACCTTGATGTTGTGGTTGGTAGAAAAGGCAAAAAACAATCTAATGGCTTCTAATCTTGCTACAGGAGCAAAGGTTTCATCATAGTCAATGTCTTTTCTTGTCTATAGCCTTGAACCACAAGTCTTGCTTTGTTCTTAACAACAATACCCCTTTTATCAGTTTTGTTCTTAAAGACCTACTTTGTGGCAATTAGACATACATCGTTAGGCAGTGGTACAAGTTCACATACTTGTTGTCTTTTGAATTGAAGGAGCTCTTCTTGCATAGCTTCTACCCAACTGTTGTCTTTCAGTGCTTGGTACTTGACAGGTTGTGTGAGTGATAGAAAACCAGCAAAAAGACAAATATTTTGGGATTGGATTCTTGTGAGCACTCCCTCATTGATGTTGCCAATGATTTGATCAGATGGATGACTTATAAGGAAGAAAAGATCTACCTTATATGGAATGATGGCATTTTGAGGTGAAGGCTGCAAATGGGAATCATCTGAGCTAACATCTGTTGGCAATTTTGAAGTGCCAATATTTGTTTGGAATGAGGGTGGAGGTATAGGTGGAATGGTTGTGAATGGTGGTTGATTTTTGTTCACAGAGAATGGACTTTTATCAACAATGGTTTAGTTTTGTGAGTTGGTAGAGGTTTGAGGGTCAACAACTGTTGATCCAACAGTGGTAGAGTTTTCACAGTTGTTGTTAACATCTGCTCCTCTGATGGATGGATTGACTTTGAATTGTGGAAGCACACTATCATATCTATGGTCTTGATGAGAAGATTGTGATGTACCTGTAAGGTCAGTCTTGATAGACACATCTTCAAATGTAAATTTGTCTAGATCAAAAAGTTCAGCAGGATTTGCTGGGATTTTCAATAAATAAAGTTCATTGAACTTTACATTCAAGGTTTCTTCAACACACTTGGTCCTAGAGTTACAAACTCTGTAGGCTTTAGCAGTGGTTGAGTATCCCAGAAAATAACCACAATCTACTTTGGCTGCAAACTTTGAAATTGAATCTTTTAAGTTTAAAATGAACATGGGCAGCCAAAGACTTTGAAATATGAGATCAGAGGTTTGATTTTGTAAAGAATTTCATAGGCAGTCTTTTGATGCCTGGGATTGATCAAAACTATGTTCTGAACATAGCAACTAGTGTTTACAGCCTCTGCCCAAAAAGACAAGGGTAAACCTGAGTCTGCAAGCATTGTTCTTGCAGATTCAGTTAAAGTTTTGTTTTTCCTTTCAACCACCCCATTTTGTTCCGGAGTCCTTGGGATGCTATATTGTCTAACTATCCCTTTTGACTCATAGAAAGCATCCAACTCCTTATTCCTAAACTCTATCCCATTGTCACTTCTAAAAACTTTTACTGGAAGGTCAAATTGCTTTTCAACTTGTTTAACAAAATTTTGCAAAATCCCTGCAGTTTCATCTTTAGAGTGCATGAAAAATGTCCATGTGAACCTTGAAAACTCATCTACAATGACAAGACAGTATCTTTTCTTTTTGAGACTCATGATTTTTATAGGGCCAAACAAATCCATGTGCAGCAGTTGCAAACACTAGCTTGTTTTGGACTCTTTAATTGATTTGTAAGAACTGTTATGTTGTTTGCCTTTTAAACATGAAACACAATGTTCTTCACAAGTGAATTGTTTTGAGGGTAAACCTCTGTTTTGAGAGTGTGGTGGTAGTTTTCAGATTTGTGTGTCCAAGTCTTCTATGCCATAGCTCTATCACTTTGCTTGAAGCAACTGAGAACAGGCATGCATTGGACATTGGATTATCCTTCAAAATATCCACCACATACACATTGCCACTCCTATGAGCAACAAGTTATTCTTTACTCTCTGCAATGATTTGATCAATCTTTTTAACAACTTCTGGTCCTACAATTTGACATGTTTTCTTTGTAAAGAAGGATCCATATCCTTTGTCACTCATTTGTGAAACACTCAGCAAGTTGAATTTTAGATTATCAATAAGATTAACATGTTCAAATTTAAGTTTTCCAGCATGAACAGTCCCTGGCCCAACACCTTCCCCTTTGAATTGTTACCAAAAGATATATCACCCCCTCCATGTGCCATGAAATCTTTGAGTAGGGCTCTACATCCTGTTATGTGCCTGAAGCCTCCATTATCTACATACCATAAATTGTCAAGGCAAGTAGAAGCTCCCTTAGCAGCAGCCATCATGGCACAGTCACAATCACCTTCACACACACTAGTATCCCATGGATCAGACGGGAGGTTTCACATCTTCATCAACATTCTCTTTTATAACAACCATTTCATCATGAACTTCAGACATATCAGATTTAGACACTTCTTCCACAGATTCATCACCTTCAACTATTGTATCTAGAACCATAAAGCAAAAATCATTTCTAAATCATTTTTAGCTACTAGAACAAAGTTTTCATCAGTTAATTCCTCAGGCAAACTTCTCAATCAACAAAGTCTTATGTGAAAAAACTTTGTTGGTTAACCTCTGTCGGAGCAGTGGTTTGAGTAGCTTGAGTGACATGAGGTGCAGGTTGCACATGCACTTGAGGAGATGGTGCTTGAACATACTAAATCCATCGAACAGTGGTTTGAACATAGTGCACAGGAACAGTGGTAGCAGATGAGCAGTGCTTTGCAATTGAGGAGCAGGGGTATATTGGAAATAATGAGCAGTGTTTTGTATGTGTTGAGGTCTAGGGCCAGGGTGTGTCACAATAGGTCCAGATGTTTGAGATCTGCATCCCTTGGCAAAGTGTCCTAGTCTATTACACTTATAGCCCTTAATTTTTTATTTATCCAGCCCAACCTTTAAGCCCTCATGCAACCCTGAGAATTTTCTACCAGTTCTCTTATAAAACTTACTAGCTCTAACACTTAATAGAGCCAGCTGATGCAAAATGTCCATTTCTTCTAAATCAGATGGTTCAAAGTGTTGAAGGTCATTCAACTTAAAGGATAAGTTGTCAGAGGTTTGGCTTTCCCCACTAGCAGCAAAAGCATAGTTGGGTGAGTGAGAATCAGAGTTGAAGTTTCCTCCAGAAGTTATATCAATGAAATGATCATAACTCTAATCCTTACCACTGTCAGATCCCTTTTCTTGGCCTACAAGGGTTGTGCTACCAAAAGCATAGTCATTAGCCATTTTGCAGATTCTTGTAGCTTCTTTTTCTGGTTCAACTTTCTCTAATATGTGAGGAGTCTACCATGAAGCTATGTTAGATCATTTCTTTAAACCCAACAGATGTACGAGTCACAAAAGCTATTGTGTCCCACTTTTCTAGTAAAGATCTGAGGAAATGACTGTTTACAGTCAAATTAGCAAATTCAATGTTTACGAGCTTAAGTTCACTTATTAGACAGCTAAATCTCTCAAAGTGTTGGGTGAGACTCTCCTTTGACATGACAAAAAGTTTCGTGTTCTTGATTTAAGACTTCTTTGTTGTTTTCAGTTACTTCCTCAGTCCCACCGAATTGCTCTTTCAAGGCATCCCATAACTCCTTTGTACTGTTGCAGTGCAACAGGCTAGCATAGAATTCGTTAGGCAAGGCTGAAGCAACAATGCTAAAAGTCTTAGCATCTAACTCATATTTTTGGAAATCTTGCTCGGAGTAATTTTCAGGACTTTTAGGCACTTGTGTCGTTGGGTCCTCTCTAATTGGAACCATAGGAACATGTGGTCCAAATACAACTGACCTCCAACAACTGGTGTTTTGCTGAGCAAGAATATGACCCATCCGACGTTGCCATATGTAATACTCATTCCTGACAAGCATCAGAGGTTTAAACATGGATCCAGTGTTGTTGGAATCATGTGTGTTTTGAGACATTCTGATTGTTTACCAACAGATTTTGTTTAAAAGACTTTGAACGTAATTAAACTCTGTTTTCCAATGAAAATAATCAAACAAATTAGCAGGGAGAGCTGATCTTTCAAATCAAATTGATTATTAAATCAAATTTTGATTGACCAAGCTCTGATACCAATTGATAGGATCTGAGTTTGAATTAGTTGTGATTGTTTAAAAAATGGTTTTATGTATGAAGATAAAACATAGTAAATGCAGCGGAAATAGAAAACTTTGTATCATAACTAATGGAAGATTGCTTTGATCATCATGCTTTCAAACTTTATAAATTTTGCATGTGAATTACAACTCCCCCTCAACATTTTATAACTTAAGTTTGATCGTACAGAATGCAGAGAGTAAAATGATCTTTTGATAGATGGATAGAACAGTACATAAGCATTGTCTATTTATAGTACATGTCTAACCTCTAAGCATCTTTGCTGATGTCAGGGTTGATAGTGACAGCTAACTATACAATAACTAACTTCAAAACTCAGATAGCCTAACCTCTGCTAACACTAAAACACTGTTACATTGAATATAATAAGATAAACTAAACTCTGATGCAATCCACTGTTGGTCTTCAGCAGAGCTTTGGATATCTTTGTCATTTAGCTTCATCAGATGCTTATTGGAAGGGCTTTGGCTATATCAGATGTTATTCATCAGAGCATGTAAACTCTAATATGCAAGATCATTGGAATAGCATGTTTTGGCTTTCTATCATTTGTTCCTTTGAAAGGGTTCAATCCAAACATGACTGGACTTGAACTAACTAACGAAGGCGGAATTCAACATTAGTAAGCTTGACAACTATCGGATCTACCGCTTAAACGCTTCTACTTCAATATATTGATAAACGTGGACATTTACAGAAACGGATCTGGCAGGGCTTCGCCGCGAGATCAGAAGAACAACTTCAGACTCAACACCCATGAGTTCCTATTTATAGACATGGGCAACTCGCACAAAGGCAGAGATGTCAGCTCGTACGAGGGGTGTGTCATCTCGTACGAGTTGACCTAAAAACATACAAAACATATAAAATCTAACATTTAAAGCCCTATTACATATACGACATGACCCTAGACGTAGGCAATAGACATTGTGCACCAATAGCTTTTGACGAAGTTGACAAGGAACGAAAGTAAGTTTGATTTGGTTCCGACCTAGGATCATTGTTTTAGGAATTTAAAGATAGATTGACACAGGACTAGTACTGAGCTTGCCGCAACAAAATGAAGACTTGGTGGTGTATTCAAATTGTTGAGATTCGTACACTGGTTTTTAACAAAAACATAAAATACAGTAGAAACAAAAACATGTAAGGACCATCTAAATCAGAATTTGGGTCGCTCACTAAGAGTCTAGGTGCAAACCTAATAGAAAGATTCACGGATATAAGGTGTTCAGAATTAGATACTTGAACAACCTTCTATTCATATTCGTAAATGCACCAAACATTTATCATTTATTTGGAATGTACTAATCGAACCAATATAATCAAACGAACAACGGCATAAACGGCCACGCGGGGAGCTCCGTGCTCGTGATGGTGTCGCAAGATGGGCCAACGGTGTGTCGCGTGACGTAGCGCAGGGGTGGTGCGGTGGCCCATAGGTAGTGGCGGTGAGGCATTGGACAACAGCGGAAGGGTGGCCAACGACGATAAAGGTTGGCGCAAAAAAAAGGATATAAGGAGATTAGGGTTTCAAGTTTTTTTTCCAAATTTTTTTTATTTATTTTATTTTTATTTTTGAAATAGATCCTTGAATCCCATTTTATAGCCGCCCAACCCTAATTAAGGTTTATCACTAAGAGACGTTATGTCTATCCAAATGGGCTAGCATTTAACAAAATTAATTATTTAAATAATTCAAACCATCATATACAGTTATCTAAAAGATAAAGTAAATAAACTAACATTTAATTTATTTAACCTAGATAAATAAATAAAATTATTTACTTATTCTTTAGATTAATTTAAATAACAATTAATTAAATTATCGAACATGTTGATAATAAACAATACAATTAAATGATGACATATTTAATTTCGATCGTTTAACCCGTTAATTACCATCATTTCACAAGTAATACTAATAACACCTAGATCCAATTGTTCTGCAATAATCAACACCAGAACACGCATGTCGTGTTAGATTCTTAGCTAATAAACTATCCTTACTTAATTGTTGTCCTTGGTGTAATCATTGGATCATACCTTGGTAGCAGTGTTGTTGAATGTCGTTACTTCGGCGTACTATTCCAATAGAATTCCACTTGCATGAGTCTCGATCACTAATCAATGCAGATAATAATGGACATCTAGCTACCTCTCACTGTGCTAACAAAATATGACGCTTTGAGCAGTCTACTGTTCCCGATTGGTCTAACTACTTTTACTTCACCACTTGGTAATAATCATGGTTGCTTATTAATCATACTTTTCTGTAATAGACACCATGCTGAACATGAAACATGGATCAACCTTTTATTCTCATATTGGCTCAACTATTCTCATTATTGATCAATATTCAAATGGTTTAACAAACTTTCAGTTTGAGCACGATGATGGACCTATACCAGTACGGCCCGTGATGTCAAACTCACAAAAAAGTAAAAGAACATAATTCCATATCAAAAACATATACAACTCCAACTGAACTTCAGGCCAATCCCCCAATCCTTGTCCTTATGCAATCTAAGCGGAGTGTGATAAAGCCCCTACACGTCAAGGCCACCTAGGATCCACGTCAGCCAGGGGGCTTTATAACGCCCTCCTTTAACTTGCAGGGTGTGGGATAAAGCTCCGTCATCTTTACCTAATTATTTTTTTTTAATTTAAAAATTATTTAATTTTGATATATTAATTTATAACTCATGATTTAAATAAAAAAATATAATGCCATAATGGGATAATGCCAAATATAATGACGTTTTAGTAGATTGTTTAAAAAGCCACTTTCATTTGAATCGTGTTTTACTTTGTGACGGGGATTTTACGGATGTGCGTTGTTGTGCACACGTGTTAAATCTTATTGTTCAAGGGGGATTAAAGGTGATTGAAGGAGCCATTGAAAAGGTTCGAGAGTCAATGAAGTATGTTAGAGGAAGTTCTGATAGAAAGTACAAGTTTGCTAAATGTATACACCATCTGTCATTATAATGCGGGAAAAAAGTGCATCAAGATATTGTAACCAGATGGAATTCTACCTATCTCATGCTTGATAGTGCATTGGCCTAGCGTAATGCATATGCCTGATTAGCACTTGTTGATTCCAGGTATAAGACTTTCCCGTCAGAACAGGAATGGGCAAGGGTGGAAACTATCACAGAATTCTTGAAGCCTTTCTATAATATCACAACTTTGTTTTCCGGTACCTCTTATCCTACTTCCGACTTATATTTCATAATGTATGGAAGATTCAAAAGTGTATTGAAGATCAGATTGATAGTGTTGATAAGGTGTTAAGTGACATGGAAAAAGAAATGAAAAAGAAATTTGATAAATATCGGGAAAACTATAGCATGATATTATATTTTGCAGTTGTTCTAGATCCACAATATAAGTTTAAGATTGTTGAGTTTTGTTTCAATAAACTTAACATGACAGAGGAAGTACGAAAAGAGAAAGTGGATATTATTTTCAAAGGGATGCATAAGCTATATGATATGGAGTATGGTATTTTGTCAAGGAAAACCTCTTCATCAACCGGGAGTTCAAATATTTGTGTTAATATGTCTGACGATTTGGATGGATTTGAGTCATTTACAAGAATGTAGAAATGTTTAGAAAGAAAAATCACAACTAGACATGTATCTGGAAGAGCCTGTACTTGATAGAAAAGAAGAAGTTGACGTTTTAAAATATTGGAAGGAAAATCAAGGGAGATATCCTCAGTTGTCTCTCATGGCTCGTGATATATTGAGCATCCCAATCACTACCGTTGCCTCAGAATCAACTTTCAGTATTGGTTGTTTGATTTAGAAGGTATTAAGTTCATTTTATTTATGAATTCATTATATATAGAATGTTAATTAATTTTTTACTCTTTTTGCATATCCAGATGATGAAAACGAGGATGATATCGAGGAAGGACTTGCAGAAGATATTGAATCATTGTTTCCGACATGTGATGATAGCCACGCTTAGGTATTATTATTATTATTATCATTATTATTATCATTATTATTATTATTATTATTATTAGTAGTAGTAGTAGTAGTCATCATCGTCAAAGTAGTCGTAGTCGTCGTCGTCGTAGTAAGTAGTAGTAGTAGTATAGTAGTAGTAGTAGTAGTAGTAGTCGCCGTAGTAGTCGTCATCATCGTCAAAGTAGTCGTAGTCGGCTTCGTCGTAGTACTAGTCGTAGTCGCGTCGTAGTCGTCGTCGTCGTCCGTCGTCGTCGTCGTCGTCGTCGTCGTCGTCGTCGTCGTCGTCGTCGTCGTCGTCGTCGTCGTAGTAGTAGTAGTAGTAGTAGTAGTAGTAGTGTAGTAGTCGTCATCATCGTCAAAGTAGTCGTAGTCGTCGTCGTCGTAGTACTAGTCGTAGTCGTAGTCGTCGTCGTAGTAGTAGTCGTCGTCGTAGTAGTAGTAGTAGTCGTAGTTGTCGTCGTAGTAGTAGTCGTAGTCGTCGTCGTAGTCGTAGTCATCGTCGTAGTAGTCGTCGTAGTAGTAGTCGTCGTCGTAGTAGTAGTAGTCGTCGTCGTAGTTGTCGTCGTAGTAGTCGTAGTCGTCGTAGTAGTAGTAGTCGTAGTTGTCATAGTAGTAGTCGTAGTAGTAGTCGTCGTCGTAGTCTAGTCGTCGTCTTATTAATGTAATATAATAGATGTTTGTTGGTTTTGCAGACCAAGTCAATGGGACACCGAGGCAGGGAGGATGTTGCAAAGAAGAAGTGAGCAATGGTGGTGCTCCTTGTGATTTTATGACTTATGTTGTTTTTTCTTAGTGCATCTTTTTGGCCAAGTTTTTGTTTAGAAATTTGAATTGAACGAACTAGGATTGTAATTTTATGTTAGATGTTTTTTGGGAGTTTATTTGAATCTGAAACTGGCAGACTTGTTTTGGTTTAGTCGTTAACAATTTTTATTTTTTTTTAAATTTATTTGATTTTTTTTAAATTTATTTGCTTTTTTTTAATTTTTTAACATTGGTTTCGATTTGAGAGGGCAAAAGCATAAATTCAAACATAATATCATTTCAATTCTTAAAATTTTGTGTTTGAAATAAAATCTTTAACATGAGTGCTGCACTCTCAATATAAACTAAACTGATGGTAGAAGGCTGCAATCACTATTATTTTATCTACTGCCAAAACAAAACATAACTTTTAGAATCATAAACTTGTATTATTATTTTATTCTTTTAAAATTAAAAAAATGAAATGTTTAGTTGAAGAATATCCCATGCACGGTACCGGTACTTGAGGGTAAATACCGGTACCGAACCGGTACCGTACCAGACCGTTACGAATCGGTACCGAAAATGTCAAAAGTCGTACCGAAAATGTATCCGGTTCGGTAAATTCGATTTCGGGTACCATTTGCTCATCCTTACTCGACGTAACAGATTTTAATCTTGTTACGACATATTCAATGCTCGCATAATAGATAGATTTCAATCTTGCTACGACATATTAACTCAACACACAGTGGTAAAAAAATTAATTTTTTACAATTTTTTTTTGTTTTTATTATTTATTTGAATTTTTTGTTTTTTAAATATTTTTTGATTTTTTTGATTTTTTTTATTTAAATTTTTTTTGGTTTATTTATATTTTTAGTCTATCATGTCCAAATCCATCTTAACCTAAACCCATCCTAACCCATTTCTTAATAAACCCATCCTAATCCAAACCCATTCTAACCCATACCCATACCCATCCTAACCCATTACCCAAACCTGCCCAACCCATCCATTTTGCCACCCCTATGCTAAATCATTGCATGTGCTCAAGATCATGAGAAATTAATTTAGTTTAGAAATGAACCAAAGTAGGATTTGATTTTCCATAATCATTATGTCTTCAAGTTTCAAGATATCTCATATCAATTGAAAATATCATACCCATGTATACGTGTTCGTATATATACGATTACTCTTGCAAGGCTTCTTGAGTAATTGTATGTTTGGTAATAGTTTGTGGTGTTCAAGAGGGGTTTCAATTTGTAGAGATTTTTGGATATAGAGATCCAAAAGAAACCCTTGGTTCATCGTTATATCTCTCGCAACACTCTTTGGACGTCAAAAACCCTGTCACAAATCATCGATATTTATATCATGATATACTTCGTATAATTTGATTTTTAATTAAACTTGCACTATATCATGTCATCGCTTATGTTCGGTTAAGTTTATGTCTCCGACATTCGATATTTGGATGGCCTGAGTTCGAATGAACCACAATTCACATCGTTTCCTCTTACGTCAACACTGGCTAAAGCTTGATTTCACAAAACCTGTCACAAATCACCATCGGATGGGATGGTCTGACCATGAATTTTGGTGGACCGATAATTGGATCGTGGACCACTTGCTCTGGAACGTTGTGATGGCGGTTGAGTCTATTGTTCTTGGCTATATGCTTGGTTGTTTACTTTGTCTTTTACGGTTGTACTCTGTGGTGCTTTGGCGTTTCCGTATAATAAGCAAGCAAAACATTAAACACTTGTACAACATAGAACCAAACTTAGACCTTAAACCAATGCACCGCAGTTATCGGTGCACTTGGCCTACGTGGCAAAGAAAGTAGTATATGCTACATTGGAAGAAAGGGATTTTTGAGGGACGCGTGTAGTGAAGGGCGCTGCATTTGTGGGAAAGGTGGGTTACATTGAATTAAAATTAGTAAATATTTTTTTAAATGTCAAATAAAGTCAAGAAAATATCAATCCTCCTATTGGAATGAAACTATAAACCCTGTTGAGTTAAAAAAAAAACAATTACAAACAAAATCTAACAGTAACATTATTTAAAGTCAATAATATTATTATTTCCAAACCAGCATATATAAAAATCTCATAATTTACCACAGATAAAATCACAACAATAAAGTAAAGTTCTCTACATATTAATTCTTCAAAATCATGAACCCAAACCTGAACCAACCTTCATGACTCACTTGTTAAATGACGGAAACCCACCGTTTAATAAAGTTATTTATATTTTTAAGAACACAAAAATTGAAAATGGATTAATTATAAAATAAAATATAAAAAGTGGTTATGATGTAGAAATATAAGTATTAGTGAAGATGTTTGTAGGGTTAGAGAGAAAATGAGTGTTTTTTGTGTATTTGTAGGAATCTGGTGTGGTAGCTGACTGGATAAATTTATAGGTGTATTTAACATCTTGCATTGATGATGATCTTATAACAAATGAAGAGTTAAATAGGGCGTACATTGATTAATATATAATGCGAAGGGTTCTTAAAGATTTTGTATATATAAATCATTGAAGTTTCAGTTTTGTTATGTTTTAAAAGAGTTTAATTTAATTAATGAAGTATGGAAATTCGAAATGGAAAGCCAATAGGAGTGAGATGCTGGAAATACTAAAATATATATTAGTTTCTTCTTTCTGATGATGGATGATGAAATACTAATATTTAAGAATACACAAGTAATGCTGAAATCCAGTGCTATAAAAATAGTAGCTAGGCTAGGCTAGGCCTGCATGTCTGGAGCAAAATGGGCCGTGTGGAAGAGACTCTTCCTGATGAAACCAGATTTCAGTACGCACCATCACAAGGTCAAATCCCACCATACACAAACCACCATGAAATTAAACAACCTCCTCCTCCGCCATTTCAAATTCAGCAGCCACCTGCAATTTACCAACCTCAGCATGGAATTCCTCAAATATACAGCTACACCCCCCCGCCAGTTACAACTCCAAATGGGTATCCACCGCCGACTGTCCAGGAATGGACCACTGGTCTCTTGGAATGCTTCGATGATCCGGAAATTGGTCATTTCATCTCTCTCTCTCTCTATCTCTCTATTTTTTTCTTCAAACTATGAAACCCAATATGAGGTTTGTTTGAAACGTACGTCATTTTGTTCAACAGCTATGATGACTCTTTGTTTCCCGTGCGTCACTTTTGGACAGATCGCAGAGATTGCGGACAACGGCCAAACTTGTAAGCTAGATTACACATTTTAGTTTTGTGTTTGATCTTACAACAAACAAAAGATTGGTTCAATTACAATGTCTTCTTTGGTGTAGCCACTGCCACTAGCGGACTGATATACAGTCTAATCATAGCCTTTATCGGCATTCCTTGCATAATGTCGTGCACTTATCGCACCAAGATTAGGAGCCGCTACAACTTGTTAGAGACTCCAGCACCTGATTGGGTAATACACTTGTTTTGCGAGTATTGTGCCCTTTGTCAAGAATATCGTGAACTTAAAAACCGAGGCATGGACCCTGCTCTAGGTAATATATATTTTATATATATATATAAGGCAATTAAGGACCCTGCTCTAAGTACGTTAGTTTTGACATATGATTATTTTACAGGATGGCAAGGAAATTTATCCAAGCAGCAGCAACAAATGGCTAATTGTGCAACTATGACTCCTCCAATCAACCAAAGAATGATGGGTTAGACAATATGGTTTCTTTTTTCAGTTTTATTATTTATTACAATATATTTCATATATCATGTTTATAATCTATGCTAAAATGTATTTGGATTTTTTTTGTTTCATAAGGTGTTTAATCTTATTAATATTTATCATTGTAGCTTTTCTTATTCTGTATTATTTGTAAGAGAAAATAACGAAATATATCCACTGTCATGCAAGTATGGCAAAGATCATTCACCTCCGTATATGTTTATTGACGAGTATACCTGAAGCCGGAAACATCTTAGACAAATATACCCGATACCAGACGAGGGCTTGTGTTACAACAGTTTTCCTATTAGATTCATGAAGTTTATAGTTTAGACAAACAAGTATATCACTAATTCAAAACTTATCTAAAACAAAGGAGAAAAAATTGTTCAGTATGGGTGGTATTCTATAGATGAAGATGAATTAAATATAACAAAACTTATTAAAATGATAAGATTAATCAATATTTATGATTGGTTCATAAGATCAGTCTTATGAATGGTGGTGTGCATGTCTTTGGGTGAACGGGGCGGGTGCGGTGTGAAGGGCAGTGAACCCCTTCACCGTGCAGGAAACACCGCTGCCATCCCCTATCACCGCGCTGCAAGGTTATAAATCGGAGAGGAGTCACCGCTCCACATATAGCCGTCGGAAAGTGAAAAGGACCGTTGGACATGAATGTTTTTTTACTTGAACATCAGATGACAAAGTTATGGAAAACCATTGCAAAGGATATTGATCATTATTATCCTGTTTGATTACTGGGTGAAGAAACCTTGGGGAAGGAGGAACTCTTTTGGGTACATTAAATGCTTTCTTTAATATTTAAGGGTGTAAGAGCATTTACATCCTGGGAATCAAAATTTGTGTGTTTTTTAAAATATAAAGAGTATAAAAAGTGGTTGTGAGTGGGGGAGAGAGAAAATGTTACTGTTCATCTGTATATTTGGGGGGACACTGTTCACCCCCTATACTTTTTAAATATATATTGAAGTGATTGTGAGTGAAGGAGAGGGAAAGTGTAATGATAAAGGTATAAAAATATTATTTAATTGAAAATGAGAGAGAAAAAGTATTTGTTTTTAGTGGAAATATATTGATATATAGGAGTTGTTTTTTAGTGAAATGTATGTATATTTTTAGGGAGCTGGATGTTAATGCTCTAAGGGGTGCATGCCTGATCCATTTAGGCAAAGTTTCTCCCCATCCAATCATGTTGTATCATGCAATTTGTCTAAACGTCTTGCATATTACCTAAAAAAACTACGGGGTGGATGCCTAAATTAAGATTAGGCAAACTAATTTTTTTTAAAAGAAAGAAAAAAAGATGATTGGTTGAGAAGTAGTGGGTCCACCACTTTCCCCTCTCCTTCTTCTTTGCCGCAAGCGGCAACTTTTCCCCGCAAAAGTGCTCCCGATCGGCAAAAGGTGGTGTGGGGGTGGGCATGCCGCGCGGCATGTGGGGTTGCCGAAGGCACACCGTACACCCTAAAATGATTATTATTAATTGTAATATTTTTTTTTAATTTAATGTAGTCATATTTTGTTATAAGTATGTTTCATTTATTAATTAATAGTTTATAAAAAAGGAAAAAATTAATTTACCGCATCTTATGAGTGGTGATCATCCTTTATGTTTTTTGGGTAAAAAAAACGTTAGAGAGGGGAATTTACATGACAATACATGATTGGGTGGTGAAAAGTTTACCTCATCTCACTAGAGGTGCACCCCTTTCACCTTTAAGCTATATAATACCGAAGGGTACACCTAGTGTCACGTCGTAGTTGCATGGCTTGTATCTTTTACAAAAGATTCCATATGAAACGTCTATAAGTTGTATTTACCTTAGTAGTGAGTTTCTATAAATTGCGTTCACCTTATTAGTGAGTGGTGTTAACACTATAATGTAATATTCTTTTGGCAATTTGAAAGTGTTTATAAGTTAATACATGTATTTATTTATTATACATACAAAAACCGGGTACACTGCCAGGCTCAAAACCATTTGGGAGAACAGTGCCAGGCAGTAGCGTGACACTTCTCTATTGTTCTAATTAATTTACAATTTTATCCTGATTTAAAATTACGATTTCGTCCTCATTTCAAATTACATTTTTGCTCCCGGTTCAAAATAAAAATACGTTGTTGCCCGCATTTAAAAATTAAGATTTTGCGCTCGGTTCAAAATTACGATTTTATCCTCAGTTTAGAATTACAATTTTGCCCCCAGTTCAAAATAAAATTATAGTTTTGCCCCCCAGCTATAAATTACTATTTTGCCCTCGGTTCACAATTATAATTTTGCCCCAGTTCAAAATAAAATTATGGTTTTACCCCAGTTTAAAATTACAATTTTACCTTAAGTTCAAAAATATGATTTTGCCCCTGTTTCAAAAATTATGATTTCGCCCTGAGCTCAAAATTACGTTTTTGCCTAGTTCAAAATAAAATTATGCTTTTGCCCCAACTAAAAATTACGATTTTGCTATTAGTTCAAATTTTTTTAGTTTGCCTCATTTAACATAAAATTATGGTTTTTCCCCGAGCTTAAATTTATGATTTTGTCCTTAGTTCAAATTTATATTACGATTTTGCTCCAAGTTCAAATTTATAGTATTGCCATCACTTCAGCTTTTGGCAAATTACGATTTTACCTCAGTCAAAAATATAACTTTGCCGTCAATTCAAAATTACAGTATTGTCATTGCTTTAGTTTTTTTAGCAAAACTTTAACTGTGTTTTGTTTTTATTCGGGTCAAGGAGCTGTCTAACAATCGCTCATTAGTCCTGCCAAATTGTAGTTTTACCCTGATCTTAAAATTACGGTCTGGTCATCTTTATAGTTCTTTTTCTAACAAAATTATAATAGTATTTTTTTAATTGATTGAGAATTATTCAGTCATCGCCCCGCAACGCGGGTAAGTCATCAACTAGTTTTACCTACGAAGGAAACTAGACACAGTTACTAGAAATTTACATATTTTAAAAATATATATGTTGATACAAATATATAGTGAAGTGCTCCTTTGGGTTTTTCTAACTAGCAACTTTTATTTATGGTAACACTTGTATCACATTCAAGCTTTGTTGTTTCTATCAAATTCGTATCATTTTATTTTAAGAGGTCACTAGCTTTATAAAGTCATACCAACTTCTAAACAATATCCACTTAACATACCCGCTAACCTGTCCATGTAAATTGTTTGTGCATGCTTATAAAGATAGTTGAAGTTGGATGTGTAATTACTACAAGCTATAATGTAATGATCAATAATTCCCATATCCCCCAACGTTGTGTAATTGTCTTATCATCGTGTAATACAGTTCTCATATCCTCGAACAATATATTATATAGAAATCAACAATAATATGCAAAAATCAATGAAATTATCACTAAAAGATATTGTATTGTCTTTAATTAAATTACTTTAATTATTAAATTGAATAAATTTATTATGTTTTTTTAGCAATCTTCATTCTATAACTGGAAAATTGCGTTACATGATCAAAAGTTGGTACGGACCTACGGGAGAATTGATTCGTGTTCTTGTTTATAGTTTCTTGTTATTAAAAAAAAGGAACATTTTAAAGTGTCTTAAAAATTAGGTGCGTATAATGGTGTGTCAGAATTTTGTAGTTATCGTCAAGAATTCATGATTTTTTTCCAGATTTTTAATTTGTAATAAAAAAGAGACTCTTGTACCTCGAGCTCTTGGTACACATAGCAACAACCTACACTTTTTAAATACAACGCTATTCTTTTTATAACCCTTCAATATACCATACTCATATTAGAGATGAAAAATTATTGATTTTTGGGATAGTTTTTTACAAATGTAGTACGTATTGATTATCTATGTTTTAAAAAAAATGGCTGAGCAAGAAAATATCAGCATTGCAATCTCTTCATCTTAGCTATCAATTGCCTTTGATCAATGGTTCATAATTGAATTCACACTTCTTATGATTTTCCGAAATTTTAGGAAAAAAAAGCTAGATAAAAGAACTGGTAGCGAATGCACTCTTTGTCACAAACTTTGTATGGGTTGATCAACTATATTTAGTTCCTAAAGAAATCTGTCTCACTAAGAACCCTCTCACTTAAAGAAACTCCCTTTATTTTAATTATAGCAATACTATTTTCAGGTTATAAAATTATGTGTTTTAAAATACTAATAAAGTATGCAAAAGCTTTTTGATTTAAAAAAGATGCGACTATACAAAAAGACACAATGTGGATTATTTGTCTTTTCCATGCGAGTCATATCTACAAAGACCATGTGTAGTCATAAAGCTCATAAAGCTTTTTGATGAGGGTTATACGATAATTAGTGAAAAAGTGCAAGAGGAGGCTTTATGATGAGTTATATTACAAGAGGGTGTAGCCATAACCTCATACCCAATTGTCACACCCCGATTTCCACTTAAATCCCGGTGGGCACAGTGAGAAGTACCGTGACGTAAGATTGATATCATCATAGTCAATATATAAAGAATAACACAACGGAAGTTTTGAATTTAAATTATTATTACAAACTGAAATGTTCAAAGTTCAAAATACATATACAGATGGTTCGTAATAAAATCCACAGGCAGATCGTAAAAAATGTACAAAAGATGTTCAACAGACTCTAGGCAGATCTAAGGAATTGCAAGATCCTCATATATCAATACCGAGCAGCTTCCAGCCTATTTTCGTATTGTACCTGTACTTAGTTTTTTTGAAAATACGTCAGTTTTCACTGGTAAATACAATTAACCGACTCGTTTTGAAAATGTTTCAAAAATTGATTTAGGTGCACAAGTGTCACACCCCGATATCCACGTGTAACCCGGTGGGCCCGGTTGGGGAATATCGTGACGTAGTTGATAACATCATAACCAAACAAACACAACACAGCAGAAGTCTTGGATTTAAATTACTATTACAAACCAAATGTCCAAATGTTCGAAAATAATAATTACAGGCTTGTAATAACGAATCCACAGGCGGATCGAATAAATATTTACAAAGGAAATTGTTCTACAGACTTTGGTAGCTTATGGACTTGCAAGATCCTTATTTAGCTACTACGCAGCTCCCAATCTATTCCGCGTTGCCACCTATAACTTGGTCTTTTGAAAATACGTCAGTTTTCACTGGTAAATACTAGTAACCGACTCATTTTGTAAACATTTATTAAAATGATTTTCGATGCACTTGGCACATTTTATAAATAACTTGGGATAGTTCAAAATGACCTTGTCAATAGTTTTACATGTTTGTCAATACATATGGGGTCGGTGCAGAAACCGAATAACCTGATTAATCGACACGCCACTTAAATAATCCACAGCGGGATTTAATATTTTTATTAGCATTAGCGTCTGTCAGGTGTATGCCTACACCCCACGCTAAAGGTCGTCGCTATTAGTAACTTAAATGAGCCAAGGATATCCCAGACATGGTCGAATTAACCCCCAATGTTTAAGTTATCAAATAATACAGAATAAAACGGGTTATAAGGATTTAGTAAATCACAATCCGATAACATGATCCCATACCCGACCAAGCGGTATTATTATACTTTGTCCCAAGCCCGTATAGGGAAAATAAGTTAAAAGTATTTACCTGAGCAGTTCTTCAAATAAGATAATTAACTCGGCCGAATATTCAAAAGTAAGCTTAGATGGCAATCTATCGGGAGGCTATTAGTCTGGAAAAGATGGTATTATAACCAATTAGAATGCTAACAGGTCCTATCTACTTTGTAGACTCGAAGCGGTTAGCTTAAGGATAATAACGGTACTAGACGCTAGATTAAGAGGTGACCGGAATAGAATGTAGTTTAAACCCGACAAGCATAGAGACTTGTTTAATAGGGGTAAACATATTACATTCTGGATTTTGATAATAAAATGATAAGGTTAAACTCGTTTCGGTTAAATTACGTAAACTAGTTACATAGGCCGAACTGTACGCGTATAAGTGAAACCGGGTAACCGAGTGAGTCTTATACAAGTTCCATATGCCATTATATTTAAAACATGTTGTAATATCAGTAGGATATCAACAAGTATGCCCGTTATGGTTTTAAAATCAAGTTACGCCTCAAAAGGGTGTTTTGGTCATTTTATGACTTGTAAAAGAACTTATGAGCAAACTGATGTAATGGTCATAATCTTACTGTAAAAATAGTTTATTTATGATGTTATATCAGTAGGATATCGAGTATGTGTGTGTTTTAGAGTTTAAGACCAAACT
Source organism: Scalesia atractyloides (assembly GCA_947069175.1). Lineage (NCBI taxonomy): Eukaryota > Viridiplantae > Streptophyta > Magnoliopsida > Asterales > Asteraceae > Scalesia > Scalesia atractyloides. Next base: position 38,657,708 of record CAMTDV010000006.1, read on the forward strand.
ATGCCCCGTAAGGGCATTTTGGTCATTTCACACCTAGCTTGATAATTTACTTGGGAATCTGAGTTTAGTTGATGTACTTACTATAATTATATGAAAAATGAGTTTTGAAATCAATAGGTATCAAGTCTTGGTGCTTTAATATGGTTTTAAACAATACTATGCGCCTAAATGGCAATAAAGTCGCTAAATGACGATATTCAAGATGATTAAGGAAAACTGATGTTATGAACAGGTTTATATAACCAAAATAAGTTATTTAATATATTATAACAGTAGGTAAATGGTTTTGTTATAAAAAGTATCTTTAAAACCACTTTATGCACCGTAAGGGCAACATCGTCATTTGTCGGCATTATACAAGGACTTGTGTGTAAATTCAGTTTACAATCTGATTCGATATCCCAAGTAATCCTATTTATGATATTACAGTAGATAATGAGTTTTGTTGAAGAATTACGTTAAAAACCATTTTAGATGCCGAAAGGGCATTTTGGTCCTTTAAAAGCATGATTTGCGATAATTAAACAAAACTTGGATTATGACCAGATTATTGTAATCAAAATAAGTTAGTCATGTTTATACACAGAACATAATTCATTTGTATGCTCATTTGTAATTAAAACCTTGTTTTTTAAGTAAAAGGGCATTTTAGCAAAGTTTAACATAATTAACGGAAACTTGCATAAAAGCTCGGATTACTTAATGTATAACCATGTGATATAACCATGTGATACAACTTAATTTCAGTAGCTAGAGTTGCTAAATCGGGTTAGAACTGAAAGTCAAAGTAGAAGTCAAACTTCACGACTTTCGGTTGCGAACCGACCTTAAACCTGGAATTGACGAGCCGAACATGTTACACATGTTCTAATAATTATTACCGATTTGTTTAAGTGTTAACACATATTTTATAACACCTACATTGTCATTTATGAGTTTATCTTAAAAACTAACCCAGTTTGACCTTTTATCAATAACTTTGACCAGTCAATTGACCAAGCAAACGTGGTAATCATGAGGTGCCCTCTTGAGGGATTAACACCTACCTAATTACGATCACGTAGCCATGTTCGTACCGAACTATGGCTGGACCGTAATGGTCTTAGCCGAAAGTCAAAGCGTTTTTATGTCAACGCTTTGACTTTGGCTTAAAGCCTAATAAAACTTAACAAGAGGAGTTAAGGACACTTACTCAACGTCCTACATGAAAATAGAACTAAGTGGAGTCTCCTTATGGTCAGGAATCTCCAAGAAAGCCAGAGCAAGAGATAAGAGATGAGTTTTTGAAATGAGCAAGGATTCAAGGCACACAAGGCCTCTATATATACTTGAAGAGCTTGAACCAGATCATTCCAGGTGTTGGTGATCAGTTTAGGATGAGTACAAGTGTTAAGGGACGTGTCTTGAGCTGCTAGAAGGTGGCAAACTCGCGTATATGTGCAAAACATGCAGGCTGCCACGACTCCACATGCTTGCTGTCGCGGGCTCCCTCTTGCGGGGCGCGAGAGAGTTAGGCCAGGCTGGTCGCGGCCCGCAACCCGGCTCCAAGACAGCCAAACATGTTTCTTTCTTGTCAAGTTCAGTCCCTCAACCTTACAACTTCGAATAAATTCCATATTTAGCACCTTTGGCCCCTCAAGTTAGGTTTCAGTTATTCATGAACGTATAACTGAACACTATTAAGCTCCTGGTTCGTTAAAAGGTCACTCAGAGGCATAGTTTAAGCATGTTGACACGTTTAACCCCTCAAATTTAATTATTCACCACTCAGAGGTTATAAAATAACATGTTGGCGATTTAGTCCCTCCTGTCTTCCACACGGCATACGAGGATCAGCGGGACACGTGTCGAAATTTTACGGGACAGGTTTTTACGAGGTGTTACATCCTCACCCCCTTAAAAGAAATCTCGACCTCGAGATTTATTCAAATAGATAGGGATACTTTTGTCGCATAGTGGACTCGACCTCCCATGTATACTCGGGGACTCGTCGAGCATCCCACTTGACCTTTAAAATAGGCACTGCTTTCTACGAAGCTTCTTAACCTGACGATCTTCGATCACTATCGGTTTCTCGACAAAACGCTGGTTTTCGTCAATTTGCACATCATCGTGCGGCATTGCTAGCGACTCATCCGCTAGACATTTCTTTAAGTTGGAAATGTGGAACACATCATGAATTCCACTTAGCTTTTCGGGTAACTTGAGCTTGTAAGCTACGGACCCGACTCGTTCGATAATCTCGAACGGTCCTATATATCTTGGGCTCAACTTGCCCTTTTTACCAAATCGCATGACGCCTTTCCAAGGCGACAGCTTTAGTAACACTTTGTCCCCAATTTGGAACTGAAGAGGTTTGCGCCTCTTATTCGCGTAGCTCTTCTGCCTATCTCGGGCAGCTTTGAGACGGTCGCGGATTTGCAAAATTTTATCCGTCGTTTCTAGGACTATCTCAGGTCCTGTTAGTTGGGCTTCCCCAACTTCTGCAACAAACGGGCGTTTGACATTTTCTCCCATACAAGGCCTCAAAAGGTGCAGCCTTGATGCTTGTATGATAACTGTTGTTATAGGAGAATTCAATCAAGGGTAGGTGGTCGTCCCAACTACCACCTAAGTCGATCACACATGCACGTAGCATATCTTCCAAAGTTTGAATGGTACGCGCACTCTGTCCGTCAGTCTGCGGGTGATAAGCGGTACTGAAGTTCAATCGAGTGCCAAGAGATTGTTGGAAGCTTTTCCAAAAATGAGAGGTGTATCTTGTATCTCTATCGGATACAATAGACATTGGCACTCCATGTAGGGATACGATCTCGTCCACATACATCTTGGCTAACTTGTCCGAACTAAATGTTTCTTTGATTGGCAAGAAATGTGCTGACTTAGTCAGCCTGTCCACGATGACCCAAATCGTGTCATTACCACGCTTGGTCTTTGGCAACTTGGTGATCAAATCCATAGTTACCATTTCCCATTTCCAAGTGGGAATCTCAAGCTGTTGTAGAAGTCCTGACGGTTTCTGATGTTCAACCTTGACTTGCGAACACGTCAAGCACTTAGCTACATAGGTGGCTATGGATTTCTTCAAACCCATCCACCAATAATTAGATTTTAAGTCCTGGTACATCTTATGACCTCCCGGGTGAATAGAGTACTTAGTGTTATGCGCTTCCTGGAGGATCAAATCTCTAAGTCCTCCAAATACTAGAACCCATATTTGTCCATTGAATCTGAGGATTCCATCATTTCCAGGCATTAACTGTTCAACAATTCCACCTAATTCCTAATTTGCAATATTAGCCTCCATCAGGGCTTGCTTCTGCGCATCAAGTAGCTTTTCATTCAAATTGTTTCTGACTTCAATGCTTTTGGCGTTAATCCTTAAAGGTTTAATCCTTTCTTTGCGACTAAGCGCATCGGCGACCACATTTGCTTTGCCGGGATGGTATCGGATTTCACAATCATAATCATTAAGGGTTTCCATCCAACGGCGTTGTTGCATGTTTAAATCCTTTTGGTTGAACAATGTTGGAGGCTTTTGTGATCGGTGTATATAATACACTTGGTTCCGTATAAATAATGCCTCCAAAGTTTAAGTGCAAATACAACGGCACCCAGTTCCAAGTCATGGGTGGTGTAATTCTTTTCATGCACTTTGAGTTGTCGTGATGCGTAGGCGATCACTTTGCCCCTTTGCATAAGCACACATCCCATGCCAGTGTGCGATGCATCACAATAAACGACGAACTCCTCAATGCCTTCTGGCAAGGTTAAAATTGGAGCATTGCTCAGCTTTTGCTTCAAGATCTCGAAAGATTCCTGCTGTTTTGGACCCCAATCGAACTTGATATTCTTGCGGGTCAAAGCAGTCAGGGGAGTGTCCTTGAGAAGTTTTCGATAAACCTCCTATAATATCCAGCCAATCCTAAGAAACTGCGGACCTCAGAAGGGGTCTTTGGCGCTTCCCAGTTCATAATAGCTTCTATTTTAGCGGGATCCACCTGAATACCACGCTCACTAACTACATGCCCAAGAAATTTGACCTCGTGAAGCCAGAATTCGCATTTAGAGAATTTAGCATACAACTTCTCTTTTTGTAGTAATTCCAGAATGCACCTAAGATGTTTCTCGTGATCGGATTGATTACGAGAATAGATAAGTATGTCGTCAATGAAGACTATGAGAAACTTCTCTAAGTAAGGCTTGCAGACTCTATTCATGAGGTCCATGAATACTGCTGGTGCATTAGTGAGCCCAAAAGGCATCACTAGAAACTCATAATGTCCGTTTTTTGTCCTGAAAGCGGTCTTTGGGACATCTTCACTTCTAACCTTCAACTGATGATATCCCGATCTTAAATCTATCTTGGAAAAATAACTTGCTCCTTGCAGTTGATCGAATAGATCGTCGATCCTGGGCAATGGATAACGATTCTTGATCGTTATCTTGTTAAGCTCACGGTAGTCAATGCACATACGCATTAAACCGTCCTTCTTTTTGACAAACAAGATCGGAGCTCCCCACGGTGATGAACTAGGCTGTATAAAGCCTTTTTCCAAAAGTTCATCGAGCTGGGTTCTTAGTTCCTTCATTTCTGTGCTAAACGGTAAGGTGCTCTCGCAATAGGTGCAGACCCAGGTAGAATGTCGATCCTAAACTCGACTTGTCTATCCAGGGGTAGACCGGGTAATTCCTTAGGAAAGACATCTGGGTAGTCCGAGATAAAGGGTATATTTTCAATACTTGGCTTAGGTTCATCAACGGTTACTTGTGCCATATAGATGACACAACCTCTCTTCATGCATCGGGAGGCCTTAAGCATAGCAACTTTTTCTGGTAACCCGTAGTGCATATCTCCAAAGATGGTTAGCATCTCACCGGATGGGGTTTTGATCTTGATTAGTTTCTTATCACAGGCAATGCTGGCTTGGTTATGGGATAACCAATCCATGCCTAAGACTATATCGAACCCCGCCAATTTCATTGGCAGAAGAGAGATAGAATCAAATGATTCTTGATGGATATAAAGCATCCATCCAGAATGGATGAAGCGGTTTCAATGGTTCCGTCGGCAAGTTCTACCTCATACGTTATGTCTAGAGTTCTTACGGGTAAGTTTAATAGTTTGCTAAACTTATGGTCAACAAACGACTTATCAGCCCCCGAATCAAATAGAACTCTAGCAAAGGTATCGTTGATGAGGAAAGTACATGTTATAAGTTGTTGTCATTGACAGCTTCTCGAGCACTCATCTGAAAGGCTCGAGCATTGTTTTTCTTAGTTCCACCAGATTTTGCATTTTCATCCTTTGCATTCTTGGAGCAGTTAGTCTTTATGTGACCTTTCTCACCACAATTGAAGCAAGTGGCATCCTTAATATCCCTGCACTCCAGGGTCTTGTGTCCCGTTTTCTTACAAATCCCAAAAGGCTTAGCCTTTGGGTCATACCTACACTAGCCTCCATGCCTTTTGTTGCAGATTTTACATACAGGTCTATCTCTGGACCTGTTCTGATTCCCGTGGGATCCAAACTTTCCTTTCTTCTTAAACCATTGGGAGTTATCATCCTCCCTTTTTCTCTTTTCCTCAGCTTCCTTTCCGGCCGACAACCGCCTCACATAATCTTGAGTGAGGGAGAGGGCTAGCTCAACAGCCGATTTATAAGTGCTAGGCTGAACAACCTTAACTAAGCTCCAAATCTCTGGAGATAAAGCATTAATGAAGCGTGCGATGCGCTTAGGTTCTGGCGTGACCAGATAAGGTACTAGCCGGGAGTATGAGTCGAAGTCGGTAACAAACTTCCGACAATCGAGGTTCTTCATTGTGAGAGCAAGAAAATCCATCTCAATCTTTTCCACCTCATGCGGTGGACAGTAAGTGTCCTTGACTAAGTCCACAAATTGGGACCATCCCAAGTTATACAGGTGGACTTTACCTGATAATTGCATTAATGCCTTCCACCAAATCAGGTCGCTACCCTTAAAAGATTGAGATACAAACTTCACAATGTCCTTATCAGCGCAGCCGCTGATATCAACCACTGTCTCGATCTCATCGAGCCATCTTAGGGTCTCAATGGCCCCTTTCTCTCCATTGAAGTCTCGTGGCTTACACGAGATGAAGTACTTATATGAACAGCCACCAGAGGGAGTGTTGGTTTTATCATGAATTTCCTTTTTCTTAGCCTCACTCCTCACGCTTGAGGAATGTACCGAATCATCTTTCTTCTCAGAGGTGGGAGGTTTTGAGACAGCCTTTGATACCGTCTTAGAGCGAGTAGCACTCGACATGTTAAACTTTTCTAAGGCTTTTTCCATAGCCTTGCTTACGGCTGCATCTATCGAGCCTGGAACTCATCCTCATTTATGACTATATTTGTCCTATTCGGATCATCATCATTATGATGGCTGCTAGCACCGTCTGAATGAGCCATAATGCTTTGGTACTATATGGTGAATTAAGATTCTTATGGGTTAGCCATGGTATGATTAAACCATTTAGGCTTTAGCATTACAACGAACGCTTTACATATAACTTAGGTCCATAGGGACCATGAAAGATTTTTTGGAATTTATGGCGGAGCGATAAAATTCGAATTAAAATCGAGTCTCACCAAAAAGAGGTAATAAGATTGCATAAGCAAATCAAAATTTTGAAAATTTCATTAAAACGGTAGGGATTACATAATTGCCTCTAAAGAGGTCTTAGTACAAAATTTAGTCCCCGCAGGGACTATAATAAGAAAAACATACCCACGCAGGGGTTTAAAAGAAATAACAATGTCCACGCAGGGACTTTTTGAATTTAAATTACATAAATGGAAATACTAATTCTACTCATCCTTCCTCCCCTTTACGGCTTTATAAAGCTTCTTGATAAATCTGGTCGTTTTCTTGTCCGATTTATTAACTTGTTGCCGCATTTCCCTGACCTGATCTAAGGCCTCATTAATGGCCTCGAGTGGTGCTTGTGGTTGAGGCTGAGGTGGAGGTGGTTGCGGCTGAGGCACAACTGGATACGGATACCCGTAAGGCGGATATCCGGTAGTGGCATAAGGAGGTGGGTAACTAGGGTAAGAAGAATGGTAGAAGTTATTATGAATAACTGTATCATAATAAGGATACTGCTCCATTCCATGATGGATGTAATTATACAAGCCAGGAGGGTCAACAGTGTGAAACCCTGATGGTCCTGTATATGCAGGTATGGGTTGGCAAAATCCGGGGTGTAGAGGTGGTTGAGGCAGAGGCTCAACAGCTGGTTGCAGCGGGGGTTCCGCCGCTGGCGATGTGTTTGAGGGTCCACCCATTTGTGGGTCCTCAGGGATGATGGGGTAAGAGGGTGGTAAAGGTGGTAGCGAACCCGACCTTTGACCAGCACGTACTGACATACGTGCCCCACGCTTTCGGCGTGGTTGTGATGATGATTCAGGTGGTGGTTGAGTTTGGTCCACCTGTTGCATTTCTACATCCTCGGCTTGAGGACGTGGTGATGGGGGATGGTGATGGGGAGTGCTGTGGTATGAGGGTGTGTTGACAAACACGTATTGTGCCCATCGTTGCTCATAATCATCAGGACCTTGGAACGGAGATCCTGCCAAGGAGTTCGAGCCACTAGACAGCTCGATAGGGTGACCGTACGATCCGGTTTATGGAAATTCCTCCGGGTCGGAATCTTCCTCCATATGGGTCGGTGAGTCAACTGGTGGGGTTTGGGGTGAGGGTTGGTTGACTGGGTTATCGAAATAGGAGTTGAAGTATTCTTGTTGGGAATGGGAGTGTGAATGGTGAGATTGATGGGAATGGTGTGAATGGTAGGAATGCTGAGAATGTGAATGAGGTGGGGAGTATTCATGTGAAATTGAATGTCGGTAAGGTTCAAAGGGTGATGAAGAATCTACGGATCCTTCGTAAGGGTTGTACTCTGGTAGATTAGCTGCTCCAGCTAGAAAAGGTCTATAAGGTGGCCTGAAGGATGGTCCAGTGAAAGATGGTCCAGTCATTGAGGGTCCTCCCCTCATGGGTCCTTTGCCTTTTCCTCCTCGTCTGAATTTAGGCGGCATAATTCCTGCTTTAATAACAAATTAAAACAAAGCAAAACAATAATAATAACTTAATAATGAAATGAATACTCTTAGGTCAAAGCCTAGACTGGGAAGTCTAAGGAATGTGCTATTCGTGTATATTCAAGATTAAACACAAAAGGCTAGTGTTTAATTCACTCGAACGTTGGCTTTGATACCAACCAGTCACACCCCGATATCCACGTGTAACCCTGTGGGCCCGGTTGGGGAATATCGTGACGTAGTTGATAACATCATAACCAAACAAACACAGCACAGCGGAAGTCTTGGATTTAAATTACTATTACAAACCAAATGTTCAAAAATAATAATTACAGGCTTGTAATAACGAATCCACAGGCGGATCGAATAAATATTTACAAAGGAAATTGTTCTACAGACTTTGGTAGCTTATGGACTTGCAAGATCCTTATTTAGCTACTACGCAGCTCCCAATCTATTCCGCGTTGCCACCTATAACTTGGTCTTTTGAAAATACGTCAGTTTTCACTGGTAAATACTAGTAACGACTCATTTTGTAAACATTTATTAAAATGATTTTCGGTGCACTTGGCACATTTTATAAATAACTTGGGATAGTTCAAAATGACCTTGTTTACAGTTTTACATGTTTGTCAATACATATGGGATCCGGTGCAGAAACCGAATAACCTGATTAATCGACACGCCACTTAAATAATCCACCAGCGGGATTTAATATTTTTATTAGCATTAGCGTCTGTCAGGTGTATGCCTACACCCCGCGCTTAAGGTCGTGGCCATTAGTAACTTAAATGAGCCAAGGATATCCCAGACATGGTCGAATTAACCCCCAATGTTTAAGTTATCAAACAATACAGAATAAAACGGGTTATAAGGATTTAGTAAATCACAATCTGATAACATGATCCCATACTCGACCAAGCGGTATTATTATACTGTGTCCCAAGCCCGTAGAGAGAAAATAAATTAAAAGTATTTACCTGAGCAGTTCTTCAAATAAGATAATTAACTCAGCCGAATATTCAAAAGTAAGCTTAGATGGCAATCTACCGGGGGGCTATTAGTCTTGAAAAGATGGTATTTATAACCAATTAGAATGCTAACGGGTCCTATCTACTTTGTAGACTCGAACCGGGTAGCTTAAGGATAATAACGGTTTTAGACGCTAGATTAAGCGGTGACCGAAATAGAATGTAGTTTAAACCCGACAAGCATGGAGGCTTGTTTAATAGGGGTAAACATATTACATTCTGGATTTTGATAATAAAATGATAAGGTTAAACCCGTTTCGGTTAAATTACGTGAACTAGTTACGTAGGCTGAACTGTACGCATATAAGCGAAACCGGGTAACCAGGTGAGTCTTATACAAGTTCCATATGCCATTATATTTAAATTTTGTTGTAATATCAGTAGGTTATCAACATGTATGCTCGTTATGGTTTTAAAATCAAGTTACGCCTCAAAAGGGCGTTTTGGTCATTTTATGACTTGTAAAAGAACTTATGAGCAAACTGATGTAATGGTCATAATCTTACTATAAAAATAGTTTATTTATGATGTTATATCAGTAGGATATCGAGTATGTGTGTGTTTTAGAGTTTAAGACCAAACTATGCCCCGTAAGGGCATTTTGGTCATTTCACACATAGCTTGATAATTTACTTGGGAATCTGAGTTTAGTTGATGTGCTTGCTATAATTATATGAAAAATGAGTTTTGAAATCAATGGGTATCAAGTCTTGGTGCTTTAATATGGTTTTAAACCATACTATGCGCCTAAATGGCGATAAAGTCGCTAAATGACGATATTCAAGATGATTAAGGAAAACTGATGTTATGATCAAATGGTTTTGTTATAAAAAGTATCTTTAAAACCACTTTATGCACCGTAAGGGCAACATCGTCATTTATCGGCATTATACAAGGACTTGTGTGTAAATTCAGTTTACAATCTGATTCGATATCCCAAGTAATCCTATTTATGATATTACAGTAGATAATGAGTTTTGTTGAAGAATTACGTTAAAAACCATTTTAGATGCCGAAAGGGCATTTTGGTCCTTTAAAAGCATGATTTGCGATTATTAAACAAAACTTGGGTTATGACCAGATTATTGCAATCAAAATAAGTTAGTCATGTTTATACATCAGAACATAATTCATTTGTATGCTCATTTGTAATTAAAACCTTGTTTTTAAGTAAAAGGGCATTTTAGCAAAGTTTAACATAATTAACGAAAACTTGCATAAAAGCTCAGATTACTATGTAACCATGTGATATAACTCCAGAGGGTTATACTACAACTAAACATGGTTACAATACAACTTAATTTCAGTAGCTAGAGTTGCTAAATCGGGTTAGAACTGAAAGTCAATGTAGAAGTCAAACTTCACGACTTTCGGTTGCGAACCGACCTTAAACCTGGAATTGACGAGCCGAAAATGTTTACACATGTTCTAATAATTATTACCGAGTTGTTTAAGTGTTAACACATATTTTATAACACCTACATTATCATTTATGAATTTATCTTAAAAACTAACCCAGTTTGACTTTTTATCAATAACTTTGACCCGTCAATTGACCAAGCAAACGTGGTAATCAGGAGGTGCCCTCTTGAGGGATTAACACCTACCTAATTACGATCACGTACCCATGTTCATACCGAACTATGGCTGGACCATAATGGTCTTAGCCGAAAGTCAAAGCGTTTTTACGTCAACGCTTTGACTTTGGCTTAAAGCCTAATAAAACTTAACAAGAGGAGTTAAGGACACTTACTCAACGTCCTAGCATGAAAATAGAACTAAGTGGAGTCTCCTTATGGTCAGGAATCTCCAAGAAAGCCAGAGCAAGAGATAAGAGATGAGTTTTTGAAATGAGCAAGGATTCAAGGCACACAAGGCCTCTATATATACTTGAAGAGCTTGAACCAGATCATTCCAGGTATTGGTGATCAGTTTAGATGAGTACAAGTGTTAAGGGACGTGTCTTGAGCTGCTAGAGGGTGGCAAACTCGCGTATATGTGTAAAACATGCAGGGTGCCACGACTCCACATGCTTGTTGTCGCTGGCTCCCTCTCGCGGGGCGCGAGAGAGTTAGGCCAGGCCGGTCGCGGCCCGCGACCCGGCTCCGAGATAGCCAAACATGTTTCTTTCTTGTCAAGTTCAGTCCCTCAACCTTACAACTTCGAATAACTTCCATATTCAGCACCTTTGGCCCCTCAAGTTAGGTTTCGGGCATTCCTGAACGCATAACTGAACACTATTAAGCTCCTGGTTCGTTAAAAGGTCACTCAGAGGCATAGTTTAAGCATGTTGACACGTTTAACCCCTCAACTTTAATTATTCACCACTCAGAGGTTATAAAATAACATGTTGGCGATTTTAGTCCCTCTCGTCTGGCATACGGCATACGAGGATCAGCGAGACACGTGTCGAAATTTTTCGGGACAGGTTTTTACTAGGTGTTACAACAAGGCACGAAAAATCTTTCATAACTTGGGAAAGTTAAGTTTTTTTTAACCTTGTATACAGATTTACAATGTTTGTCAACAAATATGGGTCCTGGTACAGAAACCGAGACAGAATTAACCGACACACCAATTAAAACCCACGAAGGAGTTATCCCCAACTTGTGGGTAAAAATTATTTAGCATTTCAGCTGTCAGGTGTATGCCTACACCCTGTGCTTAAAGGCGTGGCCATTAGTAACTTAAATGAACCGAGGATATCCAGGACACGGTCGCGTTAACCCCCCTAATGTTTAAGTTATCAAACAATACAAATCAAAACGGGTTATGCGGATTTACTAGCCACAATCCGGCATTCGATTGATCCCATACCCTACCAAGCGGTAATAATTTATCGTATCCCAAGCACGTATAGGTGAATGTGATTTCATGGGTGTAAATTACCCATTAGAATCGTAACGGTATGTTTAAGGATTAGATAATATAACCTAATGTCATGACAAGTAACCATATGATTATTATCAAGGGTTCGGTTATGTGTATGTTTATATAGATATTATATAGTACATAATAAGTCCAACATATATATCATAGATTTCATAGATGTCATGCATGGATGTAGGAGGATAATTGTCCTTTAACCTCTTTCGTAAGATTCACTAATACACAAATTGCCACAAGGACAATTAGGATGGTCATGAATGAAATGTGAGGGGAAATGTATATATTTCTTACTATACCAAGTAGCCAAGCAATCTGTAACCTGATCAGCCATGCCCGACATAGAAAGAGTTAACTAAGTGTCGGAGGCTAGATGGGGTTATGTCACTTTGGGGTATAGCAAACTATTTGAGATAGCAAGGGAAATCATCAAGTGAGGTGGTGGATTGAAGATAGGAAAGCCAAGGCTCCTAAGTAATCACACTCATACCAAAGCACAAGTCTTGTCACAAGAACAAGCTTTGATGGTTCCAACACTTGTGGGTTAATAACCCTTAACAAAACAAAACGTTTGGAGGATGATTACACCTTTGATTTGTATGAATCAAACTTGGCTAATCTCACTGACCATAGGTTTGATTAGTGGCATAAGAAGCACAAGTTGGTATGATAAAAACGATAGTTTATGAAAGTTTGTAAAGTTTTCTTCCAGAACAGAACGTTTAGCCTCAAAATGGTGTTGTTCCACCTTGGTTTTCCATGGAAAACCTGTGGAAACATCGCTAGAGGCAATCCAAACTTTGTAGAGGATGAAGAGATGAAAAAGATGGAAGAAAAGTGAGTATGAACTCACTTTTGCAACTTGGAAGTTTCTGCCTTGTTCTTGAATTTCCAGAGAATTTGAAAGTGTAGATGAGTTGGAAAGTAAAAATGAGTGTTAGGAAGCTTGCTTATATAGTGGGTTAGTAGGGTTTAGTGAAATGAGGTTTAAAGGTGATTGGGGGTGAAAAGGTGGGAAAAATGGACCAACCCGTAAGCTCTAAACAACTTGCTGCGGATTCAGGTCTCTCGTACCCCGCCAGAGATGGAGCTAAGTATCTCACCCCCCACCAGGGACCAATTTTGGCAGATTTTGCAATTTAGCCCCTGAACTTGATGTTTCCCTCATTTTAAGCTAAACTTGGTATTTTTGCATGTTTTTAAGTGTTTAACATGTATGTAAGTATAATTTAAGTATCAAGAATGTACGTATGAGTATAGACACGTATAGTAAATATCGGTTTGCATACAAACGATTAAATTATAAATATAACAAGCATGTATAAAATATAAATTTTATTACGATCGAAGTCTCGGATTACAAAGTTGGAATTGAGATAAATAGAAATATGATTATACTTCCTAAATACGGATAGTACGAAAATGCGAAACATTACATCTTCTACCTGGTGGCCGTGCTAGCTCTTCCGTCGACTCATGCGCCCCTTCTTCCCTGGTGAATAACGGATTAACATCGTTTTAAGTCGATATTTCGAGCATCGGACGTTTGCGTTTCAGGTTCAACCATCTCAGTGGTTTTTGATCTCTTTGACGGCCTTTTATTTGCTGACCGACCCGAAGAAATTCTTATCGTGGTAGGGACGTTGGCCCATTTTGGAGCTATTACGAAGAATTTGCCAACACTTCAAGTAGGGGAAATTCCCTTGAGTGGCTTTTGTTGATATCGGTCCACTTGCCCGATATTGAATCCGGTAGCTGGTAGTTCTCCCCCTACCCATGAAACCCGAAAAATAGTTCTTGGATTCTTCTCCAAAACACGTGTTTATTTTGGTTGTTTGCTAAAAAAAGATACAAAACACTAATACATACTTTAACAACAAAAGCCTTAAAAAAGTTTAAAAAATATTACCAATTTCGTGTCCTCCAACATGTCGAGCCACGCTCGAGTTCTCGGTTTTCTTTTTATGGTTGCATGTGGTTTATTCTTTTACGCCTCCTCTTCTACCGGTTGCGGCTCCGTTTGTGTATCCGGGAAGAAGTCGGGCTCGCGTAGTGGCGAGCCGAAGGCTTGAGACAACCCGAAACCTCCCATGTTGTGATTCGGGTTCCAACCGTATAGATTTGGGTCCCATGAGAGGGGTTGGTTCAATAGGTTGATGAAGTCAGTTTGTAGTTTATTGTACTCGACAAACCGGATTCGTAGGGGGTGGGTCGAGTGGGAACCGGAGAAACGGGTTGGCTAGGATTGGTCGTTTGGTTCGTGTCCGCACTGGAACGCGGAGGAACAAAACCGCTATTGTAGGGTTTTTTTTAATAAAGTGACTGTTCAACGGTCGGATGTTTTGAAAATAGGACAATTGGTGGCGTGATAATTTTCATCAATTCATTATAGCCATTGATTTTAAACCCCATAGCGTTGGCTGTAATGGTGTTACCGGACGCTATGATCGTCTCCAGCGCCATATCACGTCTCATTACGGAGGGACTAACAATTTATTACAATTTTCATCAAGTCATTATAGCCAATGATTTATCTTGGTTAAAAAATTAGTTTTATTACACTTTCTAGGAGTTTCAAACTTTTTATTAAAACGTAGGGATATAAATAAATATGTATTCAATTAATGTGAATATGAATTTTAGTTTTAATAATTCGAGTTTGATTCAAAAAGCAATTTGGGATTCTTTTAAAGTTAATTCCTGCACGACTTTGTAAAACCGAGTTTGTATTAATTAGCTGGAATTATTTTTTTTAGAGATAAAGCACCCACCCCTGCACGACTCACTCCATCCTTCCTGTTTGCATTTCAATTATCCTAAAAATGCCACTTGTATAAATGAAAGGAAAAGCAAAATATTGTATAAAGGTCGATATCCAACTTGCCGAATGCCAACGAAGAGCTTCGCTGGTCAACTCCTAATTGTAATTGGTAGGTAAGTTAACTTTGTCCACGAAAGAAAGAAAGACGTTCACACCCACCCACGGTTATTTATTTCTATAAAACCACCACAATTCATTGAAACCAATTAATACAAGCTGTGTGTGTGTGTGGTGGTGGAACTGAAAATGGGACGACTCGAAGCCAATCCACCTACTCAATCCTCGGATGAGGGGTTCCCTAACCACCATGACAACCCACTATCATCACCCCATGAAGATGCTGTTAATTATACGGCTGATAATGATCAGACTCGCTCTTACGTACCTGAAAAATTGCCCCAACCTGAAGCTTACCCGCCTCCTCAACCTGTTCAGTATCCTCCTCCTCAGCAACAGCCTGTCCAATACCCTCCTCAGCAACAGCCACAGCCTGTCCAATACCCTCCTCAGCAACAGCCACAGCCCCAGCCCCAGGCCGTCCAGTTTCCACCTCAGCAGACTCCTCAAAGTTACAACTATGCCCAGTACTCAAATGCTCAGGCGTATCAAACACCTCCTGTGAGTGCACAAGGGATTGCCGTGGGAAGTCAATACCTTGCTCCAACTCAGGAATGGAGCAAGACTAATGGTCTCTTTGACTGTGCTGAAGATCCTGAAAACGGTATTTTTCAATTTCTAATATCATCAAACCCATCCAATCAATCACTAAATACTTTTTTTTTATTTGGCAGCCATCATCACCGCATGTTTCCCCTGCATCACCTTCGGACAGATTGCAGAGGTTGTCGACAATGGCCAGACTTGTAAGCAAGCTATCTTAATTAATTATTCATCCAACTAGATTTTTTTAATTATTAATTGTGTTACTAATTACCTTATTTCATGTTAGCGTGCACCACTAGCGGACTTTTGTACTGTCTAATCGCTTCATTTATTGGCATTCCATGCATCATGTCATGCGGGTATCGCACCAAAATCAGGAACCGATACGGGTTGATGGAGACACCAGCACCAGACTGGGTCACGCACTTCTTTTGTGAATGGTGCGCCCTTTGTCAAGAATACCGGGAGCTCAAAGCCCGAGGCTTGGACCCTGCTATAGGTGCTATATTCATGTTCATCTCCTCTTATAAATAATAAATAAATTAATACATGTTGCTCATTTGTGGTTTATGAGTTCAGGGTGGCAAGGAAATATGATGAGGAACCAACAAATGCAGCAGTATACCACAATGACTCCTCCGACCAACCAAGCAATGATGTGATTTCAGCGAGCTTATAATAATATTATTAACTGTTGCTATTTCTGGAATCGTTCATTGTGTATCCCTTGCTTTTTTTTATATATTCATACGTGTTTGCAATATCTACTTCTGAGATTTTTTTTACAGCCATGTCTATAATTATATATGTTTAAAAATCACCAAACTAAATGTACTTTCTTCGATTCTTATGGGTAGGGCGCTCCACCGGTGATGGAATTCCATCACTCACAACTTCCAATCATGTTCCGCCGCGTCATTGAGCATTATTCCATCACTAGTGATGGATTTTACTAGGGGTGCCCATCACTAGTGATAGTTTTTTTTAAAAGTATAAAATCAAACCATTCTCCATCGTGACCTCCATTCTTCAGCATATCCATCCTGTAATCCAACAACAAAATCTTGACACACCCACAACTTTCAGACACCGGCGAGCCACCGGCACTCTCCGCCACCTCCGCCGACACAGCCACCACCACTCTCTACCACCTCCGCCGACACAGCCATCAAAGACTCCATCCCACCACTCTCCGCCACCTCTGCCGACACAGCCACAACCGCCTCCAACCTCCCTCTCCTGCCAGAAGGAGAGCAACGGTAACATGCAACGTTCAAGAAAGAGAGCACCACGATGTGGGGATAACGCGTTTTGAGGTTGACGTGTTATATATGTGGGCGGCGGCGGTCTTCCAAGGACCACCACGCGCGGTGGTGGCCTCACCACGGGGCGCCCCGACCCCTTACTATATGGAATGTAAATAGCAACCTAAATTATATTATATATATATAGGGTAAGGTTCACGCGAGAACCACCTTTATTGTGAGAACCGCGAGAACCACCTTTATTGCAAAATAAAATCTAAAAAAAATCGTCAATTTCGTTACCAGAAAAAAACATTTTTTTCGAGTAACAGTTATCTATACACATGTGCATATGTATCATAACTTTCACAAATTCAGTAATAAGTTATCACTAGTAGATAATTGCACTTTAATTACAATACCATCCATAATACACATGGGAATCATTATGTATAACCATTATATACCGTGTTTTTGTACAAAAAGTTTGTGATTTTGAAAATGATAGGCTCATATATATTGTCACTTTGAGTATATGTTGATTGTATGGTATAACGGTGTTGATTATACATGTAATAAAGTGAAAATATTGGTATGGTATAATTATAAATGGTAGATAATGGTATTTAATTATGGATGGTAGAGGTAAATGGAAGTGTATTATGGATGGTATGATAGAATGAAAGAGAAAGTGTATTCAAAGTAGTGTACCAAAACACCTTATTTCATGTTGATACATATAGATGCACATGTGCATTTCTTATATTGGTAACGTAAAAAGTAGTGTATTAACATGGTAGTGTAAATGAAAGTACAATTGTCTAATGTTTGTAATGTATTACGGAATTTGTCAAAGAAATGATGAAAATGCACATGTGCATGGTAGTGTATTATGGATGGTATAATAGATGAAAGACAAAACTGTATTCAAATTAGTGTACCAAAACACCTTATTTCATGTTATATATATAGATGCACATGTGCATTGCTAATATTGGTAACGTAAAAAGTAGTGTGTTACACTTGGTAGTGTAAATGAAAGTACAATTGTCTAATGTTTGTAATGTATTACGGAATTTGTCAAAGAAATGACGAAAATGCACATGTGCATGGATAATTGGTACTCAATTTTTTTTTTGAAATATATATTTTTTATCGTTGAGTAAATACAGCGATTTTTTCAAAAAAAATATTAAAAAAAAAATTGGTATTTTTTTTGGATTTTTTAGGTATTACTGTTTGTGTTCACATGGTTCTCGCGGTTCTCGCAATAAAGGGTGGTTCCTAACGGATCCTTGTCCATATATATATATATACTGGAAGGAAATCCACGCGATGTGGCGGGGGCGACAATTTATATCACAGTACTCATTTTATGTTAGTTTTTCAATCGTCTCGTGATACATTGTATCGTATAGGTGTGAGCGTAGTGTGGTTCGGTTCGGTTATTGCCTATAACCGAAAACATAACCGCACACTTCGGTTATCAAAAAATCATAACCATTCGGTTCGGTTATGTAACAACCTGACCTTTCGGATTGTTATCCGAATTCCGTTACTATCGTTAATTCTGTTTATTTTCCGTTTAAAACCCGTTTGTACTCTGAGATTAATTATAATGGTTTACAACTATTTTGAAACGCATATTGTATCGCTTATTATTGCATTTAAATCACTTAATACTCGCAACTCTCAAACGCAAACTCAAATCGCGGTTAATTATATTACATTATGTTGCATTACGGTTATTTGTGTGTTATGTGAGCTTTATGATTTATGGTTATACTCGCTATCGTAACGCCCTCGCTTACTCGAATCGCTAAATCGCATTAATTTAATAACGCAACACTTAACATAACTATCTAATAAAAATCGAATTGCCAAACGAGCACCTAACGAACAAATAACGAACAAAACTTTGCCACCATGCCAAGCTCGGTCCGAAGTTAGGCACTCCAACTTCGCCCGAAGTTGGCCAGGCTAGCAGAACAAGCAAGATCGCTCGAACTTGCACAAGATCAAGCAGAACTGGCCAAGTTCACCCAAACTTGTGCCAAGTTCGCTCGAACTTGTGCCAAGTTCGGCCGGAGTTGCTAACTGCCACCCTCATTTCTCCTCACCTATAAATACCAAGCACCCTCATTCTCTCATTCTTTGCTGCCACTTTAACTCCCAAGTATACTCACTGTCGGTGCTCAACGAAGTAAGAATCAACTCGTTTTATGCAAACTACAACGTTTTCCACTACGAATTTTACACAAGGATTACCTTCGTTTTCATCAAAATCTCTCTGTTTATAAAAACCTTCATTTTTTTATATAAAACTTCTTGTTTTAGCTTAGATCTACACTTAAATGGGTTTATTGGACATAGCATTGGCTCTCCAAGCTAGAAATCTTTATGATTTCGACTCACCGAGTGTTAGATCTGAGAGAACTATTCAAAGCATTGATTTTTACACATGATATGGACTAAGGTGACGTGTGTTTCATTCACTATGAAGTGGGACGAAGCGTTGTCAAGCAAGATTTTAGATCCGGAAGCACACGGACGATGTCGTCACTTTACACGAACCGAACTAACCCGTACGAACCGATAAGTTCGCCCGGATTAGCTCGAGTTCCTTCAAAATGGCTAAAACTCGCTCCAAAAGACCTCTCCAGCCTATGTTTTGCTCAGTAGCTCAAGGTTGGAGGGATGGACACTCGAATTCCTCAGCAAACGACGCGAAAACACAAGATTTTTGGACCAAACAGTCAAGTTCGCCCCAAATAGGGCAAGTTCGCTCGAAGTTGTCACCTGATTAGGCACAACTTCGCCCGAACTTGCACCTAACCCAAAAAGGAGAACAACTTCGCCCGAAGTTGGCTGGTTCTCATGAGTTTTGTACAAGTTCGCCCGAACTTGTACTTCACTAAGGAAATCAGCACAACTTCGCCCGAAGTTGTCTAATTTAACTGAAATCAGCACAAGTTCGCCCGAACTTGTCTACTGCCCCTTCACGATTCGACTGTTTCAGCACTTCGGAATACTGATGCACTTCTGTTCGCGTTTTCAGGCTGAAACCAGCGCTCCCTTCAATCCACAGCAGTTCGTGTTTCTTCGTTGAGCACCGACAGTGAGTATACTTGAACCCTTTTTGCTTAAAATGCACTTTTGGGTGTTACATACGTTCGCTATAACAAAAACACGCTACACACAACGCTAAACTCTCGCATGTTATACGTGAATCGCTGAATGTTTGTTTGCTATGTGTGAATAATGAGGACTTGTAGACCACCCTTAGCAACGATGGTACTATAGTTTGGACTCAGCACCCGATTGGTTCGGGGGTTGTTAAGGCTCGCAAATTTACTTTACGTGCGTGTTCGCTATTGTGAACACGTTTGCGCATACTCACAACGCAGTCGTGTTGGTTAGCTTGTATCATTATTGTTAGCTTACTTAGATTCACTTTCTCTACGTATACATGTTCGTTATGCGTAATCACTTTATCGCTGTTATTATCCTATTAAACCTGTATGCTCACCTTTACTTTATTGTATTGACTTGTATTTTAACGTATGTGACAGGTTAAGGATGTTATCGCTGCAAATCGAACTTAGGGTTTTGCTTTAGAAACTTGTAATAAATTAGTTATCGACTTTTGAATTGTTTCGAGAACATTTGAATTTGTAATGATTGTAGAATGATTATATGTTGATTGTATGGGAAATTTATGCTTAAATATTGTCATTTAAAATAGTCGTTATGGATTCTCTCGAACAATCTAAACCGCTTAGTGTCGCGCCCTGATGATTCCATCATCGGTTGTGGTGTGACAGATTGGTATCAAAGCCATAACTATAGGGAATTAGGTAGAATTGCCATGTTCGACCTAGTCTATAGTCTAAGTACCAAATTAGACCGCTCCTCGACTTAAATACTTAAACTACTTATCTTAAATGCTTACATGCCTTTCCTAAGGCTAACACAATGTACACGCTCGAAAACGCTCGTATAACACAAACGAGTGATTGTGTCGGGATTAGGTGTGAAACCAAGAACTCTCGATAAGATCACTCACTCCGCGTACTGTTTACTGCACGAGATTTTTTCGTTAAGTTAGGAGTGATATCCACATCTTGACGAAAATCTCCACCTCTATTTCCGTGGAACTCCCGATGTGTTTGGTGAAAACCACAAACATGGAATGAAGTTGTTAAGTTAGGGGTGAAACCAGCATCTTAATAACTAATTCCACTCCTCGATTTTCAATCTCACCAAAGTCTCGACTATTTCGATGACTCGGGGCACGACGTAACAGGAAGGATAAATCCCGTTAACCATAGTACGGCGAGAGCATTTGTCTATTAGACCAAATCGTGTGCCTGAACTCATAGAATTTTCGAATCACTTTGGGTAGTCGTTGTCTCAAAACCCAAGACACTCCAAAATTAATTTAAGCCTGCAATCGCCGATTTTACGCATCATCAAGTTCTATTATTAAGTATGTGTTTAAATTTTGAGAAATTTTACGCTTTATCGATTTCTCATTTTATCGCTTTTTCGCTTTACGAAAATATGCACAACTCGCACAGCTCTCGTAATCTAAAACTCTAAATAATCACAAACCAAACTAAAACGCTCAACTCACTTACGCGAATGTCCTCATACGCGGTATTGCTCGCTTATTTCGCTTATACTACTCGCATCTCATACGCGCTACACAAGTCTTAGTGAAGGTGAATACATGCAAAATATGTGCTTACATGCTTATGTGCCTACGTGATTATGTGCTTACGTGCTTACGTGAATACGTACTTACGTGTTTTGTGCCTTATGCGATTAATAATAATAATAAGTATATATTGTAAGACGCCAGCTTTTAAACAAAACCCATTATAATCGAATCTCATCCAATCTTTGTCTTAGATGGCATCCATGGGATCTCACACTCGCCGCACCGCTCAGCGCAAACAACGCCGACAAACGCATCGCCTCTCTCGTAGCCAAGGAAATGGCTAAGGTGATCCCGCAAATTGTCAGCGAGATACAAGCGGTTAGCAGCAACTCATCAGTTGATTCCAAGAACGACGCTCCGAAATCTCGGTTCAGCTTCAAGCAATTCAAAGCATGCGGCCCTCTAAGTTTCACGGGTGAAGATGGGCCAAGCAAAATGTTTCACTGGTTCGACTCGATCGAAGTCACCTTCAGGCAATGCGGATGCCCTGAAAACCTCCGCACTGTCAATGCCACAGGAGTCTTTCAGTCAAGGGCACTTGATTGGTGGACTGCCGAGCACAACAAGCGCGTAATGATGAAGCTTATGCTCTCGCGTGGGAAGAACTTAAGGAGCGCATGATCAAGGAGTTCTGCCCACCTCACGAAATCCAGAAGCTCGAAAATGAATTTTGGGGTATCAAACAAATCTGTGGTGACAATGCTGGTCTCACTGTTCGCTTCAAACAGCTCAGCCTCATTTGCCCAGGTCAGGTGGATACTACCGATAAAGCTATCAAGAAGTATCTCCGCGCTCTCCCCGACTGTGTCACCAAATTTGTTCAGGCAGGTAGACTAACTACGATCGAAGAGACTTACCAACTCGCAGCCGAGATCAACGACAAGCGAGTCTTGGCTGGAGCTTTCAAAGTCTCAACCAAGAACCTCATCCAAGCTACTGTTGAGCCAAGCACAGATACTGCTCCATCTCAAGCCTCCAAGTCAAATCACCAGAATCGCAAGCGAAAGGGTAACAACAAGAACTGCGCAGTAGTCCCAGAATCGAACTCCTAGTCCCGCCAAGCTACTACTCCCAACGCACCAGCTGCTAATTGTGCATATACTGGACCTCACCCTCTGTGCTCCAAGTGCACATACCATCATGCGGTTGGAGGAAACTTCCGCTTCTGTGCCAACTGCAACATCTATGGGCACTTCACGGCGCACTGTTGTACTGGTCCACGTCAGCAAACTCCTCCCGCTCTCGCAGCACCGCCAGCTCCTCTCAATGCTATGCCAGTCAACCTGGCACCGCAAGCACCAGCAGTGCAGGCACGTGCTTGTTACACTTATGGTGATCCAAATCATTTCAGCAATGTCTGCCCAAACCATATTGTGAAACAAGAACCGCAGCAGCAGCAGCTTCAGCAACAGCCACCACAGCAACAGCAACCACAAGCTGTGCGTGGAAGAGCTTTCAAGATCAATCACCACTAGGCTCAGAATGACAACAATGTTGTCAATGGTACGTTCCTCATTAATGGTATTTATGCTTCTTGTTTATTTGATATTGGAGCCGATAACTGTTTTGTATCGTTAGAATTCAAAAAGCTTTTAAAATGTAAATGCGCTAACCTCCCAAATACCTTCGACGTCGAAATCGCCACCGGAAGAACCGTTACCGTTAACTCCGTCCTATGTGATTGTACTCTCGAACTCAACAATCAAAGCTTCTCGATCAATCTCATACCTATGCAATTAGGTAGTTTTGATGTCATAGTAGGCATGGATTTTCTTCACGAGAATCATGCTGAAGTCGTTTGTTTCGATAAAATGATTCGCTTTCCCCTTCCCGACGGAGATCAACTACATGTTTACGGTGAAACTCCTTCCAAGAAGTTGATGCTTTTGTCATGTACCCAAGCGAACAAGTGTCTGTGCAAGCAGTGCATCGCTTTTCTAGCCCACATCATGAACCCGGAGAAGGAAAAGAAAACCTTGAAAGACGTACCTGTTGTTTGTGATTTTCCTAAAGTTTTTCTCGACGATTTACCTGGTTTACCTCCTACTCGTGATGTCGAATTCCGTATTGATCTAATCCCTGGTGCTACACCTGTCGCTAAAGCTCCCTATCGCCTTGCACCATCAAAATGCCCGAGCTATCTAGCCAACTCCAAGAACTTCTTGATAAAGGCTTTATACGCCCGAGCACATCACCTTGGGGCGCACCCGTCCTTTTTGTGAAAAAGAAGGATGGGTCGTTCCGAATGTGCATCGATTATCGTGAACTTAACAAACTCATGATAAAGAACCGCTACCCTCTTCCTCGAATCGATGATTTATTTGACCAACTCCAAGGTGCTACTTGTTTTTCGAAGAGTGATTTACGTTCTGGATATCACCAGCTACGTGTTCATGAGCAAGACGTTCCGAAAACCGCCTTTCATACTCGTTATGGCCATTTCGAATTCGTGGTCATGCCTTTTGGACTTACTAATGCGCCTGCGGTCTTCATGATTTGATGAGCCGTGTGTGAAAAGCCTTTTTGGATCGTTTCGTCATTGTTTTTATCGATGATATCCTTATTTACTCAAAGTCGAGAGCCGAACACGCACGACATCTACGTTTAGTTCTCGAACTTCTCTAAGGAAACCGTCTTTACGCCAAATTCTCCAAGTGTGAATTTTGGTTTAATGAATTCCACTTTCTCAGTCACATCATCAATGACCAGGGAATCCACGTCGATCCAGCCAAAACTGAAGCTGTAAAGAGTTGGAATACTCTGAAGAATCCGTCTGAAATCCGTTCCTTCCTCGGATTGGCAGGTTACTACCGCCGATTCATCACCGACTTTTCGAAAATCGCCGTACCTCTTACCTCTTTGACTCATAAGGATAAACCTTTTGTTTGGGGTTCTGAACAGAGGAAGCCTTTCATACTCTCAAGCGTATGCTTTGCGACGCTCCCGTTCTTGCACTTCCCGATGGAGACGACGATTTTGTTGTTTATTGCGATGCCTCTAACATCGGTCTTGGATGTGTTCTCATGCAACGAGACAAGGTTATTGCGTATGCGTCTCAACAACTCAAAATCCACGAGAAGAACTACACTACCCACGATCTCGAGCTCGGTGCAGTCATTTTTGCGTTAAAGATATGGCGACACTACCTTTATGGTACAAAGTGTACGGTCTTCACCGACCATAAGAGCTTACAACTCATCTTTAACCAAAAAGAACTAAACATGCGCCAACGCAGATGGGTGGAACTTCTCAACGACTATGATTGTGAGATACGCTACCATCCCGACAAAGCAAACATCGTAGCAGATGCTCTCAGTCGACGAAGCTATGTGTATACATTCATGACGTTCAAACCCAGAATAAACTCGAAACCCTGATTCGTGAAACCTAGCACGCATGTTTCTTTGAGAACACTTTGTTCGAGGAGATGAAATGTGGTGCCGAAACCCAGCTGGAGAATAAGTCCAATGGTATCTATTATTTTCTATATTGCATTTGGACCCCTAGCCGCGATAACCTTCGAGAGTTACTAACGACCGAAGCCCATAAGTCTCGATGCTCCATTCACCCCAGCACTGACAAAATGTACCATGACCTCCGATCCAGGTATTGGTGGCCGGGCATGAAGAAGGATATCGCTCTATACGTTTCGAAATGCTTAACTTGTGCGAAAGTTAAAGCCGAACACCAACGCCCCTCTGGCTTACTCGAACAGCCCGACATCCCGGTGTGGAAATGGGAGAGGATAGCTATGGATTTTGTTACAAAACTCCCTCGCACCTCTTTTGGTCACGATAGCATTTGGGTTATTGTCGATCGCCTTATGAAATCCGCTCATTTTATTGCCATATGAGAAGACTATAGTAGAACGATTAGCACGAATATATACCGACGAAGGCATTTGTCGACACGGGACGCCTCGTGATATCATCTCTGATCGTGATGGTCGCTTTACTTCACGTCTCTGGGAGACTTTCCAATCCGCATTCGGTATTAAGCTTAACCTTAGTACTGCGTTCCATCCTCAGACCGACGGTTAGACCGAGCACACGATTCGCACCCTCGAAGACATGCTTCGATCGTGTGTTATAGATTTTGGTTGTAATTGGGATACGCATTTACCTTTAATAGAATTTTGGTACAATAACAATTATCATACTAGTATTCAAATGGCACCTTTTGAGGCATTATACGGTAGAAAATGTCGATCGCTGAAGAAACGTAGAACTAACAGATCGGAATCAGGTTAGATCTAGGGTTTGGTTTCTGCATAAAGTAGGTTAATCTTCGTTTAGTTTGATGATATTAATCGCAACTAAGCTTCGACGATACCTGCAAAACAGAAGTCGTCAGCCTCGTCACGGGGAGAAGGGGGTTCTCTCCGTGACTACCCTCCGGCGTGAGAATAAGTATCGATAGTCGGAAATAAGTGAAGTAAGAGAGAGAGGAAGTGAGAGTGAATGCCTTTCTTGTACCTGACGTTACCTATTTATAGCCGGATTCGGGCGCCAAAAGGAGAGAGCGGGGAATTTCATAGTGATGAGATCTCACCGTTAATTTACCAACTTGTTCCTCAAGTCACATGGATTGTGGTAAGATCAATGGCTAGGGAATCGCCGCGTGGAGGATAGCAACAACCAGATTTTTATCACGAGAGTATGCCATCATCGTGATTATTGAGATTGCATCATATCATGCCACGTGTAATTATGTTGTAACCGTTCACACCCTTGCATGATTGAGCATTAATGTCTTCTAGAAGATTTACAGCTGTAAACCTTCTGTTGTTCGCCACGTGTCCATTCTGTTATAACAGAAAAGATTCTTTTTGTTTCTGGGCTTTTATCTCGTGCACATGTGCCATTTAGCCAAGGAAAATGCTCAAGGTTAACTATTTCCGTGTGCAGGTCTATGCAAGGTAGTTAAATGGTCTTTTTCCTCCTTAAATGATTGGCGCAGAGATTTGTGACACCCTTCTAAGATATTGTAATCTGCGCAAGGTTTTTGAGCAAAGTGCTCATTCAGGAAATTCATTCAAGGTTAACTATTTTCCTTTCGTGAACCCGCGCAAGTTAGTTAAATGATTCTTTCCCTTTTTAGGTAATCGGCGCAGGGTTTTAAGAGACCTTTCTTTGTACCATAGTCTGCGCGAGGATTGCTTGTTAGAAATGGGGATGGTCTCTTGCTTGGCGCAAGGATTTGGGACCATACCCCTTCAAGTCCCCCCAGTCCAGTGTTGCTCCTATGCGCAAATAGCAAGTAGGTGGAGCACTGGACTAAAATAAAAATTGTAGTGATGTGCTGTATTCTTGGAAATGGTTTGTTGCGCTGAAGAAAAGGAAAATTTTATGGAGTGAAACTGTTAGGATAAGGAGAAACTTTTTTGAATTTTGAAAAAGTTGTCCTTTTGTCAGGAGTTGGTGAAAAGCATGTGGTGAAGTGATGTTTGACATACTGCACAATAGCTGTCAACAGTTGTCAATTCATACAACATTAA